>CM050166.1:260692387-261124887 GCA_027410445.1 Discoglossus pictus | reverse complement strand
TTATACCATAAAGTTCCCCATAGGTGATTGTCTTGAGTTGTCCAAATTTACAAATATCTATAGCCATTTTTTTTTTACTGTAAAAGCAGTTGTGGTTTATTTAGTTGGTTATTAAGATTCTAAGTTATACTAGCTATGCAAGAATATTGCACAAATTAGATTCTAGGAATTTGTGATTTGTAAGTTGGAGTCAGACAAACCAACTAGGTTAATACCTATTTAGGGTTAAATACTGGTAGTCTACCTGTTTTTGTTTTTAATCGTGTGGATGTTTTTAAAGTTTTGATCAGTTGAGATTTATTACTCCAGAAGGCATATCACTTGTAGTTGTACAGTACTACTTAATGGAATGGCAAGTCACTTTATTTCTTGTTGTACGTATGAGGGTGATATAGCAAGCTTGTGGGGCTCCATGCCCTTCAGATAGGTGTCTCCCTTCAAGGGACACAGGTTTCTTCTCCTCCTGTCTAAATTTATACTAGCAACAATTTACCCTGTTGCATGTGACCACCTCTCTTTTTTGTACAAAACATTCAAGTATAATAAATGTTTGATTTTACAAATAAAAGCTCCAGAATGGATTAAAGTTAAATGTACCATGTGGGACCATGGGGGTCCATAGTGTGCAGCTCACAGTGTGAATATACTTTTGAAACACCAGCTATACTGCACTTCATATATGGAAGTACTGAGTCAGTGTTATACTGTTGTAGTTTTATTCCCAGTAGTATTATCAGTAAGTAAGATCACAACTTAGAGACGGACATGCGAAGAGTTGAAAGTATCACCTTCAGATCACGGCAACCTTATCCAGGGCTGATTGTGTTCCAGTGCTTACTATCAGAGTGCACAGAGATGCTGTGTTACAGGTGAGCAGGCAATTTACATAAACTGACAGCACTGGATTGTAAAATAATTTATTGCGCTAGATTGTTTCTTTCATTTTTCTCATGTGTTTGCTACAAAGGGAGTTGTAGCCTGTCCTGTTTTCTTTGTTATCCCAGCAATCATCCACTGTAAGATTAACTAACTATTGTTCTATATGTTACATAAGAATTAATTAAAAAAACAATTAAAAATTATTTATTCCGGTTGTAATATTATTTAACTTCTAGAGATACTTTTGATATTAGGGTGTTATTATGGATATATAATTGTGTCCATTGTTATTTATTTACTATTAAATAGGTTGTTAATAGAGAAATTATGTACAGGGCAGATTATATTTGGTGTTTTATTTTATATATTATAAATATATATTTATATAATTTTACCAGCAGCATAGACTTTTAATGGAATTGGAACTCACAACATTTCTAACATCCACTTAACATAGAAGGCTTCAACCCCTACACAAGTTTTTTTTGTGTAAAATGGCTGCTGCCAAGATAAATATATTATATATTTATATAGTAAATGAGGTTGGAAAAAAATGTAATCCATCAAGTTTATTTTTAGAGCTGATTTTTCTGATCCAGAGGAAGGTAAACAAAAGACCTTATTTGAGCATTTGACAATTTTCTTATTAGGAATACAATGACAATTTGATTATTCCCTGTATCAGTATCCCCCCTATTCTAGTTAACTAACGTGAACATTTATTCCCTGTTTATTCACAAATATATCCAAACACATTCTAAAGTACCTTAAGGAGAAATATTTTTTTTCTTCTTACCTCAAGGGATGACATATTATCAGTAAAATGTATTGTCACCTGACAAAACCTTATGTATTAACCTTGGACCTATTTATTTAGGGTAATCATATCACTTTGTAGGCATTTTTTTTCTAGAGAAAAAAAATCTAATTTAGTTAGCTGTTAGTTTTATGTTTCCATTAACAACATTAATTGTTGCCCTTTTGTGAACCTTTTATAGCTCCAATTGAGGTTATCCTGGGGTTTATATAGCAGTAGAATTTGACCTGCTTCACTCGCTTCTATAGCACCTTTAAATCATGCTAATATTTTATTTGCCTTTGCAGCCCTGGGGGTATTGCCTACAACTATCTAGCTCTGATGAATGCTAGCAACATGCATAATGTATACCTGTTGCAGACTATGAGTCTGAAACTCAGTAGTTTCCATATCATCTCAGCTACCTATTACCTAAAGTGAACACACTACATGAACCAAAGTATTCTCCCAACAATATCTCTATCTATCCATCTATCTATCTATCTATCTATAAATAAACCCCCTGCCATGGCAGGTTTGGGGATAAAAATAAAATAGGTTTATGACCCTGCTGCCTATGCCCCATTTCAGAAATGGGGCAGTACTAGAGTTTACACATTCTACATAGGCAATTGTGAATGGCTAAAATTACATATATTTCAGTCAGGAGCCTAAAAATCCCTATTATTTTTTATTATATTTGTAATTTTATGTATTTATTTAAATGTAAATACCTCTTCAGTATTTTTTATTTGATCTGATCTTTTCCATAAGAACCCCCACAGTGGGTGGTTTGGAGACATGGCGGTCCATAGGGACGCTTATGGTATTATGTTAGTATTATGTGGGTGTCAATAGGGAGCCATATGGTAGGGGATTTATTTTTAGATGTAATGGTGCTTCATTAGGGCACTTATAATGGTATGTCGGTCCCCCAATGTAAAGGGTTAATATTAGGTGGAAATAGCGAAAGTGCCCTCGAGGGTCTATAGGGAGCCCCATATGGGGGTCCATTCGGGCAATGATAGTTTACGTATTATAGTGTAAGGGGATAATGAGGTGCCGCCACCGCAAACGACAAGCAATGGATGGATGGTTAATGAGAGGGAGCCCAAGGGACACTAGGGTAATTTATTAGTGAGTAGCAGGTAATAGACAGTGGGTTCACTAATCCTGTCATATTAATTTGGTTTATTTTTATCCCCTTTCCTGCTGCTATCACAGCAAGGAAAGGCACTCACATTAATCTTTCATTTTCTATTTTATCCAATCTAATTGTTTTTTTGTAGCAAGATATGGTATATTCTTGTATAAAAATAGTCAGAGGTGCTCATCTGACAACAAACAACACCTATAGGTCTGGTTACCGACTCAGAGAGCAGCCTCTTTTAGCTCATTTGTGCCCTTTACAGGAAGAAATATCCAATATATATCAGTCTGATATGTAGGATTATTCAGCAAAGCTGTTACCTTTTAATAATGTGAATATCAGATCACATGAAGAAGAGGCATTCACAGTTCATGATGCCATCAGCCTAGATGCAGCATTAGACTAAAGTAATATATCCAGTGGGTGAGAGGCCAGCATGGCATAGATTTTAACAATACAACACTTTGTTGTTAACAATTTTTTAACATGTCAGCCCCAATACATGTGAAAACCCAGACTTGTAACAATGTCACGTCCTCCTAACATATGACACCACAGTGTCAGTTGAGACAGTCGTGTTTAGAGGGAGTAATTGCTGTCATCACATAGCTGAACACCCGTCTTCCATTCAATGTTATTGTTCTTCCCTATATTTGATTACATTTCTAAAATTAAATTGATAATAAAGTGACAACAGTTTGTATATAACACAGGTACTTTAAAACATCATGCTTACTATGATTTTCCCCTTTTATTAAGTATATTGGTAAACATCTTTGTGGTTTATATGGTTTCCTTTATAGATACTCATTGACAAATGTGCTATGCATTTATATTATTCATATTTAATACTAGTACATTTTAGGACTGTTCTGTAAGCATGTTCCATGAAATGTAATCAATTCTGTGTTATGCATAATGCCACACTGAAGCTTACTTAACCCAAGCATTTAGGCAGATAGAATAGACAGTCTAGATGGACCTTTTAGTTCTTGCCATCACATCTTTATTTCTGTGTTCTAGAATATAGTCAGAGAAAATATAAGTGGAATATTCTTTATCACATAAAAGTTCACATGAAGTTAGTGAGGCTTGTCCTTTTTGCATCAATACTGTATATATAATTCAGACAAACTATAATATGTTTTACAGTATTAGTTGCTGTTTATTTGTATATGCATTATTAACCATAATTTTATATGTAATTTATACTAGGCAGATTGTGAAAGATTTATAAAATATTTAGTGCTTCAGCTTTTTTTGTTTGTTATTTTGTCTGGTGTCTGTATTTGTGACTGAACAAATATGTTAAAAGAAACATAGTACTCACACTGTTGTGCTCCACCAGACTGAAGGCTGAGAATAATGTGGGGAATCTGTTGATTTTCTTAATATTTATCAATAATTAACTTAGTTATTTGCATTATTAGTTAATGTTTCTTAGCCCCTAATAATCAGCTGCAAACATAATAATTATGGCAGGTTTTTAATGAGCCAGCAAGAAGCTATATATGACAAGCAAATCTAGTGTATGAAGCTGGGCTGAGTTAGCACCAAACAGAGAAATTAATCAGGATCAGAAGCCAGTGCACTTTCTGAACACTGGAATCAACAATCAGGAGCAGGGAACTGGGGAGAATGGGGGGACAAATCCCCGCCAGATTAAATGAACAGAGGACACAAAAAAATTGCAAAATGAAACGTAATGATGCATTACCAGATATAGCCATTAGAGGCTATGGAGCAGTATGTCTTTCCCATGAAAGCTTTGACCCATAATTTATACTGTATATATATATATATATATATATATATATATATATATAAACAGTGGGGGGGGGGGGGGAGTATTTGACCCCCTGCTGATTTTGAATGTTTGTCCAAAGAAATGATCAGTCTATAATTTTAATGGTAGGCGTATTTTAAGAGTGAGAGACAGAATAATAAACAAAAAAAAAACATGAAAAATGCATGTCAAAAAAGCTATAAATTGATTTGCAGGTCAGTGGGGGGAATAAGTATTTGATCCCCTATCAATTAGCAAGATTTCTGGCTCCCGGGTTTCTTTTATACAGGTAACGAGCTGAGATTAGGAGCACTCTATTAAAGGGAGTGCTCCTAATCTCATCTCGTTACCTGTATAAAAGACACCTGTCCACAAAAGCAATCAATCAATCAGATTCAAAACTCTCCACCATGGTCAAGACCAAAGAGCTGTCCAATGATGTCAGGGACAAGATTGTAGACCTACACAAGGCTGGAATGGGCTACAAGACTATCGCCAAGCAGCTTGGTGAGAAGATGACAACAGTTGGTGCGATTATTCGCAAATGGAAGAAACACAAAATATCTGTCAGTCTCCCTCGGTCTGGTGCTCCATGCAAGATCTCACCTCGTGGAATTTCAATGATCATGAGAACGGTGAGGATCTTGTTAATGATCTCAAGGCAGCTGGGACCATAGTCACCAAGAAAACAATTGGTAACACACTATGCCGTAAAGGACTAAAATTCTACAGTGCCCACAAGGTCCCCCTGCTCAAGAAAGCACATGTTCAGGCAGTGAAGTTTGCCAATGAACATCTGAATGATTCAGCTGAGAACTGGGTGAAAGTGTTGTGGTCAGATAAGACCAAAATCAAGCTCTTTGGCATCAACTCAACTCGCCGTGTTTGGAGGAGGAGGAATGCTGCCTATAACCCCAAGAACACCATCCCCACCATCAAACATGGAGATGGAAACATTATGCTTTGGGGGTGTTTTTCTGCTAAGGGGACAGGACAGCTGCACCGTCAAATCTTGGGTGAGAACCTCCTTCCCTCAGACAGGGCATTGAAAAAGAGTCTTGGATGGGTATTCCAGCATGACAATGACCCAAAACACACAGCCAAGGCACAAGAAATGGCTCAAGAAGAAGCACATTAGGGTCCTGGAGTGGCATAGCCAGTCTCCAGACCTTAATCTCATAGAAAATCTGTGGAGGGAGCTGAATGTTCAACATGCCCAACATCAGCCTTGAAACCTTAATGACTTGGAGAGGATCTACAAAGAGGAGTTGGACAAAATACCCCCTGAGATGTGTGCAAACCTGGTGTCCAACTACAAGAAATGTCTGACCTCTGTGATTGCCATCAGTGGTTTTGCCACCAAGTACTAAGATGAAGGGGTCAAATACTTATTTCCCTCATTGACCTGCAAATCAATTTATAATGTTTTTGACATGGGTTTTTCTTGTTTTATTTTTGTTATTCTGTCTCTGTTAAAATACACCTACCATTAAAATTTTAGACTGATCATTTCTTTGTCAGTGGACAAACGTTCAAAATCAGCAGGGGATCAAATACTCCCCCCCCCCCCCTGTAATATATATATATATATATATATATATATATATATCATTTTAATTATATTGGAGGCGAATGAGACCCAGGGGTAATAAGAATTTAAACAAAGGCATGTTGCTGCCTGTCCTTGGAGTAGAGTTGAATTGCAACACTCAGGGCCACAGTTTTTCTGTCTCTTTAAACCCTCTCAGATTTTTTGGGGCACCTACGCTTATGGCTGCAATGGTTTATAATAGGCAACATGTAGGGTTTTACTAGTTTTCTAGGCTTAGAATTATCAGGATAATAGTGAAATAATTTGCAAATGTATCCAGTGCCAGGCACCATTGGTGTTCCACAATGCTCTGCAAATAGTGAAACGAGTGATTCGTATGTAAGTTTGACTGTCAATGCACAGAACAGCCTATAGCTATCTTATACCTACACTTTACAGTTTTAATCCTCTATTCCTCAAAATGAAAAAAAAATGTTAAAAGAAAAGTTATCTACATTTGAACTGCTGACCTCTTTTACCTCAACTAGTTGTTCTGCCAATGTGTTATTTCTCCACAAGACTTATAGCCACAATGCCACAATACTGTCTGTGTTAAACTTTCTATACAGTGAATACAAAATATCCTAGAGCCTCCCATTCAGTTCTTCATAAACATTTCCAGCATTTTGTTTTGTGAAGCCTCATAATATATACACTCAAACTAGAAACATATCCTTATTATTACTCTTTATTTATAAAGTGCCAACTTTATCCGTAAAGCTATTTACAAAGTAAAATATAGTGTAGTGAGTAAAGTTAGCATAAACATATGTGGGTACAGTTAGTTATCTAACGTATGTAGGTTCAGTATAATACAAATATGAAACAAATGGGTCCACAAACAACTTAGTGTAACAAAAGAGAGGTCCCTACTCCAAAGAGCTTACAATCTAGATGGCAAGGTTTGGGTGTGATACGGGAAAGTGATAGATGCAAAGTGGCAGTGCGTAAAGGCTAATGCACTATAGGTTGTGTGTGTGAGTAATATTATGCTTTAGCATATGCAGTTGTGCATATTAAGGCTGAAGGTGATAAGCTTCATTAAATAGATGTGTTTTTAGTGAGATTTAGAAGTTTTTAGAGTCATGGTTTTAAATTTTAGTCTGGAGTTTATGGAAAACGAGTGGAGTGGCTGACACTGAGTGTTGAGTATAGTAGATGAGTAGAGTAGATGCGTCTAGCAGAGGTTTTCATTATGTTTTGGAGACACACAGGTGAGGCCAGCAGGGAACTAGTGACAGTAGGTGATTGTTATTAATTGTGTCTTGCGTAAGATAGTGGCATATTTTTTAGGTGAAAAAGATTTTGTTATTGATTATTATCCATTGTATGTGAAGGAAAGAGAGGACAATAGAACTCCAAGACAATGGGACTGAAAGGTTACATAGGTACATAGTTACTGTGCATAGTTACATAGTAATTGAGGTTGAAAAAAGACTTTCAGTCCATCAAGTTCAACCTTTTAAGACATCCTTTGATCTGTAATATGCGGATTAGTTGTTAATTAATTAGTTATTAATTAATTGATTCAGAGGAAGGCAAACAGAAAAAAAAACAAGTGAAACTGAGCTAATTGTCTCAAAGGGAAGAAAATAATAATTCATTTCTGACCATAGATACTGGCAATCAGATTCCACCCTGTAACAATACTCCCTCTCTAATTATCCAGGCTAGCCCTGAATGCCCTTTTTAATTAGAAATAAATACAATCCCCTTTTAAAGTTATCTATCAAATCTGCTATCACCACCTCATTTGGTAGAGAATTCCACAGATTTACCACCCTTACTGTGAAGAACCCTTTTCATTCTTTAAGGTGGAATATTTTTACTTCTAACCTCAAAGGATGTCCTCTTGTCAGTTGAAAACCTCTTGGCAAAAAAAGCTCCCTTGACAAATCTTTATACTGACCCTGGATGTATTTATATAGGGAAATCATATCCCCTCTTAGATGCTTTTTTTCGAGAGAAAATAAGCTTAATTTGGTTAGTCTGTCTTTATACCTTGGCCCTCCATTCCCTGTATTAGTTTTCTAGCCCTTCTCTCTACCCTTTCCAGCTCTAAAAAGTCTTTTTTATGAAGTGGTGCCTTAAATTGTATATTCCAAATGAGGGCGTACTAGGGATTTGTATAGTGGCAGAATTATATTTGCTTTCCTGGCTTCTATACACTTCTTAATACATGCTAATATTTTATTTGCCTTTGCAGCTGCTGTTTGGCATTGAGCACCACCTAGGTGGTTGTCCACAAGTGCTCCCAAATATCCTTTCAATATCTGATACCCGTATATTTGCTCCATTAAGATTATAAATTGCATGGCTATTATTAATTCCCAGATGCATAACTTTACATTTATTCATATTAAATCTCATCTGCCATTTAGATGCCCATTCCTCTATATTATGCAAATCCCTTTGGAGGAAAAGTACATCATTATCTGATTTAATTACATTGCACAACTTAATTAATAAATATGTTAAAAAGGAGAGGACCTAATACTGAACCCTGAGGAATACCACATTAGTCCAATCCGAGTATGTTCCATTTACAACAACCCTTTGCTTCCTGTCTTTTAGCCAGCTCTCAATCCATGAGCAGATATATACTGCAATTCCTGTATCCCTTAGTTTGCACAATAGTCTCCCATGTGGCACAGTGTCAAAGCCTTTGCAAAATCCAAAAAGACTACATCCCCTGAGTTGCCTTGATCCAGGTTCCAACTAACCTCCTCATAGAAACTGATTAGATTTGTTTGACATGACCTATCCCTCATAAATCCATGCTGACTCCTTCATATAATCCTGTTCAAATAGACATATTCTTGTATAATATCCCTTATTAACCCTTCTAAAAGCTTTCCCACTACAGAAGTGAGGCTCACTGGTCTATAATTCCCAGTATTTGCTCTTGCCCCCTTCTTAAATATAGGTATCACCTCTGCTGTTCTCCAGTCATCTAGACCCTGTGTTCAGTGAATCTTGAAAAATTAAATTGAATGTTTTGGGTATTACAAAACCCAGTTCCCTCAGTACCCTTGAATGTATTCCTTCAGGACCTGGGTCTTTATTAACATTTATTTTTTCCAACCTGTTTTGTATTTCTTCCTGCATTAACCAATTATTCGGTGAAGGTAGTGTAGCCCAATTATGTTGCAGTGACCCAACCACTGGTACCACCCTTGTGTATACAGAAGAAAATAACCTTTTTAGCTCATCTGCCTTTTCCTGGTCACTAATTGTCAGACGGCCTGTTTCACATTGTACTGCTCCTATAGCTCCCTTCCTGGCCTTCTTCCCATTAATATATTTAAAAAATAATTTAGGGTTAGTTCTTACTCTCTTTTGCAACAATTTTTTTATTTTCTTTTTTAGCCAGTCTAATAGCCATTTTGCAAGCCTTGTTGATTTCCTTGTCCTAATGTAAAGCAGTCTCTGTCCCCTCTTGTTTGTAGAATTTAAATGCCTGTTTTTTACTCCGTATCTTGATCTTTAAATCATTGTTAAGCCACCTTTAATGTGATTTACTCCTTTTACTTTTATTCCCACATGGTATATGGTGATAAGTATGTATATTTAGTAAGGATTTAAATGTTGTCCATTTATGTTTAGTATTTAAACCTGCCAGTTCTCTGTCCCAGTCTATACTTTGTATTGCTGCTGTTAAAATCTGCCCTTTTAAAATGAAGAGTTTTTGTTGGCCCTTTACAGTTTTGTTTTTTAATTCAATCTCAAATGTTGTGATTACTGTTTCTAAAAGGTTGCCCTATTTCAACATTTGATATCATATCACTATTATTTGTTATAACTATATCCAAGATAGCCTAATTTTTCGTAGGTTCTTGTATAACTAGGGACAGATAATGATCCCTGAGTGTACTCAAGAACCTGCTCCCTTTAGCTCAACTGCTGGTCTAATTTATCCATTTTGTTTCAGGTTAATTGAAGTCTCCCATTATTAGAACTTGCCAATGCTTAGCTGCATTTCCAACTTAGCTGCATTTTCCAATCCGCCATTTACATCTACCCACAAACATTCAATATTACCGCTAGTTCCAGCATAAATATCTTCTCTGACTATAGGCTTAAATTCAGGCTTAACATACAGACAAATCCCTCCTCTTTTACCATTGCCACTATCTTTCCTAAATAGGTTATAACCATCCAGATTAACAGTCCAGTCATGATATTCATCCCACCATGTTTCCGTAATGCCTTTTAAATCCCATTTGTCATTAATTACCAATAATTCTAACTCATCCATTTTCCTGGCAAGCTTCTGGCATTAGCAAGCATACACCTTATGTTATGAGTCTGTAGTTCTGTACTGTCTGCTACTGTACTTGATTTACTTAGTAATGCCTCCCTATTGACTATATTAACCCTCCCCCATCTCCTCCCCCATGAGTAGTTACTTCACCCCCTATTCCCTCTAAACTTCCTACCCCATTACATTCATATTGTCCCTCCTCCAGCCTTTCTACCAGCCTATCCCCTAGCACAAAAGCTCCCTCATCACTAAGGTGCAATCCATCACTGCTATAGAGATTGTACCGAAGTGAGAAGTCAGTCCAGTACTCTAAAAACCCAAACCCCTCCTTAGTGCACCACATTTTTAGCCACGCATTAAACTCCCTAAGCTCCATCTGTCTCCCTGGGCTAGCACGTGGCACAGGTAGTATCTCAGAAAATACCACCTTGGAGGTCCTTGCTTTCAGCTTATTACCTAGTTCTCTAAAATCATTCTTTAGGACACTCCATCTTCCACTAACTTTGTCATTGGTACCAATATGTACCAAGACCACCAGCTCATTTCTAGCCCCTCCCAATAATTTATCTACCCAATCCACAACATGCCAAACCCGAGCACCCTTGACACAGCAAAATGTTCGATTGTTGAGATTAGGGTGACAAATCACCCTGTCTACCTTCCTAATAATAGAGTCCCCTTCCACCAAAACCTTTCTGTTGCTCTGCCTATGCTACCCTCCCACTCCTCCAGTAGAACTGTTCTCCCGGCTGTTAGAGGGAACAGCTCTATTTGGCATTTTCCATTCCTGAATGGACATCCCTAACAGTTTCACTCAATCTGTAAAATCTGTTGGTGTTTGCCAACTCAGAACTGGCCTGCCTCCTCCTTCTGATCCCCCTGCTCCCCCTTCTAACTGTAACCCAGCTATGTCCCTGGATATCCTCACTAGCCCCATCTACACCCTCCATGCTAGGCTCATCTAAACTGTGCTGAGTGAGCAACAACTCCCTTTCCAGTGGAATATCAGTAAGTGCTGCAATTCTCCTCTCCAGTTCTCCAATTTGAGCTTCCAAAGAGGCAACATGCTGACACCTCTCACAGAGGTATGGATCATCTGATCCAGTAGTGCATACATATGACAGGATGTACACTGAGTGAGGTTGCCACTGGACTGACTGATAATTATTGTCTACAAAATTTTGGTTAGAAAAAATAAACAAACAATATTAAAAAATAATATTTTTGTATAAAGCTTAATATGAGAATAGATAAAAAAAAAAGAAAAATAAATATTCTTTTTTGCAATATAAGTCTGCCTCCCTTTTCTTTGAACTCCCTTCTTTTATTTAAACTCCTACACTTTTACTAGAACTGCACTTATACTAGAAGTGTTCGCAAGCTCAGAAGTTCACCGCTTCTCCTGTTTATATAAACTTTTGCCTACTCACCTGGACACAATTAGTGCACTCAGCAAATAATCACACTTTACTTGCAAAAAGTAAATTCCAGTTGCAAACAATTCAGACAACTCACAAACCTTTATGCAAGTTTAACACAGTCAGACCACACCCCTCTCACCTGGACACAATTAGTGCACTTAGCAAATAATCACACTTTACTTGCAAGAAGTAAATTTCAGTTGCAAACAACCCAGACAACTCACAAACCTTTGTGCAAGTTTAACACAGTCAGACCACACCCCTCTCACCTGGACACAATTAGTGCACTCAGCAAATAATCACACTTTACTTACAAGAAGTAAATTTCAGTTGCAAACAGGTGAAAGTGATGATGGCATTTTCAACAATTAGAGATTTTTATAGAGTGGAAGCTGTAGAAGAGGGTGGGAAGTTTAGTGGCTCAGTCTTTCACATGTTGAGTTTGAGTTGATGGGCGGACATCCATGCTGGTATGCTTGAAAGACAGTTATACATGATAGAAGAGAAGGGGATTTGATTTGTCATCTGTAAATAGATGAGTGTTGGGGTAGGAAGCCAGATTGGAAGTGGGCAAGAAGGTTGTTGGAGGAAATAAATTGGGTTAGGCCATTATAGATGAGTCACTCAAGCACTCAGATGAGGGTTTCTTAATATTGGATGTAATTATGGTGTATTTTAAAGATGATGGATTAAAATACCTTTTCCAATAGAAGGATCTACCTTCTTCCGCTTAGATACAAATTATAAGTAAACATAATCTTTAGTGATATGTAATAATAAATCACACCTCTCATGTCTGTTGTCATGGGTTCAATAGGACCTTGTCCTCTCTTTCATTCATCACATACAATCAATAATCAAATTATGTCATTGTTAGCTAAAAATCATCTCCAAAATACATCACTATCTTACGCAAGACACAACCAAAATTCTAATCTATTCTCTAATCATATCTTGCCTAGATTACTGTAATTCACTCCTTGTTGGCCTCCTCACTTTAATTCTTAATGAACCCCTCTGCTAAACTCATCTATCGCACTCAACGGTCAGTAGCACCTTTCTGTCAGTCACTCCACTCGTTTTCTATAGCCTCCAGAATAAAATTTAAAATTTATAATTCTAACATATAAAGTTTTTTCCTTCTTTCCTACTCTATTGTCACCTCCTCTCATTCACACCTTCAGGACTTTTCCATAGCTGCACCTACTCTGTGGAACTCCTTGCCTTGCTCCGTCATACTATTTTCCAGCCTCAAAACCTTCAGAAAATTATTAAAAATGCATTTGTTTAAAGAAACGTATAAGTCTTAGTATGCATAGTCTACAAAATTGCTCACAAACAACGTATAGTATGGCTGAACCACCTCTTATTGGATCTCACAAATGTACTATTTATTTACTGTACTACTGTATGGTGGAGGGTTTCTATCGCTCTTTTGCCCACCATAAATTAAATAATTGTTGTGGTAAACTCCCTCATTAAAATATCCACTACACAAGCTAAGGAACCGGCCCCACTCTGATTAGAGGCATTAACCTTGAAACAGCTGTTTGTCGGTGGGATTCCTAGCTTGCATAAAATCCAACCCTAGCTTGCCCAAAACTGTTTGATACAGTGGGCATGTGCTTAAGGGAAGCCATGTTTGATATGTTATGGATTGCAAGAGTGAAGACTTTGTAGGCACATTTGCAATTCCAGGCCAAGGTTGCCAGAATGCAGTGTAATAACTGTATTTCTAGAAATTCTGAGCATGAAACAAGTTTTTTTAAATTGTTTTAGACATTCAAATGTGAACACAAATGTACTATTTATTTACTGTACTACTGTATGGTGGAGGGCTTCTATCGCTCTTGTGCCCACCATAAATTAAATGATTGTTTTACATATATATATACTAGCAACTTCAAAAATAACTGCATTTAAATTTAAGCCTGGCAATGCTGTTTGCCACAGAATGTGAGTCTTTTGGCCCTCTGAGCACCTTCGCCGCTCATTGCGAGTCTCTCCCTTCATGTACTTCAACTTTCCTGCTTTTGCAATGATCACCTTTGGCGCTCATCATGAGCCCCACGATGAGCGCCTACGGATCTCATCGTGGGACTCACAATGATCGGGTTCACTGCTGATTGCGAACCTTTCCTCCTGCCTACTTTACGAGCCGCTCATTGCAGGGTTCATAAACCTGCAACTTTTGTGCTTGGGAATACCATGTGACTCTTTCCAATATCTCCCCCCTGTCCCTTCCTGTGTGTTTCTCCTCTGTGTGTATGCTGAATCTTTCAGTTGATTTTATTTTCAAAGTCATGCGTGCCCTTTGTGCAAGTGTTCGTGTCTTTGCCGTTGTGTATTTTCTTAGTCCCGCTTATTTTTCTGAGTTCAGTATTTTTTCGAGGACGGAATGTGCTTAGCCTTGTTTTCATTCTGTTTTTAGATTTTGTTACGTTTTTAGTCTACCTTTTTTTTCTATCTTAGCCGATTTTCGAGTGACGAAACACGGCAAATTCGGCTTAAATTCGCTTGCAACCTCACTCCCAGGCATCCTAGCTCTACCCCTGTGCTTTTTTTGTTGTTGTTGTTTTTCGTGTTTTTTGATTTCCTCGGTTTGGACGTTACATTCGTATTTTTCAGAGTTTGTGTTTTTTTGCCTCCGAAATTCCTGAGGCCGGAAGTCCCGTGTTCCTCAAGTGCTTGCAGCCTAAGTAAGTCCCTCGTTCCTCAACTGCTTGCAGCCTAAGTCCTGCATGCTTCAATGCCTCTACTGCTCACCTCACTTCGTGAGGCTCGCAGGAGATTTGTATATTTATTTATTAAAATGTATATAATTTTTAAATTATATGATATTTTAGTGAATAGATATTTGTAAATATAGAATCCATCTCTGATAACATACCATACCATATCATATATATTAAGCATATTGGGCATGTCTTATATATGATTATATGGACAATGTGATAATAACTGATACTTCATCATTTGTTACACCTTGATATTATATCTATCATAATTATTATACTATATTGATTGTTATATCGAAATATACTGTTTTGATACTATATTTATTTGTTAGAATAAATATCTTTTCTTTTTTTTTTTTTTTTTTTTTTTTTTTTTTTATCTTTTTCATAAATAAATATCTTTTCATATAACACAGTTCTGTTTATTTCAGGAGGCCAAAGCTTATATATGTCGTGTAGTAAGAATTCAGACACTTAAAAATTGGCAAATTTATAAAATATGTAAATTTTAATTAATATTAATATATGTTATTTATATTAATATCATCAGTATATTAATAGTCAAAAAGTATGACAATTTAATGCCCCTCTGTTACAACATAATAAAAAAATATAATTAATATTAGAAGGCGGCTTTGTTTTGTTCTGTTTATTTTTTCTGTTAATATCTTTGCATCCACTAACTAATCTAAAGCAATTCTGCTCAAAACAGCAAGATTATTACCTTCAATATTTGGAATATAACCCCCCATTTGCTTTTAGGAAAAAAACAATGTATTTAATTTAATTCTATTCTAGGCATTTTATTTTTCCATAAAAAATATGTTAAGCTAGATATAAATTACAAGATCAAACTTTTAAATGCTAAAGCAGGAGTAATCTGAAAAAAATACTACATTTTGGAAGGGTAACTGTCTTAACCAAAGCAATATTCATTAGGAGATTTGCTAAAATACAAATGACAGAAACGTTTTTATTGAATAGAGGTTCACAACTTAAATCATGAGTTTTGCCTAAATATCCAGAAATTAACAATTCGAAGACATCTACAGCCTTATTAAATCACGATTCGGCCAATTGAATAGGGCTCTATATAAGCACAAGCATATTTTTTTACAAAAGGTTTTAGTTAGTGAATACCTTTCTTTTGGATAGAAGTTCACTAACTAAAAACTTCTGTTAAAAAAAAAAAGCTCTGTGCTAATATAGAGCCCTTTTCAATTGTCCGAATCGCAATTTAATAAGGCTTTTAGTAGTGGATAATTCTACTTTAATATAAAAATATATCCTCTCTTTGGTCTAGCCACAAAATTTCAGATTTGGATATGTAGATATTATATACTACAAAGGAAACAAAGTCTTCTATTAATTTAAATAGTTTAGTAAGTGGCTTTGATGATTTTATTACAGAAAATAAGATATCATCAGCATACAAGATTTTAAAAGCTGTCCTACATATCCATATACCTGTTAAAGAATACAAAGAATAACTTTGAAGGCCAGACTGAATAGCAACAGTGATAACGGACAACCTCTAGTCCCTCTCTGCAAATAAAATAACTCAGAGGTCAGTGTATTTATAACGATACTGGCTTCAATAAAAAGTTACAAAGGGGGGCTACTAAATTGTTTTGCACCAAGTCTCTGCATTCACTAACTCCGCTACTATCAAAGACCTTCTCTGCATCCACACTTATTATGAATGCTGGAGAAGGGTCTTCCATATGACCAAGTTTTCATAATACTGGATAACAGAGAGAAGTATTCTGATATTCATAAAATGTTCTCCCTGGCATAAATCCTGATTGTCAATATGTACTAATTTACCCACAGATTTCTTCAATGTTTCTGTTAATATGGCATTAAATAGTTTATAATCGGAATGTAAGAAAGTATCCCTTGCTTATAGATTAAACAAATATGACCAGATACAAAATAACTAAGTCAGAGGTGCTCATCAGAGAACGAACTAACCTTAATAGGTTAGTTCTATGGACATGATAATCCACTCTGAGAGCACCTCTTTTAGCTAACTGTGAACTTTGAACTCTTTGAACTCACTGTGCCTTAGGGAGTTCAGCTGCACCTCATTGACGAGGTCCATAAAGGCCGAAACGCGTCAGAGGGTTTGCTGTTTCTCCTGTTCAGGGTAGAATTGCCTGGTATTTCGGGGCTGGGTCACTCTTCTGAGTGGGACCAGACTGATATACTACAGGATATTTCTCCCTGTGAAGGGCACAAGTGAGCTAAAAGAGGTTGCTCTCAGAGTGGCTTATCACGGCCATAGAACTAACCTATTAAGGTTGGTTCATTCTCTGATGAGCGCCTCTGATTTAGTTTTTTGTTTATGCAAATTACCCTTAGGGTTTAGTCTCCCTAAAGGTAATAGGGGACTCCAGACGTGGACCCCTTGCTCACTGTGCCTTAGCGAGTTTAGCTGCACCTCACTGACTAGGCCCATAACGGCTGAAACGCATCTGAGGTTTGCTGTTTCTCCTGTTCAGGGAAGAATTGCCTGGTATTTCGGGGCTGGGTCACTCTTCCGAGTTGGACCAGACTGATTTTTTAAAAATATGACCAGATGGTGTATACATTTCTAAATAATAAGTATTATAAGATCTAGCAGATATTTCTTCAAATGAAAAGTTAGGATTATAATGCTGATCTGCAAAACTGCCTGGTCTGTGAGATTTGTTATTTTTAGTTTTTTAAACAGCTTCCACAAGTTCTGTTTCTGTTGTTCTTGTGTTAATATTCAAAAGATCCTTCTCATTTATCTTGGAATATAGAGTAGTTTTCTTAGATATAGTGTGGAAATGTACAACAAAAAAATTCAATATATCTTCTGTATTGAAGACTTTTTTTTAAATTATCCTTACAATTACTAATCTGAATAAGTGTCTATATAAACAAGATAATAACTTAAAATTATTTACCATATTTCCCATACTTCATTTTATTGTAATGTAAATAGACTTGTTTTCTTCTTTATAAAACTGCAGATTTTGTTTAGCTTTTTTTTTAATAATTTTTAATTTAAGTTTTATCAAAATTTTACAAAACAGAGATATCATCCTATTTTCATTTAATAAAAAATTTGTATCACACTCTATCATGAATATTCCTCATAATAATTCTGAAGTTTCTATCCTCCAAGAGTTTATAGGTTCATTAAATGGTAATATATCCAAAGACACAAAAAAAAGGGAAATCGCCTCGTGGGAATTCAACTCAATGTTTATGCGTGGAGGGAACAAAAGGATCTTATACTTTCTGTTATGTACTTATATGGTCCACAAAGACCTTCTTAATTTACTTTTAAATTGTTATCTCTATTGTAACTAATGAAATCCAGTTTTATTTCTATCAACTCTGCCTTTTATCTCTGGTTGGTAAACGTTCTTTCTTCCAATTAAGAACGATCAATCATTTCACTACCATCAAGATATTATCATGTGAATCTTTGTCTTTTAAATGTTTTCCTGAAAAAAGTGAAATAGAATAATTTTTTGTGACAATTCTAACTTAAATTTCATGACTTTAGAAATTTGAGTAATTAACCCAAAAAGCTTGAATAATCGGACATGACCACCACATATGTTTGGGTGATCCTATCTCCTTCAGACATCTCCAACAATTACCTGAATGATTTTGGGGGTTAATCAGGGCAATTTTCTTTGGTGTAATGTACCATCTTTGTATTATTTTAAACTGGATTTCTCTCAGCGAACTACACTTAATATATTTTTCAGTGATATTAAACGCTCTTTGCCAGATCTTCTCATACCATTCCTTTTGAAAGACTTGTTCCCATTTTATCATTCTTACAGACTTTATATTTTCAGTTAATAGTTTTATGTTTTTTAAGACCGTGAGTTATAGTTTCCTTTCTTTTAATATCTCATAATGATATGTCAAAATCTGTTAAGTTTCTATTTCTCACAAATTTATAACTAGAGTTCAGAATAGCAGTATATAACATGTTAAAAATTAACCAGTTCTCTTTTTGCATCTCCTTTTCCTTACAGATAAATTAAAATGTTTTCAAATTATCTCCTTTATATAGGTCTTTTATGGTTTTTATACCCCAATTCGCCCACTCAGCTTTAAGTAAAGGTAATAATTCCATAGATATCTTACTTATTGGAGTAGCATGTGATGGAAATTTGATTAAGTTTAAACTTTAATTCAGTCCATGCCAGCTGCTAATTAATACTCTGGGGATCTTTGGGAATGTAATAACCCCCACCCATATGTTTTATCTCAAAATACAGTTTCTAGATCTACCATTGGTGATAGATCTTTCTCAATTGTCAAATATTTTGGGACATCATGCTTAATATTATATTTCAGGATGTGGGTTAAAGCAATAACATTAGGTGCGGCCAAGCCCCCTGTAGAATATGCTTTTGTTGTAAAAAAAATTTGATCCAGGCTTTTTATTTTTATATATAAAGTTGACTATTTTATTCTGTAACTCATTTAATCTATAAGGAGGGATTTTGAGAGGTATACTTCTCCGTATATATATCGCCGATATTCTTCCTGACCATGTCAAATTGAGTTTCCTTCCATTTGACATTGTATTATTGATTTCAAGATGTAATATATCGAGATAATTTTTTATTAAATAATTCAGGTTTGGAGTAAATTTTATGCCTAACGGTTTAAATGCATTTTTATCCCAATTATATCCAAATGTATCTTTCAGTTTACATTTTACATTTATTCCCAGATTCATTACCAAGACTTCTGATTTTGTAATGTTTAATTTCTAATAAGAGACCTCGCTATAGGCATTTATAATTTTATGTAGTTCATATAAATATTTTGTAGGATTGGTAAGAGTAACCACTAGGTCATCTGCATAAGCAGTAACTTTAATTATTCAAAGAGCAGTTATCATACCTTCTATCTCTCTACTTGCCCAAATAGCTCTATATCAGAGGTTCAATAATTAGTACAAAAATAAGTGGGGAAAGTGGACACCCCTGTCTTGTTCCGTTCAGTATTATCCCGATGCATAAATGTAAGATTCGGGATCAAAAACACTCAGACTCTTAATTTGGGTCCTCACTGAGCCATGGAGAAACTTAGACTCACCCAACCTCCCCCCCCCCCCCCCGTCTATTCTTTTAGTGTATGTTTTTTTCTTTTTTCCCTTTCTCTTTGTAAGTACTAGCAATGTACTGTATATAAGTACTATTAAGAGAGTCCATGGATTTAATAATACAGCCCACCCAATTTCAGACATATTCACCAAAGATCTTAGGATGCCTTATAAAATAAATATTTTCAAATGGCTGTTGTGATCTCTCCTCAACCCTAAAGAAGGACATTTAAGTGTGCGGTAGACTGCTGATATGTTACAGTAAAATACTTCTTTTGGTGTAAATTTTAAAGCTGTATATAATAGTTTATTTATATTCAATGTAAACATATCTGTATGTATTTTTTATATTATGTCATGTATAAAATTGACTCAATATTTTTTTTTAAATAAAAAAATAATAAAAAGAATTTGTCTACCCAATATAACATCTTCAATCATATTAAAGTCCCCTCCATTATCAAGTTACTTTCCTCAAAGAACATTATTTTAATTTTCATTTCAGAACAAAGATGAGGAACCAATTCATTAGGTGCATGTGGCGATCTGCTTTCTTCATTCGGGCTTGACAAGGCTGTTATGGCCAAACCTACCCAGCAGATCCACCAGGTTCTTTTATTTCCCTTTGCCAAGGCAGCAGATGTATCTTTGGACCCTACTCAGATGCAGCATTTAAAAATATGAACACAGACTCAGCATTATAAAATCCAGGAACTGCTTTTATTGCTGTTGAAATACATAACAGGTCTAATAGACATATATTTAAAATTGAACTCATAACATTCTGCAAAAGTCTGTGAAACTTCTGGGTTTTGTATAATTGCTAATACAGTCATTGACAATGTTTCATGTGCAAGGCATCATAACATCTTTACATCCATTTTAGTAGTTGTACAGGACCAGGGACCGCCATTCTATTCTCTAAAGATCTTAATATATATAAATATAAATATATATATATATATATATATATATATATATATATATATATCTTCGACTAGATATCTTGTTTCATATACATATTCATCACTGAAAGCTGTGTTCTTCCTTTTCTCCTATCAGAAGCATCACAGACTGCATTCAAAACTCACTTTACTTCAGACACACATTACATAACTGACAGATTACATAACTAACTGTCATCACTTTGTAGAGCCTGGTGAAAAACTGACTCTTTCCATGGCAGTTACTGGCTACCTCAACATTCTAAATCAGTCAACTCCTTATCAACTGGAAACAATTAAACATACAGTTAACAACATAACGTAGCATATTTAATAACTTTGTCCTCCTCCCGGGAAAGGCCATCTGCATTTTGGTAATTCTTTCCCCGGCGATGCTGGATGGTGAAATTGTAAGCCTGAAGTGCTAAGCTCCATCTTAGCAGATGTACATTGTTCCCAGCTAGTCACCACCTTGTACCTCTCTCCCATAAAGATAATATTGGAGTTTTTTTTAAAGCCATACCACTTGCCACTCCTTTTCAACAGCAGCATAGGCCACCTCCCTGGTTAGTAGCTCAGGTAGGGGTGTTCTACTTTAGAGTCATCAAGCTGGTTTAGTATGGCCCCTAGTCAATAGATGGATGCCTCTGGTAGTTCGGGGTATCCAAAACAGGGGACAACATTAGGGCTTGCTGGAGTTCCCTAAACACTGTTTCACAAACTGGGGTCCAGTGAGGGGTTTGATAATTACACTATAATTAGGAACACATTTTCAGTAATAACATGCAGTTCCCAAGAAAGCCATCACCTGCTTACTTTTCTAGGGAATGGGCCAAGTAGCTATACTATTCACTTTAGCGGGTTCTGGCCAAATCTGCCCACCCCGTGCTTTAGGTACTGGACCTCTGCCCTGGCCCACTGGCACTTGTCAGGCTGGATAGTAAGTCCTGCCTCCCTGATAGCTCCTAACACTTTCTGGAGGTTTACAAGTGTTCCTCCAGGGTCTGGCTGAATAACAGCCTCTGCATACTCTGTGTTCCCTCAGTAACTGATACACTAGCCTCTGGAAGGTTTAAGGGGCATTCTTCAACCCAAAGGGCATCACCATGAACTGGTAGAGCCCAAAGGGAGTGAGGAAAGCCAATTGTTCTCTGGCAGACTCCACTAGCGGAATCTGCCAATAACCCTTAGAGATATCTAGGGTAGGTTACAGAAGTAGCAGCTCCCAAAGGGTCGAGCAACTCGTCCATGTGGGAAATAGGACAGGCATCAGTTTTAGTTTTGTCATTAAGCCTCCTATAATCCACACAGAACCCTGGTTGTCCCATCCTTTTTTGGAACTAGTACCACAGGGGAGCCCCAATGCTTTTGATGGCTGAATCACTTTTAAACCATAGTATCTTTTCTAATTAACTACATATACTTACCCTGACTGCCTCCGGGGCCCTGTAAGAGGGTTGTTTTAGAGGAGGACAGTCACCGGTCAGTACCTCATGGGTAGCTGGAGCGATATGACTAGGCAAGGCAGAAAACAATTTAGAGAACTGTTTGTGAGTTTAGGGGACTGACTTATGAACTCAGCCTGGGGGCTGGGGCTAATTGGCTCCAAGAGGTCAGGTAGAGTCCTTCCTCAGGGTCATTGCCAGTAGGCAGGCAAACCGCACAGATATTCTGTGGTCACTTCTTATACCCCTTTAGTCAGTTGATGTGAGCTACTTGAGGGTTGGGAAACCACAATAGTGGTGGGGCTGACCTAACGAGTAATCCTGGTAAGGTGCTCCCCTGTAGCTTATCCTGAGATTCAGGAACCAGCATGAGCACTGTACTGTCCCTCCTCTAGTTCTCTGTTTCTAATGCCCTGGTCTTAGAACTTTTTCTGTCAGTGCAATGGGCACTCAAAACATTCTTCTGACCAGCCCCGAGGAGTTATCTATCTTGTGCCGAAGGGCAAGAACATATGGGACCACCAGCACCAGTGCCTGCTCCCGCTCCCCCTCCCAAGCCTCCCGTATGAGGTCCAATGGTCCCCTCAGCAGTCGCCCGTACAGGAGCTCAAACAGAGAATACCCTGTTGACTCCCGAGGGACCTCACTGTGGGACACTTCACCTAATGCCTTTCCTGCTCCGCAAAGGTTCTGAAAATCTGCTTCAGAATCCCATTAAACCACTCTTACAAGCAATTGGTCTGGGGTGATAGGCGAGGCAGTCATGTGCCGGATCCCACATAGCCACCATCATTTCTGGGCCAGTTCTGACATGAATTGAGTACCCCTACCCGAAAGGATTTCCCGGGAAAGCACAATCTTCAAGAAAATGACCATCAAGGCTAGTGCTTCTGGGTACTGTGTGACGTAATCAAGCACAGTAAGGATATACTTCTTTATTGTCCTACTGGGTCAAGCTAGGCATCCTATGATGTCTATTGCCAACCGCTGTAGGGTGATATATATAAACAGGGAGGGGATTGAGCGGCACTGTACCCCTGAGAGGAGTCACAGGAATCGCAGTAGTTAGCCACATCCCTGTTCACCCCTAGCCAGTAGAACACACGAGACAGGTGCTGTTGGGTCCTCTTACGGCCCATACCTGTATGTCCCACTAGGGGTATATCAAGGGCCGAATCTAATAGTCTGTCTCTAAAGGGACAGGGTACTATCAACTGTTTCCTGACTACCCCATGCACTACTCTTTTATCCCCAGTGCTAACTCTATACAGCAGCCGCCCTTCCCATATAAAATCCTCCCCTGTGGTCCTTTCTCATCCTGGGTAGCTTTCCTACTAATACCCACTAAGGGACTATCTGTTGCTGACGCTGCCTTCAATTCAGCAACCTTAGCTCCCCTCAACCCAATTCCCCAAGCAGGTAGGTGGCTCACCTCGAGTCCAGACTGAGCCTGAGGATCTCTGTTCCTCACAGTGACCTCCTGGCTAGCAGCTGTGGCTTGTTTCCTTTGTGACCGAGTAACAATGGTAACATATCAACACTCCGTCTTCTCTAGGGCATTCCCCAATAGGATATCTGCAGTCCTTCGATTACACCACCTCACGTGTTCCCGCCCGGTTCCCCAGTCAATGTTTACCCGAGCCATCGGTATGCTGTACCTCTGCCCCTGGCTACTATTATATCCATCTCCTTCTTAAGAAGGGAGGCCCTGGTTGACCAACTCAGAGTGGTTGACAGTGATGGAGGCGCACATCCATCATTACTGGCTGATGTGGGGTAGGCGGATATCCTGATCACATTCCTCACTTTCCTCCCCCTCTGTGTCAGGTCTCCAGTTACCCAAGTACATTAAAGGGTGAAAGGGGGCAGGGTCACTCCTAAGGGGCTGATTTGAGGAGTCCCTCTTCAAATTGCCCAGCTGCTGGCATCCATACACTGAGGCCCCACTTTCACCTCCTGCCCTGCCAACCATCGGCTGGCTCCGGTTGTGGATTTAAGGGCTACCCAAACCCCAGTACCGGAGGGTGCTGACTTTCCAGCAGCAGTGGTGGAGCTCCTACACGGCAGTTGGTAGGACTGGACTGGCCTGGACACCTGGGTCTAATTGGCTGCGCTGAGCTACTCAGGTATGTTGTCCTCCGTTCTCCCCTAGTTTCCTCATATTGGCCACCAGGCGTCCTGCTTCTTCTGCAGTGGCAGGCTCGCAGTCCTCCACCCATTCATGGAGGGCAACTGGCAAATATGACATTTTTTTCCAACATAATCACTTGTCTAGCATCTTCCAAGGTTCGTACCTCTTTTGCCTTCCACCAGCTCTCGATGGTGTGCCAGATCCTCCAGGTCACCTCAGAGTAAGTGTCCCTGCTTTGCCGGGTCACACTGCGGAACAGGGCTCAGTATTTTCCTTCAGTGGGGAGACCACCTCGTACTATGCTTGGCTTACCCTTCCACTTAGCCGGCTTACAAGCAACTGGACCCACTCACTTTCTGGGATCTTGTGAAGCCCACACTGCCTGAAGGAACTCGTCCAGATCATCTTTGCCATCCTTGAAGGATCTGAAGCTAAAGTATGCCACTTCTGAGAGTAGCAGTCAAGGAATCCCGTGGGCCTTCAAGGGCAGCTGGGGGGGAGAGAGCTGCCATCCTCCACTGTTTCTCCGCTTGTACTTCCTGGCAGTTCACCCTCATCATCTTGGTGATCTCAGCAGAGGTTGGTTCAGTAGAGAGGTCGGCACTTCACATGGTTTGTCTTTCTTCATAACGTAGCCCCTCCATTCCCCTTATTTGTTTTGTAGCCCTTCTCTGTACCTTTTCCAGCTATAAAATGTCCTTTTTATTAAATGGTGCCCAAAATTGTACTCCATATTCCAATTGTGGGCATACTAGGGATTTGTACAGTGACAGAATTATATTTGCTCCCCTTGCTTCTATACCCTTCTTAATACATGCTAATATTTTTTTGCCTTTGCAGCAGCTGTTTGGCATTGAGCACTGTTACCTAGGTGGTTGTCCACAAGCACTACCAAATCCCTTTCAATATCTGATACACCTAGATTTGCTCCATTAAGATTATAAATTGCATGGCTATTTTTCTTCCTGGATGCATAACTTTGCATTTATTCATTATTACATTTTGTCTGCCATTTAGATGCCCATTCCTCCAGTCCCACTTCTAAGCCATTAATAAATATGTTAAAAAGGAGAGGTCCTAATACTGAGGAACCCCACTTACCACATTAGTCCAATCAGAAAATGTTCCATTTACCACAAACCTTTGCTTCCTGTCTTTAGCCAGCTCTCAATCCATGAGCAGATATTTCCTGCAATTACTGTATCCCCTAGTTTGCCCAACAGTCTTCCATGTGGTACTGTATATTTAAAATTGATCTGATAACATTCTGCAATAGTCTGTGAGACTTCTGGGTTTTGTATGAATTGCTAATACAGTCATTGACAATATATGTATTTTTCTTAAATATTTTTATGAAGAATACAAGGTTAATACAATAACACAAGTGTTTCAAAAGTAGAACATAAATAGCGTAGGCAACATATACACATAACCTTTTAACCCTAATTGTTAAGTTTTTGTTATTTTGTTTTTGAGTTACACTGAAAGCAAATTACACGTGTGCGTAAGTGTTTCGTACAATCATAAATGCTGATAGCATATAAGAGCCCACAAAGGATAAAGAAGAGGAAAAAGAAAAAAGAAGTGCAAGAAGGGATGGAGTTCAATGCTATGCTCACTCTGAAAGGGGATACCCTACACTTTTTCCCAGCTCTGCAAATTTACCACCCTACCTTAAGGATCCAGGTGTCCCAGCACAAGGTCCATTTTCTATATGATTGATCCAGGTCGGCTGAGATAATGCTCATGGCATCAAGTATATGAATGTAAGTTTAATCAACACTGCACTATATGTCGGTACTGCCGATTTCCAGGATTTAGCTAGCGTAATCCGAACTGCTAAGAACACTTGGTGTGATAAAAGTTGAGCCTCTTTACTAGACCTCTTTGGGAAGGTCCACAAGGGCTTCTATGGATTTTGGGGAATCCTGCGACCCAATATTCTCTTCAAAATCACATACTGTAGGTTTCCAGCCAAATATGGGTGATCTTAGGCAGTCCCAAAATACATGTTATAAGGGTACCCAAGCGGGACACCCCTAAAGCAGTTACCATCCACGGAGGGGTTAGAGAGTTTCATCCTAGCTGGCGTTAAGTACCCACCTCATAATGTGCCTTTTCCCTCAGTATTGTGTTTAGTGAGGAACCTTGTCGTCCGTTTATGTATCTTGTTCCACTGTGCATCGCTTAAATCAATGGCGAGCTCCGACTCCCAAGAGTGTTGATGGTGGAGTTTGGACAGTGTGGTCTGGTCTATTAAATAATTACATATAATGGAGATATTCCATTTGCAATTAGGGTTATCAAGACAGCATTTTACGAATGGAGTGGTATTAGCAGAGGCATTAAGTTTAATTACCTTAGAAACATTGACATGTATTTGGGATAAATTGAGCCACTCCTTTAATGGCAAATTATGTAAGTCCCTAAATATTGTGGGAGACCATTGTTGATTTCCCCTTAAGAGATCAGCAGCAGTCATAACCTTATTGTCTTTCCAACATTTAAGCTTTGTAAATCTATTGATTGATACTGACCTCTGATATAACCACAGTGGGGTAAGCCATGAACCTGCTTCTACAAGCGGAATTCTCTTGTTCGTCTGAGTCAGGACTGCCAAAGACTGAACCATGCAACTGGGAAAGGAAGAATTGCCCAATTTTAAATGTAAGCAGAGCCATAATATCTGTCTAATGTGAAGGCCACTTTCTTCAAATATCTTTTTTCTATCTCCACCCATGCTGGCAGTTGCTCTTTACCAAACCACTTGGTGATTTGGGCCAATCTGGTAGCTTGAGTAAATCCGGAAGGACCAGTGTCATGCCCAGGGCCTGACTGGACTGTTTTGGGCTATGGCTTGGGCCTGGACTGGGAATAAGTTATGCTGTTTATGGTTAAATTTATGTATTTTTCATTGCTTATGGTTAAAATATGATTAC
Organism: Discoglossus pictus; assembly: GCA_027410445.1. Taxonomy (NCBI): domain Eukaryota; kingdom Metazoa; phylum Chordata; class Amphibia; order Anura; family Alytidae; genus Discoglossus; species Discoglossus pictus. Next base: position 261,097,693 of record CM050166.1, on the reverse strand, counting down.
TCTGTTATACTGTATTTATCTTGGTTTATGCTCTGCATAACATTTTAGCTTTAATGCAGGCTATTGCATCAGCCCCCACCTAAATAAGATTATGGCCTATTATGTACAGTGTTGTTATCTGGTGAAGACTTCTCCTGCCTCACATGGGCCATGAGCAGATAAACAGATAGTCTGAGTGGTTAGAACAATTGTTTAAAGTTATTATAATCACCCGGATGAGATTAAAAGATCTGATTTCATCAGAGGTACAGGATTTTCCCAGTAAACAGAAGGCAGGATATTATTTAGGAATGGAGGTTACTCATTGGTCAGCCTGTGTGCCAAAAACCTGTATAAAATGTGCCAATTAATAAAGGTATACAGTGGTATCTACTTACATAGACAAGGTGTAAGTGTCATTATGTGCATTAATCATAATTCTAAGGGATTATATGGGGTTCCTGATATCCTGAGGCTATCTTCTGTACCAGAGCAGGTAGTAAGAACTACACAGTCCTCCTGGGGTAGGCTTGAACCTTCTTGTCAAGCCCCATTGAAGAAGTAGGTCATGACAGCCAGCCTTTAGGTGCCATCATGGCCGACTTATTTATCCTAGGCCTTTTACGATCCCAAATGAAGCGAGAGATTGCCCCCTGCAGAACCAAAATGTCCTTGGTGCCTACAGCCATTGGTATAGTACAGAAGAGATACAAAAGCTTGGGGAGAATATTTATTTTAAGAGCGTGAATCCTACCTAGCCACGAAATGTTGTAGGAGGACCACGTGTTGATATCATTGATCAGCTTTTTTATAAGCGCAGGGAAGTTTGCTGAGTACATTAGGCCAAATTGTCTAGGGATGAAAACATCTAAGTATTTAAGGTGGTGTTGGACCAATTTAAAGGAGAAGTTCCCTGATAGTTGGGATTCCAAGTGTTTGGGGTAAAGAAACATACTTGTATTAATTTTTAAAGCTAGAGATGCCGTCAAAAAAGTCCAAGAGCATAAAATAGGTTAGGAAGACCTGGTCAGTGGTTCGGTAACAGTAGGCATAACATCATCCGCGAAAAGGCTCAATTATGTTATGTTTCCATCACACTAACCTCTTTTATATCATGTCTTACTCTGATAGCAGCAGCTAGGGGGCTTCAATGCACAGTGCCAAAAAGGAGAGGGGACAGGTGACATCCCTGGCGCATCCCTCTTGTTATTTTAAAGGAGCGAGATTTAAACCCCTGTATGCAACATAAGCTGTCGGGGCCAAATACAGCTGTTAAAATACCCTTCACCAGCTTATCACTCAAACCAAACTTGTGTAAAGTCTTGGCCATCTATGCCCAACTCAATTCTATCAAAGCCTTTCTGCATCAGGGTAAAGAGCATCAAATGGTGTTTTTTGAGCCGATGCTACATCAGCCGATTTATAAATATGTCTGATGTTATCCGGTGCCTCACCACCCCTGGATAAAACCTACCTGGTCCTGGGTGTATTAAGCTCAGCAGCACTGTGGAGAGCCTAGCGCTATAATTTTAGAGTAGGGTTTGAGATCGCAATTGATAGTGAAATAGGCCTATAGCTCTTACATTGAGATGGGTACTTACCCTCCTTAGGTATTGTATTACTATCACTTTGGCTTCCAGGAATACTTCTTTCACATGCTTACTGCACAAGAAATCGTTACAGAGTAGTTGGAGATGAGGTAGCCAAACGTATCTATAAATTGCTTGTAGTAAAAATTTGTGAACCCATCCAGGCAGGGCTTTATGTCTCTCTTATAGCCATACTTAAGTTCAGTTAATGATATTGGGACCATCGGGCAAATCAGATAGCCCACTTGCAAGTTTCAGAAGATCAATGGAGGACAGAAAGTGTCAATTTGCTTCACATGATCAGTCGTGCCCGAGTTAGCAAGGCTCTGAATACACATCAGCATTACATTTTTCAAATATCTCTGTGATGTCATTCAGCTTATAGATGATCTTGTCATTTCCCCCCTTTAATTTGGGAATAAAAGAGTCTGCCCTTTGCTGGTTGAGCTTTTTGGCTAGCATTTTGTCTGGCTTACGCGAGTATGTAAAATACTGAGATTAAGTTCTTTGCCGCACAGTTACAACCTTCCTATGGAGAATCACCTGCAATTGCTGCTTAAGTTTATACATTTCTGCTTGGGTCTCAGGGGGTCTCCTAGAAGACGGAATAGCTTGAAAGGCCGAGATTTTATGGTTTAATGTGTTGATCTGGGCCAATTCCATTTTTTTAGAGAGGGAGACAATTTGGATACCCTTGCCCCTTAACACTGCCTTGTGTGTAGCCCAAACTCCAGCGTTATCCACCTCAAGGTCACTATTCAGATCAAAGTTTTCTATCATAGCGCTATGTATTTTGTCTTTTGCAGCTGCGTCATTAAGCAGGGCCCAGGTTTAGCACCCACAAGGGAAAGCAGCCCTTAGGTAGAAGATCATTCAGGAGATCCACTGGTTATGTCATGGTCGGACCATGCAATGGATCGGATAACTGCACCAAGCAAATTTGTGGCTAGGTTTGCTGAATTAACGTAATAGTATAATAGAGTTGGAAAACTTTACTTTGACACTTTAACAACAGTGTTTTTGCATAAAAAAAATGGGGTAACCTAGGCCAGAAATAGTCTAAGGTACACAGTTTGCAGAAATGCAACAAACCATCAACATGACAGAGTTGGTATAAAACTATATTTAGTAAATACTTGTAACCTAAATGCATAAGTGAACTGTAACTAATTGATACAAATGTATTCAGGTAGGACAACAACTGTAATTGGTAAAATAATATATCAAGTAGTGTAATAATGTATCAAATGAATTCCACTTGGTTGTTTACAACGGGGTAGGTTCCATTAGTTAAAAACTGAAGGGAAGAAAGGGGTCTTTTAAAAACAAAGACCGATCAATTCAACGAGCCTCTAAACGCCCATTATGAATCAGCAAATAGAAAATGAGACTGTCATGAATACGGCAGTAAAACATGGAGGTTACGTGTCAATCAATCAGGTTCGGGGGTCCGATATGTGATCGGACTCGCACAACTTTAAAAATGAAGAATTATTAAAATGAATGCCAATACTGTTCTAGTCCATATAGTTACATAGTTACATAGGCCCTCATTCAATTGCGATTTGGCCAAATGAATAGGGCTCTAAATAAGCACATAACATATATTTTTTTAATACGTTTTTAGTTCGTGAAAACCTTGCTTTTAGATAGATGCTTACTAAGTAAAAACTTACTTAAAAATATGTTATGTGTTTATTTAGACCCCTATTCATTGTCCAAAATAGCAATCTGAATGAGGGCCATAGTATTTAAGGTTGAAAAAAGACTTTCAGTCCATCAAGTTCAAACCTTTTAAGATCTCCTCTGATCTGCAATATGCGGATTAACTATCATTACTGCCCTCCAATTATCCATGATAACCCTGAATTCCATTTTTAATTAGAAATAAATCCAGTCCCCTTTTAGAAGTTATCTACTCGAATCCGCTGTCCACACCTCCTCTGGTACGAGAATTCTCACAGACATTAACCACCCTAACTGTGAAGAACCCCTTTTCCTTTCTTTAAGGTGGAATCTTTTCTACTTCTAACCTCAAGGGATGTCCTCTTGTCAGTTGAAAACCCATATGGGTGGCCTGATATGTATTAACTCATTGATACCCAAAATCATTTAACTCCGAAATGACACATGAAAATATATCTATTTCCTGCAGTTGTGTGGGCTTGAGACTGTTGTGCAATTAATTCTAATGTCTTCTCATCGTTCTCCCGTATTTACAGTGCAGTATTACTGTTTTATTTGCATTTACAGTGCTACATATTGGTGTTTAACCCCTTTGCGAGTCCTCTTCGATACATGTAGGATTTTCCTCCTCCATTTGCGGTTTATGAGTGTAGATATGTTTGCGAGATTGGGGATTTGGAGAAATTGAATAGCGATTTGCAATTTTAGCCCTGCGAAAGTGACACATCAAAGGCTTCTGGATAGTGTAGGTTACGAGTTGGACAGACAACATTTTTTCAAGCTTGTAACTCGTAACCATATCTGAGCACAGCAAAATAGCAAAATGAAATAGCAAACGTGACTATGATCTCACTTATGGCATCCGTATCTCAAATTCGGCCAATTGAATGAGGCTCTATCGTGTTTTGAATATAGATTTACAGAGTCCCTTCTCTAACATACAACAGTATTCCAAAGCAATATCTACATTTGAGAGTGTCTTCTCTCGAATTCTCCACACACAGAAGTTTAAAAAATTGTTACAGTCTTAGGATCTCTGTTGCGGTCTGAAGCGTCTGTAAGGTCTGGTATCAGGACATTGAGCAGATCCCAACGGTTCTGGTATCAGGATGTTCCGGGCCTAAAACAGCGCCATGCCTTCATCCATATCAAAAACTGGATATGTTCTCCCTCTCTCAAATGTTCAGCTTAAAGAGAAGCCCCAAGTATATGTCCATCTCCAAGAGAGGTTTGCCTAGTCTCCTTTTATACAGGGTGGTCAGGGAAAGATCAGCATAAATGCTAGGCTGGTCACCTGCGATCACTGGAATACCTGCTCTTGCTACCTTCATAAAAAGATCCTTGGTTGCGTAGTAGTGGAATGTCGCGATCACATTCCTAGGTCTTTCTCCAGAGGCAGGACGTCCCGCAAGCGATCTGTGAATGTGATCTAGTCTGAAAGCATCTTCTTCCAGGTTTGGTAGCAAATTTTTGCAGAGATCCAGCATAGTTTGGGAGATCTGTAATTGTTTCTTGGTAAATTTCGAATTCTGAACATTTTGACGGTGAAATTGATTTTCTAGATCCTCTTGCGACTTTGTTCATCTCTCAAAGCCGACAACCCCCCTCCAGTTGGGTATGCGCCTCCAATAGGTTATCATATTTTGTCTCCATTTCATTCACCTTGGAATCAACAGCTTTTATTTCTCCAGTGAGTTTAGCGGCAACTTTCTTGATTTCCCCTGTAATTTCCATTCTAAAGGAAGAAACCACCGATCCTTCAGATCCTGTTATATCTGCTTCGTGGTAGGTGCTGTGGGCTCATAGTAGACTTTGATAAACATTCAGGTATCAAAGGAGGTTGTCGGCCCAAGACTGGGAGACTATTTTTGTAGTGCAAATAGTCCTATATGGATTTAGTGACCTGTCTTGTTGAGATCCTGGCCACATTCCATTTATTATGGGCTTTGAACATGAGATTTAGCTGTATTCCTTAGGTTTAGTCACTTCGCTCTAGATCGTGCCACCACATATCTGGGGTAAGGGATGCACTTACATAGTGGGCTAATCTTATCTTACCATCGCTGTGGTAAGGTTCAGTTACACTTTAGTAGTTATAGCATATTTTTAAACTTATAGAGAAAGTAGCTTTTAGTTAGTTAGTGCTGTAGTAAAGCTTTCAGTCAGTATAGCTGAGAATGTTTATCCTATTGGGGTAAAGTGTAGCAAGTCAACCACAGGTTTCTCAGATTTAGCCAGAGTTCTGTGTGATTTAGGATGGAAAGTGAGTTACCTCGGAAGTGTGCCCCCTTTAAAAGGAATTCTCCAAAGAGGGTGTTATGTACAGTGCGTTGAAAAAGCATTCACCCCGCTTGGCATTTTTCATGTTTTATTCACCCCCCTAAAGTCAATACTTAGTAGAGCCACTTTTTGCAGGCAATCACAGCTCGTCGCTTTGGATAAGTCTCTATCAGCTTGCCACATCTTGCCACTGGGAGTTTTGACCATTCCTCCTTGCAAAACTGCGCCAGCTCCTTCAAGTTGGATGGTTTGAGCTTGTGAAACAGCAATCTTAAGTCTGACCACATTTTCTATTGGATTGAGGTCAGGCCTTTGACTAGGCCATTCCAACACAATTACATGTTTCCCACTTAAACCACTCATCGTGTTGCTTAGCAGTGTGTTTGAAGGCTCATCTGTCCTACTTGAAAGGTGAAACCTCTGTCCTAGCCTCAAATCACGCAGTGGTACAGGTTTTGCTCAAGAATATCCCTGTATTTAGCACCATCCATCTTTCCCTCAACTCTGACCAGTTTCCCAGTCCCGGCTGCTGAAAAACATCCCACAGCACTGATGCTAGCCACCAACATGGTGGTTTTTTGTGTGATGTGATGTGTTGGTTTGCGCCAGACATAGTGTTCACTTTGATGGCCGAAAAGTTCCATTTTAGTCTCATCAGACACAGCACCTTCCTCGATACATTATGGGAGTCTCCCACATGCCTTTTCGCAACTCAAAATGTGGCCATTTTGTTTTATTTTGCTGAAAGTAATGGCTTTCTTCTGGCCACTCTGCCAGAGAAGCCCACTCTATGGAGTGTATGGCTTATTGTTGTCCTATGTACGATTACTCCAGTCTCTGCTGTGGAACTCTGCAGCTCCTCCAGGGTCACCTTATGTCTCTCTGCTAGCCTCTCTGATTAATGCCCCTCCTTGCCCAGTCCATGAGTTTTGGTGGGCGGCCGTCTCTTGGCAGGTTTGCTGTTGTGCCAGAGTATTTCCATTTGGGTATGATAGATTTGATGGTGCTCCTGGGGATCATCATAGATTTTGATATTTTTATTTATAACCTAACCCCCTTACTTCTCAACAACATTGTCCCTTACTTGTTTGGAAAGTTCCCTGGCTCTTCATTACAGTGTTTGGTTAGTGGTGCCTCTTGCTTAGGTGTTTACAGCCTCTGGGCCTTTCAAAAAAGGTGTGTATATGTAATGACAGATCAATGCAACACTTAGATTGCACACAGGTGGACATCATTTCACTAGATTATGGGACTTCTGAAGGTAATTGATTGCACCAGAGGTTTTTTCATAACAAAGGGGGTGAATAGATATGCACATTCCAATTTTCTGTTTACTATTTCAAAAAAAATGTTTTATGTACATATTTTTCTCATTTCACTTCACCAACTTAGACTGTTGTGTTCTGATCCATTACCATAAATTCAGATGAACAAAACATTGAACTTAAGGCTGTAATGTAACAAAATAGGTATAAAGTCAAGGCGGGTGAATACTTTTGCAAGGCACTGTAGCTGAGCCACTGGGAATTAGGGTGGTTGTGCTTGTGTGAGTTTCACCCTCTTATTTAGGATCCTAGAAGTAAGCCTCATTAGGGTCACTCTGAATGAGTTGATTATTTTTTAGTTTATTCTTCCATGGATATGCTCCATGATTTGGCATTGTGTTTTGGTGTACAGTCCTGATGAGTTCACTGCCGCACTTTATCTGGGTGTCCACAAGGCGGCAGTGTTGGATAAGGGAGGGCTGCTCTAATGCCTTAACTCTGGGAGGGCAGGGTTTGGAAAGATTTAAATTTATATGTGCAGTATATCCACACCTTTGAACCCTATATTGAAAGCCTGAGGGTTACCCTATTGACTGGTGGCCTGGCAGGGCAGTGACCCTCTGATGTGAAAGTGTACAGTCAATCCAATGCACTGTTTGGCCAAAGCTTCCTGTGCCAGAGTCTTCAAACAGTGTGTGGGGGCCTTTTTCCGGGATGTGAGTCAAGTCTCCAATCACTGGTGTATTGCACCTCCCTATGCCCCACTGTCAGGATTTTCTTCTACATTTGTCGTTTACTGGTGTGTAAACATTAGTGCGCTTGAGGAATTGTAGCAATTGAATATTGATTTGAGATTGTAACTCTTGCGGACGTGAAAGATCAAAGGCTTAGATGGGGTGTAAGTTACGGTTGTAATAACCGCAAGGATTTCAAGCCCATAGCACATAAGCCATTTTTGGCTTGCAAAAAAACGTCAATTGAATAGCATATTAGCTTACGGGCTCCGTTACGGATACCAGTAACTTGCAATTGCTCAGTTGAATGAGGCTCACAGTGTGCCAATGGAGCAATGGAGAGAAGAGGGGATGCTTAGGTAAGAGAGCCTTGAACAGTCAGGAAGTTATTCTGGAAACAGAGACAGTAAGTGAAAGGACTGTCATTGTTCATTGGATTTAGTAAGTTGTACTACAGATTCCTCTATGTCAATGTCCATGTCTGTGTTTGAATAGAGTTCTATGATTATGAATTCCTCTGCCTGGGGGTGTATATATATTTTTAGGATAATAAATGCCCCTATTGTTGTGTGTGTTTAGACTTATATGGTTAAAAATGCTCCTGTCCTGAGTATGTATAGTGTTCTATGCAGGGGTGTAGGAGCCAGAATAATTCTGGGGGGATACAGCTCATTGTATACACGTTCCGTAAAATAGATTATATACATACATACAAACATAGATAAACCTGGGGGGAATTTGTCCCCCCATGCACACCCATGGTTCTATCATTATAAGTTCCCCTATCTGAGTGAACATATATATTGATACATATATATATTAATACTCCTGCCTTCCTATACATTTATTTCTATGAGAATAGTGCCTCTGCATATATTTATTTCTATGAGAGTAAATGCCCCTGTCTTCCTATATATTCATTTCTGTGAGAATAATACCCCTACCTCTTTATCTATTAATTCTATCAATATATATACCCCAGCTTATGTATTTGTACAACTTTAAATGCGCCTGCCTTTGTGTATATATATTGCTGTGGCTATCGATATGGTATATACAGTATCTATATTATATCTATGGGTAGGATTCCCAGCTTGAGTATAATCCAACCTTGGCTTTGCAATCAAGCTGGGTAATGCAGCGGGCATAAGCTTAAAGGAAGCCATGTTTAAAATGGTTATGGATAGAAGAATTAAGCATTTTGTAGGGCTACATTTGCTTCCCAGAATGCAGTGTAATTGTAATTTCTCAGAATTCTGGGCAGGAACGTTTTTTACCTTGTTTTAGACATTCTAAATGTGAACACAAAGTACACTATATATATATATATATATACTATATATATATATATATAAATATATATTATATATATATATATATATATATTGGGACAGGCTGGCTGCCACTTCCAGGGTCAATGCCCTGTTGACCGTCTCTGTTATGAAGTATCTCAGGAGGCGTTGTAGCTTTAAGGAGCTTTACTGGAATCTTTGTCAGCAAGTACAAACAAAAAGAATACAAAACAAAGCCTAGCTTTCCTTGAAGCACTAACTAAACAGAAATAGCAGTTTTCCTCACTAGCATCAACTAATGCAAAAATAAAGTGTTCATGTATACAGGCCTGTAAGTTTTCTGCTGCAAAAGTCTGTGGGTTTGCTTCAGCATGCAGAGCTGTCTCTCCTGGCTCCTCAGTCCAGACTGAACCCACCCTGCTGAGTGCGCAGTAGTCCTTTTAAAGGCAGAATGCAGCTGGGCTTGAGTCTATTGCTGGAGGCTTAACTCTTTCACTCCCATGGGGAAAAAGGGCTCTGGTAAGTCTGCTACTTACATAAACCCCTTGTATGATTCTATTACACATCCCCCTCCCCAGCTCGACACCACAGGGTTGAGCGGCCAACGCCATGAGGCAATGAATTCGAGACAAAGCATTTGCATTAGCAAGTAGGCAGCAAGCTCTATGGAGGACACGGAAACAGTAGGACTGCAGGGACAGGAACCATCTCGTTACCCGGCTGTTCTTTTCCCTATTCTGCTGCATCCATTGCAGGGGTGCATGGTCAGACACCAGGGGTGAACTTCCTCCTAAGAGATAGTAACGAAGCGCCTCAGTGGCCTCATTTGATGGCCAGGCATTCCTTTTTCACGATGGAATATTTCTGCTCTCGTGGCAACAGTTTACGGCTCAGGAATAAAATGGGATGTTCCTCGTCCTGCACTACTTGCGACAACACAGCGCCCAGTCCTACTCCCGAAGCATGCGTTTGCAAGATGAATTCCTTCCCAAAATCTGGGGTCACTAGCACAGGATTCCGACATAGGACCGACTTTAGATCCGTGAACGCTGCTTCAGCCTCTGAACTCCATTTAACCATGTTGGGCGCTTTGTTTCTTGTAAGGTCTGTCAGGGGGGCAGCTCTTGTAGAGAAATGGGGTATGAATCTCCTATAATACCCTACTATCCCCGAGAAGGCCCTTACTTGTTTCTTACTCAGAGGTTGTGGCCAGTCCTGAATATGCCTTCACCTTGTTGAGCTGGGGTCGAACAACTCCTCTCCCCTACCGTATATCCAAATATTTGGCCTCACTCAGACCGATGGCACACTTGCCAGGGTTTACTGTAAGGTGTGCGCGACTTAGGGCTTCCAAAACTGCTTCCACTTTCAGCAGATGTGTCTCCCAGTCGTCAGTATAGATGATTATGTCATCTAGGTAAGCCGGCTGCGTACTCTGAATGGTGGCGTAACAGCTTATCCATCAGTCCTCTGGAAAGTAGCTGGTGCTCCGTGCAATCCAAAGGGTAGTACCTTGTAATGAAAAAGCCTGTCCAGGTGTTGAAAAGGCAGTTTTCTCCTTGGCCGCTTGCGTCAAGGGTATTTGCCAGTACCCTTTAGTCAAATCCAACGTTGTTAGAAACCTCTGCTTTTCCGAGTCGCTCTATTAGTTTGTCTACTCTAGGTATAGGGTATGCATCGAACTCGGATACAGCGTTTAGCTTGCGAAAATTGCTGCAAAACCTGACAGTTCCATCAGGTTTTGGAACCAGGACAATTGGGCTGCACCATTCTCTTTGAGACTCCTCGATTACGCCAAGTTCTAACATTTTGTTCACCTCAGCCCTTATTTTAGGTTCTCTTCGCTTCAGGTATGCGGGTAAGGTTTAATCCTTATTCTCCCGCTTGTTTAGTGACAATATTATGGTAAATGGCAGTGGTGCGACCTGGGTTGGTGGAAAAACACATCCTCGTTCCGCTTCAGCATTTTGTAGGTTTTCCTCTGTTTGTGCAGGGGACAACTCTTGTGATACATAGGCTTTCGGAGGTTCAATACAGATTTTGGACTCGCTGGCATCTTCTGACTCCTCAGCCAGACAAGTGACATCATCCATCACTTTTGTTTGCTCTTTCCAGGGTTTTAGAAGGTTTATATGATATATTTGTTCTCTCTTGCGACGTTCAGGTGGACTGACTTTGTAACTAACACTAGAACCCTGTCTCCGGGTTGAAACTTCCTCACCTGGGCCGTGCGGTTGTAGTAGGTTTGCTGGTTACTTTGAGCTCGTTCCATATGGTCTCGCACCAGAGGGATAACTTTGGCAATTCTTTCTCTCATGTTCCTTACATAATCCACAATAATCCACAATATTTTCGCCCGGCACTATTTGCTCTTCCATTCTTCCTTTAATGTGTCCAGAATTCCTCTGGGATGGCGGCCGTAGAGGAGTTGGAAGGGAGAAAATCCTGTGGAAGCTTGGGGGACTTCTCTTATGGCGAAGGGTAAATAGGGTAGGAGTAAGTCCCAATTTTATCCCATCTCGTGCTACAACTTTTCTTAGCATACTCTTCAAAGTTTTCTTGAACCTTTCTAGTCCGTCTGTTTGCGGATGGTAAACCGAGGTCCTGAGTAATTTCACCTGTAAAAGCTGGCACATGTCTCTCATCAGCTTTGACACAAAAGGGGTCCCTTGGTCTGTTAGGATTTATTTGGGTATCCCCACCCTTGAGTATAGTTGAATGAGCTCTTTTGCTATATTTTTCGAGGTGGCGGTGCGTAAGGGTATGGCTTCCGGGTATCTGGTGGCATAGTCCATTATTACGAGGATGTATTGGTGCCCTCATGCTGATTTTTCTAGTGGACCCACCAGATCCATTGCTATTCTTGAAAACGGCTCCTCAATTATGGGTAAAGATACCAGTGGAGCTCTTAGATCGGAGCAGGGAGCTGTCAATTGGCATTCAGGGCAAGATGCACAGTACTGGGCTACTTCAGCAAATATGCCAGGCCAGAAAAAACGTTTCAATATCTTTCCCAGGGTTTTATCCTTCCCAAGGTGGCCCCCAAGGAGGTTACGGTGGGCCAGATCAAGGACTTTCTTCCTTTGTGCTCGGGGAACTAAGAGCTGCTCCAGTGTGTCTTCCTTCGAAGGAACGACCCTGTACAGCATGAAATATGAAATAAGGGCCCTGTCTCCTCTCTCTCCCAGTGAGTCGGAGTCCCGTTCACTTCCACAAGCTGACAACGTATGTTCTGTAGGATGGGATCCACAGCTTTGGTCAGTGCAAAGTAACACTTGTCAGGGAAACACTGCAGTGGAGTAAGTTCCTCTTCTACATGTTCTCTCGTTTGGGCCCTTTCTTCATCAGGTTGAGCCGTGGGACCTTTCTGGACGGTATCCATCCTTTCTCCTGTCTGGCAGGCTGCTAAAGCCTCCTCAACGGCTTTCCTTCTTATCTCTGTGCCTAAGCGCTTAGCTTTCTTTCTCTCCCGCTTCATTTTGCGGGTTTTCCCAGATCCGGAGAATAGATCCTGGTCCACAAACGGTGGGTGTGACCACAGGGTTTCCTTGGCCTCTGGGTCACTCTGTTCGGATTGTCTTTGGTTTTCACCTTTTCCTGTTTGGAGGAGGTCTTCAAGTTGTGGAAAATCCCTGCCTAATACAACAGGGTAGGGTAGATTGGCTATTACAGGAGCGGTGAGCAACATCTTTTTCCCCTGAACCTCCAGTGCTGCGGTACCAGTAGGGTACAGGTTCACTGTCCCATGTACACCGGTGATGCCCACCTTCATTGAGTTTTGTATTTTGCTGGATTTTATAACTTTGGCCGAAAATAGGGTCACCGCACTCCCAGAGTCAATTAAAGCTATGGTTTCCTTTTCATTCACTTTTATGGCTTTGACGAACTGATGTAGTTTTCCAGCCACTCCTACCAGGTTGATCATATTGCAGTGGTACGTATGTTCCCCCAGGTTGCACTGCATGGGTTCCTCCTTATTTGGGCAATAGACAGCTATGTGTCCTAATTCTCCACAGTAAAAGCATTTGATCTTGCTTACTGGGGTCCCTCTTTGCTTGTTTTCTTCAGGAACTAACCTTTCTGGCTTCCCTTGTAGTGAGTGCCTTCCAACTTCCGGCTTCATGAGTCTTGGTCTGGTTCTCATCCAGCTAGGAGTTTGAACCTTAGGGTTGTTAGGCCGCCTTTGAACACCAGAGGTCTCCTCTTTTGAGAAACGGGTTAGTTCCTTCATGGTCTTTGGCTCGTTTTTCCCCACCCATTCTCTTAAGCCTAGAGGTAAGTTTAGCAAGTAGCGGTCCATGATCAGCAATTATACAATTCTCCCTGGTCCATTGCTGTCTGGCTGTAGCCACCTTTGGGCTAAGTGCAGCAACTCAAACATCTGAGGGCGAGGGGGCTTATTCTCCCCAAACTTCATGAATGCGCGTAACTGTGGGCAACTCCGGATCTGGCCAGGATCTCTGCTTTCAAGTGGCATAATTCAGGGCTTGTTCACTGTCCAGGTCGAGGTATGCTTTTTGCGCTTCTCCACATAAATATGGGTGCAACTATGCTGGCCCAGTGCCCTTGGGGCCAAGGCTTCTCTGACGGCAGTTCTTTCGAAGCTCAATAGGTAAGTTTCCACATCGTCTTCAGGACTAATTTTTTGTAGAAACTGCTTTGGCTTGCCCCTCATACAGGTCTCTGGTGACACAGCAGGTTTTGAGAGGTGTCATTTGCTGTAGCTGGGCCAACAGTATTTGGTTGTGTCTCCCGCTGCAGCTTCCGCTCTTCCATGGCTTGGGCATGTTGTTCTGCCAGGACCTGGGTGGCTCTAGCTTGTTGTTCCGCCAGTGCTTGTGTCGCCTGGGCCTGTTGCCTTAGGAACTGTTGTGTAGTCTCCTGCTGATGGGTAGTGGTCTGTATTAAGGCTTTCACTAGCGCCTCCATTTTGTTCTGTGGGCTGTCTTCTTAAGCACAGACAATGTATATCCCACCACTGCCACCAAAATGTGACAGGCTGGCTGCCACTTCCAGGGTCAATGCCCTGTTGACCGTCTCTGTTATGAAGTATCTCAGGAGGCGTTGTAGCTTTAAGGAGCTTTACTGGAAACTTTGTCAGCAGGTACAAACAAAAAGAATACAAAACAAAGCCTAGCTTTCCTTGAAGCACTAACTAAACAGAAATAGCAGTTTTCCTCACTAGCATAAACTAATGCAAAAATAAAGCGTTCATTTATACAGGCCTGTATGTTTTCTGCTGCAAAAGTCTGTGGGTTTGCTTCAGCATGCAGAGCTGTCTCTCCTGGCTCTCAGTCCAGACTGAACCCACCCTGCTGAGTGCTCAGTAGTCCTTTTAAAGGCAGAATGCAGCTGGGCTTGAGTCTATTGCTGGAGGCTTAACTCTTCACTCCCATGGGGAAAAAGGGCTCTGGTAAGTCTGCTACTTACATACACCTCTTGTATGATTCTATTAAAATATATATATATATATATATATATATATTTAAATATATATATATATATATATATATATATATATATAGTACAGAAAATGAATAATACATTTGTAATTCCATTTGAATGTCTAAAAATCAGTTAGAAAACTTTACACAGTTTTTACACTGCACTGTTAGAGACTGGAGGTGGGGAAATGCAAATGAGAACACAATGCATTCTCACTTTCAAATAAAAAAACACCATCTACATGGCTCCTTTTAAGCATATGCTCACTGCATTAAACAGTTTTAAGCATGCACAGGATGGATTATGCACAAACCAGAGAACCTACCCAAAGACTTTTTTTTTTATTTAAGCATTTTAAATGGCTTAAAAGTACAAAGATTAACAATTCATCTTTCAAAAAACTAAATTTTCCAAAATACAAATCATGAGGACATGTCATAAAACATACCATATTATACAAGCATTCCATAAAAACATGACATATTTTAAAATAACATATCAATCATATGTAATACATAAAATGGTTCTATATCATAAAAGGCATAAAGATATATAAAATCATAATTTATTACATTTTGCAAAATATCATGGAACTTTAAAATAAATATTTCTCAAAAAGTACATGGCATATATAAAAAGTCACTTTACAATAAAATCACACCAATAAAAAGAGCTTAAAGACTTACAAACACTTTCCATATTTCTTTCCCTCTTTCTCTCTATCCCCTTAACTCTAGACTACTCTATCCTTTCACCCACCACTGTCCCTGAAATAAACTCCATCTCTCCCTCCATCTTCTGCCCCTGTAGTTGTCCCTGTTGTTGATCATGAAAGGATATTCTGCAATAAAAGAAAGGGTTAAAAAACATGTCATATTAAAATGTTAATTACTGTGTTGGTATCATATTCCATTTGTCTACACACCATAAGATTTCTGCATTCTTATTATTTTTCTTATCAATTAAATAGTATAAAGTTGACTTAAAATCAAATGTATGCCTTTGCTGTACTGTTAAAATGTATCTTTAAATAAAACCAAGTTCCTTCATTTCCATAAAACATCCTTAACTGAATTAATAATTAAATCAGATAGTGATGTGCTTTCCCTCCAAAGGGATTTACATAAAATTGAGGAATGGGCATCTAAATGGCAGATGAGAGTTAATACGAATAAATGTAAAGTTATGCATCTGGGAAGGAAAAATAGCCATGCAATTTATCATCTTAATGGAGCAAATCTAGGTGTATCAGATATTGAAGGGATTTGGGAGTGCTTGTGGACAACCACCTAGGTAACAGTGCTCAAAGCCAAGCAGCAGCTGCAAAGGCAAATAAAATATTAGCATGTATTAAGAAGGGTATAGAAGTCAGGGAAGCAAATATAATTCTGCCACTATACAAATCTCTAGTACGCCCTCATTTGGAATATGGAGTACAATTTTGGGCACCACTTCATAAAAAGGACATTTTAGTGCTGGAAAAGGTACAGAGGAGGGCAACAAAACTAATAAGGGGAATGGCGGGGCTAAGTTATGAAGAAAGACTAACCAAATTAAACTTATTTTCTCTAGAAAAAAGGCGTCTAAGAGGAGATATGATTACCTTATATAAATACATCCAGGTCACTATAAAGATTTGTCAAGAGAGCTTTTTGTGCCTAGAGGTTTTCAACTGACAAGAGGACATCCCTTGAGGTTAGAAGTAAAATGATTCCACCTTAAAGAAAGAAAAGGGTTCTTCACAGTAAGGGTGGTTAATCTGTGGAATTCTCTACCAGAGAAGGTGGTGACAGCGGATTCGATAGATAACTTTAAAAGGCGACTGGATTGTATACCGACAAGATGGTTTCAGCATCAAAGGCATTCGATAGATAACTTTAAAAGGCGACTGGATTGTATACCGACAAGATGGTTTCAGCATCAAAGGCATTCGATAGATAACTTTAAAAGGCGACTGGATTGTATACCGACAAGATGGTTTCAGCATCAAATGCATTTACTAAGATTTGAGTGTCCAAGAGAAAACTGTAAAAATAGTGAAATAATTTAGCATCTGTTTTGGGGTTATCATGGATAATTAGAGAGGCAGTATTGATCCAGGGAGAAGTCCGGTCGCCGGTGTCTGGGATCAGGGGGGAATTCTTTTTTTTTTTTAATACAACTATTTAATTAATAGTTAATCCGCATATTGCAGATCAGAGGAGATCTTAAAAGGTTGAACTTGATGGACTGAAAGTCTTTTTTCAACCTTAAATACTATGTAACTATGTAAATAATTTGCCATATTACAATATCTTCATCCTTAGAAGATGACTTAAAAGAACCATATAAAATGTTATCATAAGACAAATCTGATTCTTAGATTTGTGATGAAAGAAAATACATTTTCATCCATATTTTGTTAGCAAAAGAACAACCCCAAAACAGATGCTATATTATTTCACTATTTTTACAGTTTTCTCTGGACACTCAAATCTTAGTAAATGCCTTTGATGCCTTTGATGCTGAAACATCTTGTCGGTATACAATTATGAACTGCTGCCCACGCGAAGTCTTTGTGTGTATTAAACAGTCTTTTGTGTGACACTTGTTTCCATATATTTTGGCATTTATCTTCCGAGATACTTTCAGTTGGTAAAAGCTCAATACTCTTTTTGATTTTACAAGTTCATTTTCATTGGTCTTTAATAATTTAAAACATTAATATTTAGTTTTTGTATAAAATTGTTGATATCAACATACAATTGTGGTGGGTTAAAAGTATATGGGTGGGTTAAAAACAGGGGCATCCATATATACCTATTAAAATACCTTCCTCCATAAAATTTTATAAAAGCAGATGTTAAATCTTTTTGGTCAAGTATCTTCACACAATACGATACTGTTTTAACAAATACAAATCTATCCAGTAAATTTTTCCCACCCAACTCCAGTTTCCTACACTCAATAAAGATGCATTAAAAACAATTCCTAAAATGTTTAATTGTGATGTAGATATTTGTAGTGGAATTGTCACATCTTCTGTCCAGTTATTTAAAAGTAAACAGCTACTCTTTTTTACATTTAAAGCTAACAAAGATACTTGTGTACATTTTTTGCCCATAAAATTACCCTACATTAAGTGCATTAGTTGTACAAATCACACTTTAATCATCCATGTACCCTACACATTTAACAGTAAACACCCCCACCTCTGGTTACATGGACTCCTTTAATGACCTTATCATTCTGATTTTCTCAGGGATGATTAGACAGGGTGGTGATATTTATCTCTGGAAGGCCTTCGATAAACCCATTTTCTCCAGTACCGGAAACAGAAACAAATGAGTCAAAGGCCTTTTTGAATTCACCTCGGCTGTAGGTATTGCCCGCTCTTTAGTATAATTGAAAACATACATAGATCTTCCCGGTACATCACAGGTTTGATCCTCCCTTATTAAAAGATGTATAATTTCTTTAAAAAGGTGTGCTAAAATGTTTGCCAAACATTTATAATCCAAGTTTAAAATGGTAATAACCATAGTACCAACTTCAGTAATTTTTCACTCACCAAACATTCCTTACCACAACCAATATAAAAAATCTCTTTGATCACATCCCCCAAAAAATATAAAATTTTGCCTGGAAATCCATCGTCACCTGGGGTTTTACCTTTTTCTAAAACTATTAATTACATTAAAAAGCTCGCCATGGTAAGATTTCATACTAAAATTTCTCCATCCTCTTTACTTAAAACATTTTAAATAATAGATAAAATATAATTTTTACACTCAACTTCTATTTGTTTCCTTCTGTATAAATTTGATATCTTTATTAATAGTACACAAAGATTCTAAAGATTTAATTTCAGGTTTATTAAAAGCTTTTTTTTTAATGTCTATTGCACTTTTTATTTTCTTCAATATGCTTAACTTTTAACTCAAAAATTATTATTTTGCCTTTTTCTATTAAAAAACACTTGATTTCATTTGTCCCATTTTCAATGTCAGTATCTACTTCTCTATCAATTTCTTTTAATTTATATAACTATTGTTTCCTTTTTTGTAATAATTCATATATTTCTTTTTCTTTTTGCTACTTTGCTACAATTTAGTCATGGTCATCAGGTGATAAAATGGCAAACCTGTTAGCCTCAGTTAGCCTAGGCACTGAAGCTTCCATTTCATCCCCTTCAGACTTTCTAAAAACTGAAGGTGTGTCTGTCAAGTCCAAAGAGGGTGTCCCAGTGTTCCTGGGTCCTTCTCTTTGCTTGGACACCTTCAAGTAGTTTACCGGAGGCTCCCCTCTTTTTTATACATTCAATATCCATTTCTTCAATCTCATCTTTTTTTTTTTGCTTTTATGGACTTATGTTGTACTTCTTTCCATGCTTCTTTAGAGCATCTTCGTGGGGTGTCTTCATCAGAATCCTCAGATGACCCTGCCTCTGTTGTGGACTCTGTCACGGAGAATGCACTTTGGCTGGGCAGCAGTTCTTCAAAGGACATGTGTTTTTCTCCTCTCTGTGATGGAAACAGAGTAGATATGAAAGCTGATTTATCTCTGATTCTAGGATCCTCTCTCACAAAAGCTACCGTCCTATATGGGCTTGAAGAAGACACTTGTCTCATTATCGGTGCTCCCTTACAAAGTGCCTGTTTGTAACTTAGTTTACCAACTGAGGATCCTTTAACTTCTATGGTCCTTCCTGAACCTTTAGGATCTACTCAAGTTGACATCACACTAGCACCTTTCTTACTTTTGACTTCATCCACTGCCGCACTCATTTGACCTTGATTCCAAAACCAACTATTATTGCGCCCTTTGCCTTCTACTCTGGTCGGGTGTCTTGAGGCTTCCCAGACATGACCCTTGAAAGCCGGCCGCTGGGTTTTCCCTTTTCCTCCATGTCTGGTACTAGTATCCACTGGACCAGAAGGCCTCACAGGTACTTCCGATCCAATTGGCGACACAAATCGGTCAATTCCTTCACTCTTCCTTATGACCCCAGAATCTGGGCCAATACTACCCCCAGCCTTGGACTTATTCCTGGCAACACAATTTCCTACTAAGTCCAAGGCTGCATCACTAGAAATTACAGATTGCGATGTTCTCAAGTGGCCCTTTTAACCACTTTGAGACTTTGCATCCCTGGGAACATGGACAGCATCATACCGACCCTCTTCCTTGCTTGTTTGGGCTTCACTGCTGGAATCCTCAGAACGGGACTGCTACTGTTGTTTCTGACGTATTCTTGAGTGGTTCCCGGTATAACCTGGGGCTCTTTTGGAATAGATGACCTTCCTCTCCAAATTAGTCACAGGTCATGGTCTTGCAATCAAAGGCCTGGTGTTCCAGGATTCTGCAATACTGGCACGAGGGTCCTAGGCAGTCGTCAAATATGTGACCATACGTATAACAATTCCTGCAAAAAGCAGGCTGCCTGGTGAAACGTAAGTACCCCCTATCACTCCCAATTGTAAAGGATGCAGGGGGGACTTAATATCACGTGGGCTGTCTGGATCCTCTTTGAAGGTCACCAAATACTGCAGTTTGCCATTCCAAATGTCATAAATATTCTCCAGCCTGGGAACCGTCTTGCAGTACCTACTAAAGAAGACTTCAATGGTATGGTCATCCACAAAGGGATTATACACCTCCTCCCTGGCATACAATAACTCTAGCCCTACACCAGATATTATTGGGTTACCTGCATTCTCCTTTTAGCGCTGATAGAAGTTATAGCAAGCACTACTGATACAGAATGTCAGGTCGTATAATTCATGATACTGTCGCCCTCTCCCTCCCCTGTGTCTTTCTCCCCCTCCATCGCCAACTGCGCAGGACCTAGGCTGCAATGAGCACTGAAGGCGTTTATTGCAGGGCTCGTGATGAGCCCCGCACGCGCTCATCTCTAGCCCCGTAGGACTTAGGAGCGAAGAACGTAAAATGGCTGAACCACACAACTGGAAAAGCGACCCCAGTAGGATTTAGGACCAAAGCACGTAAAACGCCAGAACTACGCACCTGGAAAAACCACCAAAAAATCACAAATATGCCTCAAATTCACTTCCACCCTCACACACAGCACAGGGGGACAGTCAGGGAGCCTGTGAGTGGGGTTGCAAGTGAATTTGAGGCATATTTGCAGTTTTTTGATGATCGAAAATCGTCTAAATGAGAAAAAAAAATTACGGAGGATAAAACGTAAACAGGAGGAAAATGAGGCCGACGACAGTGAAAAAGAGCCTGAAGCCAGTAACAGTTAACGCAAGCCAGTAACACTTAATCCAAGACAGCAACATCCAAGACAGCAAGCCAGTAACACTTAATCCAAGACAGTAACATCACTAGCCACAAGATCAGCGCCAAAGAAGCTCATTGCGGGGCTTGCGATGAGCGCCGAAGGTGTTCAAGTGCAAGGCCTATAAGCAGTGCAGTATATAGTGATATATAGTTACAGCCGCTGAATTTATAGTAGACCTGTGATATTATTATGTACACATTTATCATCCTCTAACACATTACTCATTTAATCCTGCAGCATGTCATTTCATTTAATAGTGTCTCCTTTATTCCATTATTGCTTCAATTTTCTTCAAAAGATACGGTAGAGGTAAATATTCTATATATTATATATTATTATATATGATGAGAACCCTAAATGTAATCTTTATTATAACATTTATGGACTGTGATATAAAACTGTGAGCCTATATGTAAAAAATATAGAGATCAATCATCCCAAGTCAATCATATATCAAATGGACAGCATAGAGATCAGGCCTATGACCTCAGTGTGCCCTCCTGCCTGGATAGCAACAGACCCAAAGCTGATTAAAGGTTCTGCAATAAATAGGAATAAACAGAAAGTATAAGTATAGAACAGTAAGACTACTTAAACAGCCCTATTAAATTCCCTCAACATTGAAAAACATAGCCCGCAAGCCTTGCGGCTATTAAATTGACCCCATAAAGCAACCCGCCAACGACTTGCGGGGTAAGGGCGAGAAAAGGAAATTTGAACTGCGCGCCAGTAAATCCTTTGATCTGTCAAGCCTGTAACAGTTACGTTCCAATCACACTATTAAATTGCAACAATTTCACTGCCGTTCAAGACCGTAACCCGCAAATGGAGCAAAAAATAAAACGGGTACTAGAAAGGATCCACTAGTGGGTAAAAGTCCTATTCGTAGCACTGTAAATGCAAATACACACACACACTACTGTACTTATAGGTAAAGTGATGTAAAGTGATTGCAAATCTGCAATATAAAATACTTTATTTTCAGTTTAATTTCTGTGTTATATAGATCCCGGCAATCAATGTGTTAATAAATATAATGGAAAACTAAAGAAAAAAGACACTTATATACAGTATCTCACAAAAGTGATTACACCCCTCACATGTTTTATTATATCTTTTCATGTGACTGAAGAAATGACACTCTGCTACAATGTAAAGTAGTAAGTGTACAGCCTGTATAACAGTGTAAATGTGCTGTGCCCTCAAAATAACTCAACACACAGCTATTAATGTCTAAACCGTTGGCAACAAAATTGAGGACACCCCTTAGTGGAAATGTCCAAATTGGGCCCAAATTGTCAATATTTTGTGTGGACACCATTATTTTCCAGCACTCCATAAAATTAACTCCCCCACGTTAAACCCTTGCAGTGGGGGTCCCCGATCTGCATAGATCAGGCCCCCCGCTGCATTTAAACGTTTTAAATTCCCCGCCGCGGCTCCTTAAAGGGGCCGCGGCACACTATTACGCAATCCCGGCCGCGGCACCTAAAATTAACCTCCCTTTATGCTGTGGTCCCCATCGGGACAACCCCAAGTGTCCCCACATTAACCCCTTGCAGCGGGGGGTCCCCGATCTGCATAGATCAGGCCCCCCCCCCCCTGCATTTAAAAGTTTTAAATTCCCAACCGCGGCTCCTTAAAGGCGCACCGGCACACTATTACCCAATCCCGGCCGCGGCACCTACAATTAACCACCCTCAATGCTGGGGGTCCCCATCGGGCCCCCCGAAGTGTCCCCACATAAACCCCTTGCTGCAGGGGTACCCGATCTGCATAGATCAGGCCCGCCGCTGCATTTGAAAGTTTTAAATTCCCTGCCGCGGCTCTTTAAAGGGGCCGCTGCACACTATTACGCAATCCCGGCAGCGGCACCTAAAATTAACCCCCCTTTATGCTGGGGGTCCCCATCGGGACCCCCCAAGAGTCCCCACATTAACCCCTTGCAGCGGGGTAAAGGTCCTGAAAGCACTCACACTAAAAATATTAACCACAGGCAACCCTATAATTCATGAAGGTCAATACAGACCCCCTTAAGGCCTTAATTAACCCTATAACTCATAAAGGTCAATACAGACCCCCATAAGCACTTAATTAACCCTATAACTCATGAAGGTCAATACAGACCCCTATAAGCACTTAATAAACCCTATAACTCATGAAGGTCAATACAGACCCCCATAAGGCCTTAATTAACTCTATAACTCATGAAGGTCAATACAGACTCCCATAAGCACTTAATTAACCCTATAACTCATGAAGGTCAATACAGACCCCCATAAGCACTTAATTAACCCTGTCACTCATGAAGGTCAACACAGACCCCCATAAGGCCTTGATTAACCCTATAATTCATGAAGGTCAATACAGACCCCCATAAGGCCTTAATTAACCCTATAACTCATGAAGGTCAATACAGACCCCCATAAGCACTTAATTAACCCTATAACTCATGAAGGTCAATACGGACCCCCATAAGCACTAAATTAACCCTATAACTCATGAAGGTCAATACAGACCCCATAAGGCCTTAATTAACCCTATAACTCATGAAGGTCAATACAAACCCCCATAAGCACTTAATTAACCCTATAACTCATGAAGGTCAATACGGACCCCCATAAGCACTAAATTAACCCTATAACTCATGAAGGTCAATGCAGACCCCCATAAGGCCTTAATTAACCCTATAATTCATGAAGGTCAATACAGACCCCCATAAGGCCCCAATAAGCACTTAATTAACCCTATAACTCATGAAGGTCAATACAGACCCCCATAAGGCCTTAATTAACCCTATAACTCATGAAGGTCAATACAGCCCCCATAAGCACTTAATTAACCCTATAACTCATGAAGGTCAATACAGACCCACATAAGCACTTAATTAATCCCGTCACTCATGAAGGTCAATACAGTCCCCCATAAGCACTTAATTAACCCCGTCACTCATGAAGGTCAATACAGACCCCCATAAGCACTTAATTAACCCTATAACTCATAAAGGTCAATTCAGACCCCCATAAGGCATTAATTAACCCTATAACTCATGAAGGTCAATACAGACCCCCATAAGCACTTAATTAACCCCGTCATTCATGAAGACCAATACAGACCCCCCATAAGGCCTTAATTAACCCTATAACTCATGAAGGTCAATACAGACCCCCATAAGGCCTTAATTAACCCTATAACTCATGAAGGTAAATACAGACCCCCATAAGCACTTAATTAACCCTATAACTCATGAAGGTCAATACAGACCCACATAAGCACTTAATTAACCCCGTCACTCATGAAGGTCAATACAGACCCCCATAAGCACATAATTAACCCTATAACTCATGAAGGTCAATACAGACCCCCATAAGGCCTTAATTAACCCTATAACTCATGAAGGTCAATACAGACCCCCATAAGCACTTAATTAACCCCGTCACTCATGAAGGTCAATACAGACCCCTTATAAGGCCTTAATTAACCCTATAACTCATGAAGGTCAATACACACCCCCATAAGCACTTAAATAACCCTATAACTCATGAAGGTCAATACAGACCCCCTAAGCACTTAATTATCCCTATAACTCATGAAGGTCAATACAGACCCCCATAAGCACTTAATTAACCCTGTCACTCATGAAGGTCAATACAGAACCCCATAAGGCCTTAATTAACCCTATAATTCATGAAGGTCAATACAGACCCCCATAAGGCCTTAATTAACCCTATAACTCATGAAGGTCAATACAGACCCCCATAAGCACTTAATTAACCCTGTCACTCATGAAGGTCAATACAGACCCCCATAAGGCCTTAATTAACCCTATAATTCATGAAGGTCAATACAGACCCCCATAAGGCCTTAATTAACCCTGTCACTCATGAAGGTCAATACAGACCCCCTTAAGCATTTATTTAACCCTGTCACTCATGAAGGTCAATACAGACCCCCATAAGCACTTAATTAACAATATAAGTCATGAAGGTCAATACGGACCCCCATAAGCACTAAATTAACCCTATAACTCATGAAGGTCAATACAGACCCCCATAAGGCCTTAATTAACCCTATAACTCATGAAGGTCAATACAGACCCCCATAAGCATTTAATTAACCCTATAACTCATGAAGGTCAATGCAGACCCCCATGAGGCCTTAATTAACCCTATAATTCATGAAGGTCAATACAGACCCCCATAAGGCCTTAATTAACCCTATAACTCATGAAGGTCAATACAGACCCCAATAAGCACTTAATTAACCCTATAACTCATGAAGGTCAATACAGACCCCCATAAGGCCTTAATTAACCCTATAACTCATGAAGGTCAATACAGCCCCCATAAGCACTTAATTAACCCTATAACTCATGAAGGTCAATACAGACCCACATAACCCCTAATTAACCCCGTCACTCATGAAGGTCAATACAGACCCTCATAAGCACTTAATTAACCCTATAACTCATGAAGGTCAATACAGACGCCCATAAGGCCTTAGATAACCCTATAACTCATGAAGGTCAATACAGACCCCCATAAGCACTTAATTAACCCCGTCACTCATGAAGGTCAATACAGACCCCCATAAGCACTTAATTAACCCTATAACTCATAAAGGTCAATTCAGACCCCCATAAGCCCTTAATTAACCCTATAACTCATGAAGGTCAATACAGACCCCCATAAGCACTTAATTAACCCTGTCACTCATGAAGGTCAATACAGACCCTCCATTAGGCCTTAATTAACCCTATAACTCATGAAGGTCAATACAGATCCCCATAGGCACTTAATTAACCCTATAACTCATGAAGGTCAATACAGACCCACATAAGCACTTAATTACCCCGTCGCTCATGAAGGTCAATACAGACCCCCATAAGCACTTAATTAATTCTATAACTCATGAAGGTCAATACAGACCCCCATAAGGCCTTAATTAACCCTATAACTCATGAAGGTCAATACACACCCCCATAAGCACTTAATTAACTCCGTCACTCATGAAGGTCAATACAGACCACCCATAATGCCTTAATTAACCCTATAACTCATAAAGGTCAATACACACCCCCATAAGGCCTTAATTAACCCTATAACTCATGAAGGTCAATACAGACCCCCATAAGGCCTTAATTAATCTTATAACTAATGAAGGTCAATACAGACCCCCATAAGCACTTAATTAACCCCGTCACTCATGAAGGTAAATACAGACCCCCCATAAGGCCTTAATTAACCCTATAACTCATGAAGGTCAATACAGACCCACATAAGCACTTAATTAACCCTATAACTCATGAAGGTCAATACAGACCCCCATAAGCACTTAATTAACCCCGTCACTCATGAAGGTCAATACAGACCCCCATAAGCACTTAATTAACCCTATAACTCATAAGGGTCAATACAGACCCCCATAAGGCCTTAATTAACCCTATAACTCATGAAGGTCAATACAGACCCCCATAAGCACTTAATTAACCCCGTCACTCATGAAGGTCAATACAGACCCCCATAAGCACTTAATTAACCCTATAACTCACAAAGGTCAATTCAGACCCCCATAAGGCCTTAATTAACCCTATAACTAATGAAGGTCAATACAGACCCCCATAAGGCCTTAATTAACCGTATAACTAATGAAGGTCAATACAGACCCCCATAAGCACTTAATTAACCCCGTCACTCATGAAGGTCAATACAGACCCCCATAAGCACTTAATTAATAAGCCTTAATAAGTACCCCCCACAGCAACTAAAATTAACCCCATCACTCATGGGTGTCAATATAGACCTGCATGAGACCAAAATTAACCCCCTCAGTCCAATGGGGTCTATATAGACATTATTTCCCCAACATTATTAACCCCTAGGTTAACCCCATAAGTGCCAGTAGGGTCCTCCAGGACCCTCATGACAAAGTCTAAGCACTACACTACACTATTAACCCTAACTATACCCCATTAACCCTTTAACCCTAACTATACCCCATTAACCCATAGTAAAGACCTATTTAACCCTTACCGGGCCTATCTAACCCTAACCGGGCCTATTTGACCCTAACTAGACCTATTTAACCCTAACTGGGCCTATCTAACCAAAACTGGGCCTATTTAACCCTTACTATACCTATTTAAACCTAACTGGACCTATGTAACTCTAACTGGGCCAATTTAACCGTAACTGGGCCTATTTAACCCTAACTGGACCTAATAGCCCTAACTGGGCTTATTTAACCCCATCACTTATGGGGGTCTATACAGACCTCCATAAGCCTCCATCTAACCCCATCACTTATGGAGATCTATACAAACCCCCATAAGCCTCTCTTTAACCAAATCAGTCCCATAAGGGTCTATGAAGACCCTCATGGGACAATTAGAACCCTAATATTAACCCCATACGTACCATGAGGGTCCTCCAGGACCCTCAAGACCATAAATACAAACACTACACTATTCCCCCAATAAACCACTAAATCTAAACTAACTCCCCTCTACACCAACCTATTAACACCTACACTACCTACCCCATATTAAACCCTCCACTTTACTAATTACACAAAATAAAAAAGCTAAGTTACAACAAAAAAAAAACAACATTACAAACCCCCCACTACAAAAAATAAAAAAAGAACATTACAATCCCTACGACAAAAAATAAAAAGAGAATTTCACACCTGCAAAGAAAATACATACACATATATACATAACATTACAATACAGCAATATATACATTACAAATAATATACATCCCCTAACTACAATACATTTCCCCCTATCTACATTACATGGGGGTGTATCCCATTGTTATTGGCTCCAAGCAACTGTGTTTTCTGATTGGCTTTTGTCACTGTCAATCAGACTGCAGCCAATGAGAAGGCTCAGATGCCTTTAGCCAATCACCCTGTGGGGTGTATCCCATTCTGATTGGCTAAAGGCAATAGTGCCTTCTCATTAGTTTAAAAAAGATTGACAGATCCATCAGCCAATCTGAATGGAATATAGGGGTGTATCCCATTCTGATTGGTTCACACCTCTGTGCCTTCTGATTGGCTGAAATCTGATTGACAGCCATTTCATCAGAAGGCACCATTCCATTTTTTTTTACCGGAAGAAGGCCTAGAAGCCTCATTAGCATCGGAGAGCTCCTGTTACTTTTTTACTTGGACAGAAGAGGAGGACAGGGACATCGCAGACAGATACGTTTTAAATTTAGAATGTTTATTGTTTATATAGGTTGTGTTTATTTGTGTATGTGTGACTAATGTGATGCTTCTTTTTTCCAGGGGCCGAGCCAGAGAAGACAAGAAGATGGATGGAAAGGTAAGTTTAATACTGTATTTAGAATGTTTATTTATTCTCTGTAGCATTTAATCTTGTACTAATTTGATGTTTCTTTTTTACTACGGGTCGTTAACCTCGTATTTTTTGTTTCAAAGTCCTGCGTCTCGTAATTTATTTTTTCTAAGTCCTGCGTTTGTAAACTGCTTGAAGTGGCAATCCCGCGTTTACTAATTGTTTGGTAGCAAAGTCCCTTGTGTTTCATTGCCTTTACTGCTCGCTTCGCTCATCTCCTTTGTGCTGCGAGTTTTAGTGCCTTAACGGCTCACCTCGCTACGCGGGGATCACATCATCTAAGTGCTCCGCGCTAATGGCTCGCCTCGCTTTGCGAGGCTCGCAAGCGATGAGCGCCTTTGGTGTTCATTGCTTAACTCGTACGCACCACGCAGGTTTAATAGGGGGTAGGTAGGTAGTGTAGGTGTTAATAGGTTGGGGTAGAGGGGGGTTAGTTTAGATTTTGTGGTTTATTTGGGTAGTAGTTTAGTGTAATGTTTGTACTTAGTGTCATGAGGGTCCTGGAGGACTCTCATGGCACTTATGGGGTTTATATTAGGGCTCTAATTGTCCCATGAGGGTCTTCATAGACCCTTATGGGACTGATTGGGTTAAAGAGAGGCTTACGGGGGTCTGTATGGACCCCATAAGTGAAGGGGTTAGATGGAGGCTTATGGGGGTCTGTATCACCCCTATAAGTGATGGGGTTAGATGGAGGCTTATGGGGGTCTGTATGGACCGCCATAAGTGAAGGGGTTATATAGAGGCTTATGGGGGTCTGTATGACCCCCATAAGTGAAGGGGTTAGATGGAGGCTTATGGGGGTCTGTATAGACCCCCATAAGTGATGGGGTAAAATAGGCCCAGTTAGGGTTATTAGGTCAAGTTAGGGTTAAATAGGCACAGTTAGGGTGAGACAGGCGCAGTTAATGTTATTAGGCCAAGTTAGGTTTAAATAGGTCCAGTTAGGGTTAGAAAGGCCCAGTTAGGTGTAAATAGGTACAGTTAGGGTTAGATAGGCCCGGTTAGGTTTAAATAGGTACAGTTAGGGTTAGATAGGCCCAGTTCGGGTTAAATAGGTACAGTTAGGGTTAAAGAGGCCCAGTTTGGGTTAGGTAGTTCAAGTTAGGGTTAAATATGTACAATTAGGGCTAGATTTGTCCAGTTAGGGTTACATAGGTACAGTTAGGGCTAAATAGGCCCAGTTATGGTTAAATGGGTACAGTTAGGAATAAATAGGCTTTTGGGGTTAATGGGGTATAGTTAGTGTTAATGGGTTAATGGGGAATAGTTAGGGTTAATAGTTTAGAGTAGTGCTTAGACTTTGTCATGAGGGTCCTGGAGGACCCTCATGGCACTTATGAGTTAACCTAGGGGTTAATTGTGTCCTGTAGGGGTCTATATAGACCCCATTGGACTGAAGGGGTTAATTTTGGTCTCATGTGGGTCTATATTGACAACCATTAATGATGGGGGGAATTTTAGATGCCGGAGGGGTACTTATAGCACCCCAGCGGCAGGGGTTGATTTTTTTTTTCTTGTGTGTCCTTTAAGGATCTTTAATGTGGGGACCCTCCGGGGATCTCGATGGGGACCCCGCAGCATGGGGGGGGTTAATGTTAGTTGCTGCGGTGGTACTTTCAACATCCCGCTGCTTGGGGTAGTCACTAGTGTCCCTTTAAGGAGCCGCGGAGGGAGATTTGAATCCAAACCCGTACTCGGACGGGCTTGGATATCTTTAGGGATTAATAGATATTCAATGCAGCCCTGTACAGCGCTGTAATTGATAGGGGACATTAGGGGGGACATGGGGATGACTTCGCCGCTAGCCAATTCTGTAATTTGTGGCCACAAGTCTGCCGGGCTTGGAGAACGGGTTACTTTCTTGGGGGTCATCAAAGCCCGTAGTCCCTGGCTTGGATGACTTCCAAGGCAGCAACTCGATCTCCAAGCCCGGTGAACTGCGTCCACAAATGACACTATTGGCTAGCGGCAATGTGCCAGCTAGCCAATGTACTACATGTAGTCATCCTTTCCCCAATGTGTCCCCTATCAATTATAGCGCTGTACAGTGCTGCATTGAATTTATTTTGGACTTTTTAGTTTGGCGGGCTTGCACTCTTAACTGCAGACTACCCCCGAGATCAGGTACAAGCCCGCCAAAGCTAACGGCCGATTGCATGGCTGGCGATAGGCCGTAGGAAGGGGTGTGCTTCGGCCCCTTTGCTTTGAATAGCAAAGTAGCTAAGGGGCCGCAGCACCCCGTAAGGGATCACATCCTTGCGGACATTTTGTGGCCATCATTAGAATGAGGCCCTAAGTGTGATATATACTGCAAATGCAGTTTTTTCACATGTGTGATTTCCAATATCTAACTACTTATATTCAATATAAATTGTTTATGTAACTAAGTGATTTCTGAAATTGTGGGACAGTATTTATTTTAGTCCTAAAGGTCATATTTTTATTATATTTGTGTGACTGTTTTAAATTATGTGACTTTAATAAAAGGTAAACTATATGTTTTCCGATCAGAGTGGGTCATAATTCTGTCCATTCTAAACACACAGGGCCCTATTAAATTCCAGCCTCCTAAATAAGAGGCTTCTACTTAAGCCGTAGATACTGCAAAGTTTCTCTAAGTTCCAATGCTATTACAATTACCCTGCTGCGAGCAACGTATGAGCTGCGCAGCAAGGCCGTACGTATCAACACTGCGTAAATGTACATGAGGACTGACAGCCTGCGATATGATATCGCAGGCTCCCGCACCTCAAAAAGTAGTGCAGGGGTCCTAAACGGGACCTCCGCGGCAGTCCCCCACATAAGCCCTGCCGTGGGGGTTACTCCAACTACCCCCCTGGCACCTAAAATTAACCCCCCCTCTATACCCCCGAAGTGTCCTCACATTAACACCTTGCTGCAGGGGTCCATAGGGACCCCCGCAGCCCCCACAAAATAACCCCTTGCAGCGGGGGTCCACGACCGGCACCGATCAGGCCCCCGCTGCATGTAATACTTTTAAATTGCCTGCCACGGCTCCTTAAAGGGGCCGCGGCACACTATTAAGCAATCCCGGCAGAGGCACCTAAAATTAACCCCCCTTTATGCTTTATTAACCCCCCAAGTGTCCCCACATTAACCCCTTGCAGCGGCATTAACCGACCCCCCGCTGCATTTAAAAGTTTTAAATTCCCAGCCGCGGCTCCTTAAAGGGGCTGCGGCACACTATTACCCAATCCCGGCCGCGGCACCTACAATTAACCCCCCTCTATGCTGGGGGTCCCCATCGGGACCCCCGAAGTGTCCCCACATAAACATCTTGCTGCAGGACTCCATAGGGACACCCGCAGCACCCCCACATTAACCCCCTGCAGCGGGGGTCCCCGATTGGCCCCGATCGTGACCCTGCTGCATTTCAATTTTAAATTTTCCGCCTCGCGGGTCCTTAAAGGACCGTAAAGGTCTTGAAAGGACTCGCACTAAAAATATTAACCCCAGGCAACTATAATTAACGATATAATTTATGAAGGTTAATACAGACCCCCATAAGGCCTTAATTAACCATATAACTCATGAAGGTCAATACAGACCCCCATAAGCACTTAATTAACCCTATAACTCATGAAGGTCAATACAGACACCCATAAGCACTTAATTAACCCTATAAATCATGAAGGTCAATACAGACCACCATAAGCACTTAATTAACTCCGTCACTCATAAAGGACAATATAGACCCCCATAAGGCCTTAATTAACCCCGTCACTCATAAAGGTCAAAACAGACCCCCATAAGGCCTTAATTAACCCTATAACTCATGAAGGTCAATACAGACCCCCATAAGCACTTAATTAACCCTATAACTCATGAAGGTCAATACAGACCCCCATAAGCACTTAATTAACCCTATAACTCATGAAGATCAATACAGACCCCCATAAGGCCTTAATTAACCCTATAACTCATGAAGGTCAATACAGACCCACATAAGCACTTAATTAACCCTATAACTCATGAAGGTCAATACAGACCCCCATAAGCACTTAATTAACCCTATAACTCATGAAGGTCAATACAGACCCCCATAAGGCCTTAATTAACCCTATAACTCATGAAGGTCAATACAGACCTGCATAAACACTTATCTAACCCCGTCACTCATGAAGGTCAATACAGACCCCCATAAGCACTTAGTTAACCCTATAACTCATGAAGATCAATACAGACCCCCATAAGGCCTTAATTAACCCTATAACTCATGAAGGTCAATACAGACCCACATAAACACTTAATTAACCCTATAACTCATGAAAGTTAATACACACCCCCATAAGGCCTTAATTAACCGTATAACTCATGAAGGTCTATACAGACCCCCATAATGCCTTAATTAACCCTGTCACTCATGAAGGTCAATACAGACCCCCATAAGCACTTAATTAACCCTATAACTCATGAAAGTTAATACAGACCCCCATAAGCACTTAATTAACCCTTTCACTCATGAAGATCAATACAGATCCCCATAAGCACTTAATTAACCTATAACTCATGAGGGTCAATACAGACCCCCATAAGGCCTTAATTAACCCTATAACTCATGAAGGTCAATATAGACCCCCATAAGCACTTAACTAACCCTATAACTAATGAAGGTCAATACAGACCCCCATAAGCACTTAAATAACCCTATAACTCATGAAGGTCAATACAGACCCCCATAAGGCCTTAATTAACCCTATAACTCATGAAGGTCAATACAGACCTGCATAAACACTTATCTAACCCCGTCACTCATGAAGGTCAATACAGACCCCCATAAGCACTTAGTTAACCCTATAACTCATGAAGATCAATACAGACCCCCATAAGGCCTTAATTAACCCTATAACTCATGAAGCTCAATACAGACCCACATAAGCACTTAATTAACCCTATAACTCATGAAGGTCAATACAGACCCCCATAAGCACTTAATTAACCCTATAACTCATGAAGGTCAAAACAGACCCCCATAAGGCCTTAATTAACCGTATAACTCATGAAGGTCTATACAGACCCCCATAATGCCTTAATTATCCCTGTCACTCATGAAGGTCAATACAGACCCCCATAAGCACTTAATTAACCCTATAACTCATGAAAGTTAATACAGACCCCCATAAGCACTTAATTAACCCTTTCACTCATGAAGATCAATACAGATCCCCATAAGCACTTAAATAACCTATAACTCATGAAGGTCAATACAGACCCCCATAAGGCCTTAATTAACCCTATAACTCATGAAGGTCAATACAGACCCCCATAAGCACTTAACTAACCCTATAACTAATGAAGGTCAATACAGACCCCCATAAGCACTTAAATAACCCTATAACTCATGAAGGTCAATACAGACCCCCATAAGGCCTTAATTAACCCTATAACTCATGAAGGTCAATACAGACCTGC
The DNA here is from genome assembly GCA_027410445.1 of Discoglossus pictus. Taxonomy (NCBI): domain Eukaryota; kingdom Metazoa; phylum Chordata; class Amphibia; order Anura; family Alytidae; genus Discoglossus; species Discoglossus pictus. Next base: position 261,064,335 of record CM050166.1, on the reverse strand, counting down.
ATAAACACTTATCTAACCCCGTCACTCATGAAGGTCAATACAGACCCCCATAAGCACTTAGTTAACCCTATAACTCATGAAGATCAATACAGACCCCCATAAGGCCTTAATTAACCCTATAACTCATGAAGGTCAATACAGACCCACATAAGCACTTAATTAACCCTATAACTCATGAAGGTCAATACAGACCCCCATAAGCACTTAATTAACCCTATAACTCATGAAGGTCAAAACAGACCCCCATAAGGCCTTAATTAACCGTATAACTCATGAAGGTCTATACAGACCCCCATAATGCCTTAATTAACCCTGTCACTCATGAAGGTCAATACAGACCCCCATAAGCACTTAATTAACCCTATAACTCATGAAAGTTAATACAGACCCCCATAAGCACTTAATTAACCCTTTCACTCATGAAGATCAATACAGATCAACATAAGCACTTAATTAACCTATAACTCATGAAGGTCAATACAGACCCCCATAAGGCCTTAATTAACCCTATAACTCATGAAGGTCAATACAGACCCCCATAAGCACTTAAATAACCCTATAACTAATGAAGGTCAATACAGACCCCCATAAGCACTTAAATTACCCTATAACTCATGAAGGTCAATACAGACCCCCATAAGCACTTAATTAACCCCGTCACTCATGAAGGTCAATACAGACCCCCATAAGCACTTAATTAACCCTATAACTCATGAAGATCAATACAGACCCCCATAAGGCCTTAATTAACCCTATAACTCATGAAGGTCAATACAGACCCCCATAAGGCCTAAATTAACCCTGTCACTCATGAAGGTCAATACAGACCCCCATAAGCACTTAATTAACCCTATAACTCATGAAGGTCAATACAGACTACCATAAGCACTTAATTAACCCTATAACTCATGAAGGTCAATACAGACCCCCATAAGGCCTTAATTAACCCTATAACTCATGAAGGTCAATACAGACCCCGATAAGCACTTAATTAACCCTATAACTCATGAAGGTCAATACAGACCCCCATTAGGCCTTAATTAACCCTGTCACTCATGAAGGTCAAAACAGACCCCCATAAGCACTTAATTAACCCTGTCACTCATGAAGGTCAATACAGACCACCATAAGCACATAAATAACCCTATAACTAATGAAGGTCAATACAGACCCCCATAAGCACTTAATTAACCCTATAACTCATGAAGGTCAATACAGACCCCCATAAGCACTTAATTAACCCTATAACTCATGAAGATCAATACAGACCCCCATAAGGCCTTAATTAACCCTATAACTCATGAAGGTCAATACAGACCCACATAAGCACTTAATTAACCCTATAACTCATGAAGGTCAATACAGACCCTCATAAGGCCTTAATTAACACTGTCACTCATGAAGGTCAATACAGACCCCCATAAGCACTTAATTAACCCCGACACTCATGAAGGTCAATACAGACCCCCATAAGCACTTAATTAACCCTATAACTCATGAAGATCAATACAGACCCCCATAAGGCCTTAATTAACCCTATAACTCATGAAGGTCAATACAGACCCACATAAGCACTTAATTAACCCTATAACTCATGAAGGTCAATACAGACCCTCATAAGGCCTTAATTAACACTGTCACTCATGAAGGTCAATACAGACCCCCATAAGCACTTAATTAACCCCGTCACTCATGAAGGTCAATACAGACCCCCATAAGCACTTAATTAACCCTATAACTCATGAAGGTCAATACAGACACCCATAAGCACTTAATTAACCCTATAAATCATGAAGGTCAATACAGACCACCATAAGCACTTAATTAACTCCGTCACTCATAAAGGACAATATAGACCCCCATAAGGCCTTAATTAACCCCGTCACTCATAAAGGTCAAAACAGACCCCCATAAGGCCTTAATTAACCCTATAACTCATGAAGGTCAATACAGACCCCCATAAGCACTTAATTAACCCTATAACTCATGAAGGTCAATACAGACCCCCATAAGCACTTAATTAACCCTATAACTCATGAAGATCAATACAGACCCCCATAAGGCCTTAATTAACCCTATAACTCATGAAGGTCAATACAGACCCACATAAGCACTTAATTAACCCTATAACTCATGAAGGTCAATACAGACCCCCATAAGCACTTAATTAACCCTATAACTCATGAAGGTCAATACAGACCCCCATAAGGCCTTAATTAACCCTATAACTCATGTAGGTCAATACAGACCCCCATAAGCACTTAATTAACCCTATAATTCATGAAGGTCAATACAGACCCCCATAAGGCCTTAATTAACCCTGTCACTCATAAAGGTCAATACAGACCCCCATAAGCACTTAATTAACCCCGTCACTCATGAAGGTCAATACAGACACCCATAAGCTCTTAAATAACCCTATAACTCATGAAGGTCAATACAGACCCCCATAAGCACTTAATTAACCCTATAACTCATGAAGGTCAATACAGACCCTCATAAGGCCTTAATTAACCCTGTCACTCATGAAGGTCAATACAGACCCCCATAAGCACTTAATTAACCCCGTCACTCATGAAGGTCAATACAGACACCCATAAGCACTTAAATAACCCTATAACTCATGAAGGTCAATACAGACCCCCATAAGCACTTAATTAACCCTATAACTCATGAAGGTCAATACAGACCCTCATAAGGCCTTAATTAACCCTGTTACTCATGAAGGTCAATACAGACCCCCATAAGCACTTAATTAAACCCGTCACTCATAAAGGTCAATACAGACACCAATAAGCACTTAATTAACTCTATAACTCATGAAGGTCAATACAGACCCCCATAAGGCCTTAATTAACCCTGTCACTCATGAAGGTCAAAACAGACCCCCATAAGCACTTAATTAACCCTATAACTCATAAAGGTCAAAACAGACCCCCATAAGGCCTTAATTAACCCTATAACTAATGAAGATCAATACAGACCCCCATAAGCACTTAATTAACCCTATAACTCATGAAGATCAATACAGACCCCCATAAGGCCTTAATTAACCCTATAACTCATGAAGGTCAATACAGACCCACATAAGCACTTAATTAACCTTATAACTCATGAAGGTCAATACAGACCCTCATAAGGCCTTAATTAACCCTGTCACTCATGAAGGTCAATACAGACCCCCATAAGCACTTCATTAACCCCGTCACTCATGAAGGTCAATACAGACCCCCATAAGCACTTAATTAACCCTATAACTCATAAAGGTCAAAACAGACCCCCATAAGGCCTTAATTAACCCTATAACTCATGAAAGTCAATACAGACCCCCATAAGCACTTAATTAACCCTATAACTCATGAAGGTCAATACAGACCCCCATAAGCACTTAATTAACCCTATAACTCATGAAGATCAATACAGACCCCCATAAGGCCTTAATTAACCCTATAACTCATGAAGGTCAATACAGACCCACATAAGCACTTAATTAACCCTATAACTCATGAAGATCAATACAGACCCCCATAAGGCCTTAATTAACCCTATAACTCATGAAGGTCAATACAGACCCCCATAAGCACTTAATTAACCCTATAACTCATGAAGGTCAATACAGACCCCCATAAGCACTTAATTAACCCTATAACTATTGAAGATCAATACAGACCCCCATAAGGCCTTAATTAACCCTATAACTCATGAAGGTCAATACAGACCCACATAAGCACTTAACCCTATAACTCATGAAGGTCAATACAGACCCCCATAAGCACTTAATTAACCCTATAACTCATGAAGGTCAATACAGAACCTCATAAGGCCTTAATTAACCCTGTCACTCATGAAGGTCAATACAGACCCCCATAAGCACTTAATTAACCCCGTCACTCATGAAGGTCAATACAGACCCCCATAAGCACTTAATTAACCCTATAACTCATAAAGGTCAAAACAGACCCCCATAAGGCCTTAATTAACCCTATAACTAATGAAGGTCAATACAGACGCCCATAAGCACTTAATTAACCCTATAACTCATGAAGGTCAATACAGACCCCCATAAGCACTTAATTAACCCTATAACTCATGAAGATCAATACAGACCCCCATAAGGCCTTAATTAACCCTATAACTCATGAAGGTCAAGACAGACCCACATAAGCACTTAATTAACCCTATAACTCATGAAGGTCAATACAGACCCTCATAAGGCCTTAATTAACACTGTCACTCATGAAGGTCAATACAGACCCCCATAAGCACTTAATTAACCCTGTCACTCATGAAGGTCAATACAGACCCCCATAAGCACTTAATTAACCCTATAACTCATAAAGGTCAAAACAGACCACCATAAGGCCTTAATTAACCCTATAACTCATGAAGGTCAATACAGACCCCCATAAGCACTTAATTAACCCTATAACTCTTGAAGGTCAATACAGACCCCCATAAGCACTTAATTAACCCTATAACTCATGAAGATCAATACAGACCCCCATAAGGCCTTAATTAACCCTATAACTCATGAAGGTCAATACAGACCCACATAAGCACTTAATTAACCCTATAACTCATGAAGGTCAATACAGACCCCAATAAGCACTTAATTAACCCTATAACTCATGAAGGTCAATACAGACCCCCATAAGGCCTTAATTAACCCTATAACTCATGAAGGTCAATACAAACCTGCATAAGCACTTATCTAACCCCGTCACTCATGAAGGTCAATACAGACCCCCATAAGCACTTAGTTAACCCTATAACTCATGAAGATCAATACAGACCCCCATAAGGCCTTAATTAACCCTATAACTCATGAAGGTCAATACAGACCCACATAAGCACTTAATTAACCCTATAACTCATGAAGGTCAATACAGACCCCCATAAGCACTTAATTAACCCTATAACTCATGAAGGTCAAAACAGACCCCCATAAGGCCTTAATTAACCGTATAACTCATGAAGGTCAATACAGACCCCCATAATGCCTTAATTAACCCTGTCACTCATGAAGGTCAATACAGACCCCCATAAGCACTAAATTAACCCTATAATGCATGAAGGTCAATACAGACCCCCCATAAGGCCTTAATTAACCCTATAACTCATGAAGGTCAATACAGACCCCCATAAGCACTTTAATAACCCCGTCACTCATGAAGGTCATTACAGACCCCCATAAGCACTTAATTAACCCTATAACTCATGAAAGTTAATACAGACCCCCATAAGCACTTAATTAACCCTTTCACTCATGAAGGTCAATACAGATCCCCATAAGCACTTAATTAACCTATAACTCATGAAGGTCAATACAGACCCCCATAAGGCCTTAATTAACCCTATAACTCATGAAGGTCAATACAGACCCTCATAAGGCCTTAATTAACCCTGTCACTCATGAAGGTCAATACAGACCCCCATAAGCACTTAATTAACCCCGTCACTCATGAAGGTCAATACAGACCCCCATAAGCACTTAATTAACCCTATAACTCATAAAGGTCAAAACAGACCCCCATAAGGCCTTAATTAACCCTATAACTCATGAAGGTCAATACAGACCCCCATAAGCACACAATTAACCCTATAACTCATGAAGGTCAATACAGACCCACATAAGCACTTAATTAACCCTATAACTCAAGAAGATCAATACAGACCCCCATAAGGCCTTAATTAACCCTATAACTCATGAAGGTCAATACAGACCCACATAAGCACTTAATTAACCCTATAACTCATGAAGGTCAATACAGACCCCCATAAGTACTAAATTAACCCTATAACTCATGAAGGTCAATACAGACCCCCATAAGGCCTTAATTAACCCTATAACTCATGAAGGTCAATACAGACCCCCATAAGCACTTAACTAACCCTATAACTAATGAAGGTCAATACAGACCCCCATAAGCACTTAAATAACCTTATAACTCATGAAGGTCAATACAGACCCCAATAAGCACTTAATTAACCCTATAACTCATGAAAGTTAATACAGACCCCCATAAGCACTTAATTAACCCTTTCACTCATGAATGTCAATACAGATCCCCATAAGCACTTAATTAACCTATAACTCATGAAGGTCAATACAGACCCCCATAAGGCCTTAATTAACCCTATAACTCATGAAGGTCAATACAGACCCCCATAAGCACTTAACTAACCCTATAACTAATGAAGGTCAATACAGACCCCCATAAGCACTTAAATAACCTTATAACTCATGAAGGTCAATACAGACCCCCTAAGCACTTAATTAACCCTATAACTCATGAAGGTCAATACAGACTCCCATAAGACCCTAATTAACCCTATAACTCATGAAGGTCAATACAGACCCCCATAAGCACTTAATTAACCCTGTCACTCATGAAGGTCAATACAGACCCCCATAAGCACTTAATTAACCCTATAACTCATAAAGATCAATACAGACCCCCATAAGGCCTTAATTAACCCTATAACTCATGAAGGTCAATACAGACCCCCATAAGGCCTAAATTAACCCTGTCACTCATGAAGGTCAATACAGACCCCCATAAGCACTTAATTAACCCTATAACTCATGAAGGTCAATACAGACTACCATAACCACTTAATTAACCCTGTAACTCATGAAGGTCAATACAGACCCCCATAGGCACTTAGTTAACCCTATCACTCATGAAGGTCAATACAGAACCCAATAAGGCTCTAATTAACCCTATAACTCATGAAGGTCAATACAGACCCGCATAAGCACTTAATTAACCCCGTCACTCATGAAGGTCAATACAGACCCCCATAAGCACTTAGTTAACCCTATAACACATGAAGGTCAATACTGACCCCCAAAAGGCCTTAATTAACCCTGTAACTCATGAAGGTCAATACAGACCCCCATAGGCACTTAGTTAACCCTATCACTCATGAAGGTCAATACAGACCCCCATAAGCAAATAATTAACCCTATAACTCATGAATGTCAATACAGACCCCATAATGCCTTAATTAACCCTATAACTCATGAAGGTCAATACAGATCCCCATAAGCACTTAGTTAACCCTGTCACTCATGAAGGTCAATACAGACCCCCATAAGCACTTAATTAACCCTATAACTCATAAAGGTCAATACAGACCCCCATAAGGCCTTAATTAACCCTATAACTCAAGAAGGTCAATACAGACCCACATAAGCACTTAATTAACCCTATAACTCATAAAGGTCAATACAGACCCACATAAGCACTTAATTAACCCTATAACTCATGAAGATCAATACAGACCCCCAAAAGCACCTAATTAACCCTATAACTCATGAAGGTCAATACAGACCCCCATAAGGCCTTAATTAACCCTTTCATTTATGAAGGTCAATACAGATCCCCATAAGCACTTAATTAACCCTATAACTCATGAAGGTCAATACAGACCCCCATAAGGCCTTAATTAACCCTATAACTCATGAAGGTCAATACAGACCCCCATAAGCACTTAATTAACCGTAAAACTCATAAAGGTCAATACAGACCCCCATAAGCACTTAATTAACCCTATAACTCATGAAGATCAATACAAACCACCATAAGGCCTTAATTAACTTTATAACTCATGAAGGTCAATACAGACCCACATAAGCACTTAATGAACCCTATAACTCATGAAGGTCAATACAGACCCCCATAAGCACTTAATTAACCCTATAACTCATGAAGGTCAATACAGACTCCCATATGACCTTAATTAACACTATAACTCATGAAGGTCAATACAGACCCGCATAAGCACTTAATTAACCCCGTCACTCATGAACGTCAATACAGACCCCCATAATCACTTAGTTAACCCTATAACTCATGAAGATCAGTACAGACCCCCATAAGGCCTTAATTAACCCTATAACTCATGAAGGTCAATACAGACCTACATAAGCACTTAATTAACCCTATAACTCATGAAGGTCAATACAGACCCCCATAAGCACTTAATTAACCCTATAACTCATGAAGGTCAAAACAGAGCCCCATAAGGCCTTAATTAACCCTATAACTCATGAAGGTCAATACAGACCCCCATAATGCCTTAATTAGCCCTGTCTCTCATGAACGTCAATACAGACCCCCATAAGCACTTAATTAACCCTATAATGCATGAAGGTCAAAACAGACCCCCATAAGGCCTTAATTAACCCTATAACTCATGAAGGTCAATACAGATACCCATAAGCACTTAATTAACCCCGTTACTCATGAAGGTCAATACAGACCCCCATAAGCACTTAATTAACCCTATAACTCATGAAGGTCAATACAGACCCCCATAAGCACTTAATTAACCCTATAACTCATGAAGGTCAATACAGATCCCCATAATCACTTAATTAACCCTTTAACTGATGAAGGTCAATACAGAACCCAATAAGGCTCTAATTAACCCTATAACTCATGAAGGTCAATACAGACCCGCATAAGCACTTAATTAACCCCGTCACTCATGAAGGTCAATACAGACCCCCATAAGCACTTAGTTAACCCTATAACTCATGAAGATCAATACAGACCCCCATAAGGCCTTAATTAACCCTATAACTCATGAAGGTCAATACAGACCCCCATAAGCACTTAATTAACCCTATAACTCATGAAGGTCAATACAGACCCCCATAAGCACTTAATTAACCCTATAACTCATGAAGATTAATACAGACCACCATAAGGCCTTAATTAACCCTATAACTCATGAAGGTCAATACAGACCCACATAAGCACTTAATTAACCCTATAACTCATGAAGGTCAATACAGACCCCCATAAGCACTTAATTAACCCTATAACTCATGAAGGTCAATACAGACCCCCATATGACCTTAATTAACACTATAACTCATGAAGGTCAATACAGACCCGCATAAGCACTTAATTAACCCCGTAACTCATGAAGGTCAATACAGACCCCCATAATCACTTAGTTAACCCTATAACTCATGAAGATCAGTACAGACCCCCATAAGGCCTTAATTAACCCTATAACTCATGATGGTCAATACAGACCCACATAAGCACTTAATTAACCCTATAACTCATGAAGGTCAATACAGACCCCCATAAGCACTTAAATAACCCTATAACTCATGAAGGTCAAAACAGAGCCCCATAAGGCCTTAATTAACCCTATAACTCATGAAGGTCAATACAGACCCCCATAATGCCTTAATTAGCCCTGTCTCTCATGAACGTCAATACAGACCCCCATAAGCACTTAATTAACCCTATAATGCATGAAGGTCAATACAGACCCCCATAAGCACTTAATTAACCCTATAACTCATGAAGGTCAATACAGACCCCCAAAAGCACTTAATTAACCCTATAACTCATGAAGGTCAATACAGATCCCCATAATCACTTAATTAACCCTATAACTGATGAAGGTCAATACAGAACCCAATAAGGCCCTAATTAACCCTATAACTCATGAAGGTCAATACAGACCCCCATAAGCACTTAATTAACCCCGTCACTCATGAAGGTCAATACAGACCCCCATAAGCACTTAGTTAACCCTATAACTCATGAAGATCAATACAGACCCCCATAAGGCCTTAATTAACCCTATAACTCATGAAGGTCAATACAGACCCACATAAGCACTTAATTAACCCTATAACTCATAAAGGTCAATACAGACCCCCATCAGGCCTTTATTAACCCTGTCACTCATGAAGGTCAATACAGATTCCCATAAGCACTTAATTAACCCTATAACTCATGAAGATTAATACAGACCCCCATAAGCACCTAATTAACCCTATAACTCATGAAGGTCAATACAGACCCCAATAAGGCCTTAATTAACCCTTTCATTTATGAAGGTCAATACATATCCCCATAAGCACTTAATTAACCCTATAACTCATGAAGGTCAATACAGACCTTCATAAGGCCTTAATTAACCCTATAACTCATGAAGGTCAATACAAACCCCCATAAGCACTTAATTAACCGTATAACTCATAAAGGTCAATACAGACCCCCATAAGGCCTTAATTAACCCTATAACTCATAAAGGTCAATACAGACCACCATAAGCACTTAATTAACCCTATAACTCATGAAGGTCAATACAGACCCCCATAAGCACTTAATTAACCCTATAACTCATGAAGATCAATACAGACCCCCATAAGGCCTTAATTAACCCTATAAATCATGAAGGTCAATACAGACCCACATAAGCACTTAATTAACCCTATAACTCATGAAGGTCAATACAGACCCCCATAAGCACTTAATTAACCCTATAACTCATGAAGGTCAATACAGACCCCCATATGACCTTAATTAACACTATAACTCATGAAGGTCAATACAGACCCGCATAAGCACTTAATTAATCCCGTCACTCATGAAGGTCAATACAGACCCCCATAAGCACTTAATTAACCCCGTCACTCATGAAGGTCAATACAGACCCCCCATAAGCACTTAGTTAACCCTATAACTCATGATAATCAATACAGACCCCCATAAGGTCTTAATTAACCCTATAACTCATGAAGGTCAATACAGACCCACATAAGCACTTAATTAACCCTATAACTCATGAAGGTCAATACAGACCCCCATAAGGCCTTAATTAACCCTGTCACTCATGAAGGTCAATACAGACCCCCTTAAGCATTTATTTAACCCTGTCACTCATGAAGGTCAATACAGACCCCCATAAGCACTTAATCAACCCTATAACTCATAAAGGTCAATACAGACCCCCATAAGGCCTTAATTAACCCTATAACTCATGAAGGTCAATACAGACCCGCATAAGCACTTAATTAACCCCGTCACTCATGAAGGTCAATACAGACCCCCATAAGCACTTAGTTAACCCTATAACTCATGAAGCTCAATACAGACCCCCATAAGCACTTAAATAACCCCGTCACTCATGAAGGTCAATATAGACCCCCATAAGCACTTAATTAAACCTATAACTCATGAAGATCAATACAGACCCTCATAAGGCCTTAATTAACCCTGTCACTCATGAAGGTCAATACAGACCCCCATAAGCACTTATTTAACCCTATAACTCATAAAGGTCAATACAGACCCCCATAAGGCCTTAATTAACCCTATAACTCATGAAGGTCAATACAGACCCTCATAAGGCCTTAATTAACCCTGTCACTCATGAAGGTCAATACAGACCCCCTTAAGCATTTATTTAACCCCGTCACTCATGAAGGTCAATACAGACCCCCATAAGCACTTATTTAACCCTATAACTCATAAAGGTCAATACAGACCCCCATAAGGCCTTAATTAACCCTATAACTCATGAAGGTCAATACAGACCCTTATAAGCACTTAATTAACCCCGTCACTCATGAAGGTCAATACAGACCCCCATAAGCACTTAGTTAACCCTATAACTCATGAAGATCAATACAGACCCCCATAAGGCCTTAATTAACCCTATAACTCATGAAGGTCAATACAGACCCACATAAGCACTTAATTAACCCTATAACTCATGAAGGTCAATACAGACCCCCATAAGCACTTAATTAACCCTATAACTCATGAAGGTCAAAACAGAGCCCCATAAGGCCTTAATTAACCCTATAACTCATGAAGGTCAATACAGACCCCCATAAGCACTTAATTAACCCTATAACTCATGAAGATCAATACAGACCCCCATAAGGCCTTAATTAACCCTATAACTCATGAAGGTCAATACAGACCCACATAAGCACTTAATTAACCCTATAACTCATGAAGGTCAATACAGACCCCCATAAGCACTTAGATTAGTGTAGAGAGGGGTTAGTTTAGATTAAATGGTTTATTGGGGGTTATAGTGTAGTGTTTGTAGTTAGTGTCATGATGGTCCTTGAGGACCGTCATGGCACTTATGTGGTTAATGTTGGGTTGTAACAGGCCCATAATGGTCATAATATACCCTTATGGGACTGATGGGGTTAAATAGATGCTAATGGGGGTCTGTATTGACCTTCATGAGTTATAGGGTTAATTAAGTGCATATGGGGGTCTGTATTGACCCCATGAATTATAGGGTTAATTACAGTTGCCTGGGGTTACTATTTTTAGTGCGAGTCCTTTAAGGACCCGCAAGGGGGGAAATTTAAAATTTAAATGCAGCACGGTCACGATCGGTGCCGATCGGGGACCCCCGCTGCAGGGGGTTAATGTGGGGGGGCTGCGGGGGTCCCTATGGACCCCTGCAGCAAGGGGTTTATGTGGGGACACTTCGGGGGTCCCGATGGGGACCCCCAGCATAGAGGGGGGTTTATTGTAGGTGCCGCGGCCGGGATTGCGTAATAGTGTGCCACGGCCCCTTTAAGGAGCCGCCCTGGTGAATTTAAAACTTTTAAATGCAGCGGGGGGCCTGATCTATGCAGATCGGGGACCACCTGGTGCAATGGGTTTATGTGGGGACACTTTGGGGGTCCCGATGGGTACCCCCAGCATAGAGGGGGTTAATTTTTTAGGCCGCGGCCAGGATTGTCAATTAGTGTGTGGGGAATTTAAAACTTTTATGTGCAGTGGGGGCCTGATCGGTGCCGATCGGGGGCCCCCGCTGCAAGGAGTTAATGTGGGGGTGCTGCAGGGGTCCCGATAGAGACCCCTGCAGCATGGGGATGTGTATAGGGAGCAGGGGGAGCCTTACACTGCTGTCTCGGGCTGCTCCGAGGCAGCACGTAGAGGCTTTAGGATCCCATTCAGGCACTTTTTGTGCCCATAGGGATTCTTACAAAATGCGATAACCATGTGTAGATTTAAGGCTGCGTGTGACTACATAGCTCTCTCGGAGCCTATTCTCGGCCATTTTTCGTAGTCATATCGCAAAGCAGGCTGCAAGAGATTCGGTACTCGCAAACAGCAAAAAAACTGCTTTTTGCGAGCACCGAGAGAACTACAAGGGAGAATTTAATAGAGCCCACAATGTCAATATGGCTGCTCAGGGGAGATATACTATTGGTTAGAAATTAAAGGTGTCTTTTCTATCCTCCCTCATTTTGAAATAATATGGCAAGGTCAATCCTCCTTTGGGGCTGCTGCAAGAGAGCCTTCGATGCAGGAGGACCCACCGAGGTCATTGGCCTATACCTTTGATTTATGATTGACTTGGGATGATTGATCTCTATATTTTTTACATATAGGCTCCCATGTTTATATCACAATCCCTAAAGTTTCATGGAGGCAAATTTGACATGATAAAGATTACATTTTAGAGTTCTCATAATGTTTTCTTAAAATTAACATTTAAGTGGTGTAAGGCACTGGTAATTTAAGATTCAATTACAAAAAGTAAATATGCTATAACTTAAAAAAAATAATAATAACAAGTCTGCTAGCAATTTAATGTGGTTAAAAAATTGCATTTTCTTACAGTAAACTAACATTGATATTTTGATTCTCACAATTTCATCAGTCAGCCTTTCTGATTCACCAAGCATAAACTGTTATATTTCACTGGACATTTTTACCAGCAATTGTTTGGTCATTTAGTTTTCAGTCTAAAACAGGATGAAATTAACATCTGTGCCAAATGAATGAATTTATTCATTCTGTATTACGCACAGCACCACTAACCAAATGTAAAATGAATCTGCAATGAGAATCCAAGATGTTTAGCTTTTATATTAATTGACCACATTTTTTACATCAGAAGATATTCACAACATTGTTTTTTAAATTGAAACTCAAAGCACTCAGGGATTCACTATTATCCACTTTATTTGATGATTGCCTGACTTTTACCAATCCACTGTCCTTTGAATAACATAGATAACAATATTGATTTTGTGATTCTGCAGACATATTAACAATCCTTGTCTTTCGGTTGGGGAATTGATCACTCCCCATTCCAGCTATCGGACATGGTCAGGTAAGGTTGGAATTGGAATGTAGTTGTATTGAGAAGTGTTGGGAAGTTTTTTTATTCTCACAATTTTGATTCTCACAATTTCATCAGTCAGCCTTTCTGATTCACCAAGCATAAACTGTTATATTTCACTGGACATTTTTACCAGCAATTGTTTGGTCATTTAGTTTTCAGTCTAAAACAGGATGAAATTAACATCTGAGCCAAATGTAAGAATTTATTCATTCTGTATTACGCACAGCACCACTAACCAAATGTAAAATAAATCTGCAATGAGAATCCAAGATGTTTAGCTTTTATATTAATTGACCACATTTTTTACATCAGAAGATATTCACAACATTGTTTTTTAAATTGAAACTCAAAGCACTCAGTGATTCACTATTATCCACTTTATTTGATGATTGCCTGACTTTTACCAATCCACTGTCCTTTGAATAACATAGATAACAATATTGATTTTGTGATTCTGCAGACATATTAACAATCCTTGTCTTTCGGACATGGTCAGGTAAGGTTGGAATTGGAATGTAGTTGTATTGAGAAGTGTTGGGAAGTTTCAGTTGACTTTAAAGGGCCACTTTAGTTTTCTTATAATGGGTCCTGTAAAGTATAGTAGGTTGGTCCTGATAAGAAAACAGTGTTAGCAGCTCATATTAGGCTACTGTCTGTTACTAATGTTTTACAGAGTGGTCCCAAAAGGTTTTCAATTTAGTACATCCCCCTGGATGGATCTCACTCCAGAGACATGATATCATTCAGTGGTGGACAGATATGAACAGTCTGAAGCATGATTTTTTTTTTTTAAAGCATTATTTAAATGCACAGTAAAAGTTTAATAAAGTTTTTTTTTCTTGTCAAGCCCTACCTAGCTATTCTTTATAGAGCCATAAGCAGATATATATGTGCCAGATAGCATACCAGGTCAGGGCACTGGAGAATTTAACCAAAGAGAGTATAACAAAATTGGCCTTTGAAATGTAACAAAACAGAGAATCCAGTTAGAAAAGGACACCCCTTATTGGTATATGCACTTTAATTTCCGCAACAAACACGTGTAATAGAATTAAACATTTTATTTGATAACTTATAAAATAAAGCAATAAACAGATGTATACGAAAATAAAAAAGAGCACCTAACTTTTTAAATGAAATGGTTAGATATCTCTAGATATGTATGGTTAGCTCACTATGCTTATCAGTTTCCTTTTTGAAAAATAAATTGTTAGTGACAGTTATCTTTCTTTTTCTTTTTTTATCACATATATAGTTCTCAGCATTGCGGGCTTGCCAAAAAAACGTTGGTAACAAAATGTTAAAACTGCGGGCTCGAAGCGAGGGCCGCAGTCGCAGGCCACAACCGCGGGCCTCGCGAAGCGAGGGCTGCGGTTGCAGCCAGGCAATGAGCGCTACAGGCGCTCATTGCGCTGGTGGAGATGAGCGCCGTAGGTGCTCATCCCTACGTCCCGCGGGACAGGCAGTACGGGCCGCAACTGTGAGGTCATCCTCCTCCTTCCCCTCCTCCTCCCTGCTTACCCTCATCCTCCTCCTCCCTGCCTCCCCTCATCCTCCTCCTCCCTGTACCCCTCATCCTCCTCCTCCCTGCCTACCCTCATCTTCTTACTCCCTCCCTCCCCACATCCTCGGCCTCCCTCCATCCCTTTATCCACCTCCTCCCTCCACCCATCCTCCTCCCTTTCCCCTTCTCAAGTCCTCTCAGTACAGGTAAAGTGAAGCTAAATTCTAAGTTATTTGATGTCATTATTGTTGTTTATTAATTTCTGCTCAGTTTTAAGGGTTTGTATCCAAAAACAAGACCATCATTTCAAACTAAAATGTGCATAATCTGGGGTCTGGAAAAGATTAATTGAATTTACATTTATTTTTATGGGAAATGCTACCGATGTACCACTATATTTTCCTCTTATGGCAGATTTGGAGCAAATTCAGAATGCTGGTTGTTGAAATTGCTGTATATAAGGTATCTATGAGGTGAGACAAATAGTTCAGCCACTACTTAGTGATAGAGTGTGCCATTATGTTGCCATATTATAGTGAGGTGCTTAGACTGTTACTAAAACTAAATGGAAGAGCTCAATAAAGTGCACATTGATAACTAAAATTAGAATTCTTGCTTTTATAAATTACCTCATGGGTTTAGCTCTTTTATTTTTTTCCACAGCAACTTCTGAAGCTATTCCTCTCTGTATTAGTTAAGAAAACCTAGGAGTATTTATTGCAAATTCACTGAGGCGTGGGCAAAGGCTGAGATGCAGGGGGTGTTGAAGCTAATCCAGGCAGGCAACTTGAAGGTCAGTGAAAAGGCAACTAAGATGAAAGTTTATCTAGTAAAAATGGGTCTTTGAAGCAAAAATCAATAAAAAAAAAAAAAAAAAACAGCAACAAAAACTGAACACTTGATGTCTCTTCCATGCTGTCACGACTCAGGGTGAGGGGATCAGGTACACCGCACAACCTCTTGCTTTCAGCTTAACAGCTTACCCCTGAGTGGTGAGGTTTTGTGTTTATCTCAGCACCCGGCATTCCAGTTCAGGATGCCTTCTATGCAGAGGAATATCTGGCTCCATCGCTGCCATCTGGAACTTAATCCATTTAATTAGCATAACTCATAGTACAGGAAACAGACATAAACCATTCCTTAGTGTATCAGTGACTGACTTTATTCTCCACAGACATAGTTTTTAAAAATACATCACCCCATCCCACACTAGTCGCCCTTATCATCTCCCTCCCTGGATGAGGGGTCTGGTTTCTTACTGTGACCTCCCCATCCTGTTACAAGGGGTATCAACCCCCTCACTGGTTTAAAGATACACCAGGGCTTGGGTGGTCATCTTGTCACTTCAAACTATACTTTGATCACACATTTGAGACTAGGGAGGGGGTTGGGGTATTCCATTCAGAATATCACATAGTATAAACCATTTCTGCCATTTATATCACATAGTAACCCCAACAATAATTATTGTGGCCAACATTACATTACACATAAAAAACAACATGTCACAGTCAAGGCTTGTAATAGCCATTGCCTTTAGCAACCCAGTGACTTCAGAGGCTGTGACAGTTCAGCTTTCGGTCATAAAGGGCCCTTGATTGTGGGGTTCAGGGGAGTCATCAGTTATGACACATGCCAGCACTAAATGCATGCTGTCTGCTGTCACTGCCAGTTCTCAGTCAGTCCAGGATAAAAATGAGAAAATGACATCTGGGTTATGTGAAAAATATCACAGGATTCTCACTGAAATGAGAACAAGCCACAGAGAAGTATGTACTAGGTGTTCTGCAGCCTTTATATTTGTTTAAAGGGACACTGCGCTCTGCTTGTGGAATCTTTTTTTAAATGTTTTAAATTGATTTAAAACGTAGACTTAGATCTTCTCAATTTTCATTCTTGAAAGACCTCCTCCTACAACAAACTGCAACATTCAGGCTGTGACTGTGACACTTACTATATTTTAAGCTTATTGGTTTCTTTGCTTACCATACAGAGATGTGATGCAGTGAGTAAATGATCTGAAGTTACTTGAAGTATTCCTTTAAAAATATGACTATAGTGCCTGGTCCCCTATCTTGATGTTCATCGAGGTGTAAGCTAACAGTCTCCCCAGATCCCCAAACTTATTGATTGGTAGCATGCTACAGGATCATGCCCTTCCTGTGATCCCATCTATTAGTGTGGTGGAACCTATATATCGTTAATTTAGTGACAGCAGTTTCTTTCTTTCCTGAATAGGCCACTACTCCTCTCCACCAAGCCAGCTGTCTGAGGAAATTGTGGAATGTCTATTTTAGTTAATTTTACTTGTCCCATTTACTTCTGATAAAGTGGATACCATTATAACTTTGGATTTCCTCAGGTACCACAAACGTGTTGGTTAGATATTGTAATATACTCATTGTTTGCTAATTGGTATGTCTTCCAAAAAGGCAATGTCTATATCTTCGAGTATGTGTCTGCTTGACAGCAGTTTTGTAGATTTTCCCAGAGTTGTTATTTGACATTTGCCACACCTATCCTGGTCAGTCTACTTAGTGTCCATTCTTCCTGGTTGTAGCAGAGTCATCTATAAATCAAACAAATAGTCAGTTCTTGTGGAACCATGCTCTATACAGAGGGATGTCCTAAAAGTGGAGGGTTCAGCAGCGGTGCTTCTTCAGTGACCTGGTAAGTGACTAAATCAGCAATCCATTGTGAGTTGTCATTTACATCACTACTTTAATCACTTCTCTGCCAACAAACTCTTATCTAGGGGTATGTGTATAATTGCTGAACCCCCTGTGAGTTGCTTAGACCAGAAACAAATAGTAATCATCTTCTTCCCATTCTCCTGACTTTTTTAGTACAGTTCCCATAACATCATATTGCCCGATGCTATTACATCCAGTGTGGATGGCACACAATTCTCCTTCTTGCGGATCTATTCGTATATCGGACATAAAACTAGTCCGAATTGAGGTCCAAATGTTGCATATTCTTGGCTGTTATTTTTCCTTTGAGCCACACCATATCAGTCCCAGGAACCTAATTTCCTGTGCTGGTCTCCGTACTTGGTGGATTAAATTCCCGTCGACAGTTCTTCATATGCTCCATCAATTTTGTCAAAATCGCAGCAATTTCTTCTTCATTTCCTGTAACCATGATGTCATCATTGTAATTGAACAAACGTATCACAATATGACACTCTTGAGCCTATTCAGCAACTTGTTAAACAATATCAACCATGTCTGGTACAGTGGCTCTCAATGGCACAAATGTCTATTAGTGTCACTGTAGTCCACATTTGTCTTTGCATGGGGAAGTGGAGGGAGCTCATTGTAGATTGGATAACTCCAGAGTGTAGCAAGGCCTGTATTCCCTTTTGGCTTCTGTGTAAACAATTCTGCCTCAATTCAGCAAGCTGTGCCGGAGGCGGTTATCTCAGTGAGGGACTACTTTGCATGTTCCTGGACTATAGCCTCTGCATGACTTGTGTGGAAACCCAAAAGTGAATGTACCTCACTCTGTCTGCCATAATTGCTTACTATATGATACTGTGAGGAATTGACTCTGCTGAGATTCGAACCCTGGTCTGCATGCTTGCTAAACCTTTTCCCTACCTGTACACCAGCCTGCCTCTTGCAGATTTGTCTGAGACCTGATACCTTGACTCTAAAAGCAATGAAATCAGTGACAACTCTCTTTAGCTGTGTCTGGTCAGCTGTCCGGTTCTTGGCCTATATAAGGCACTTCCTGTCTCTGTATCCTTGCCAGATTATTTTGTTCCTGAACTCTCTAATCAAGCTTGTTCCTGTTTCTCCTACCTGTTGCTGAACTTGGATCGTTTTTGACTTTGCTGCTTCTCCTTCCCACTGACCTCGGCTTGCCTCACTAAGATTATTATCCTTCTGTTCCTGACCCCCATCTCTGCTTCAGAGCAGACAGCCACTCAAGGCTCAGGGGCTCAACCACCTGGGTAACGAGTGGCTATCTCTGGCAGGGAGTTTTTGCTGATCTGGCTACTGGACTCCAAACTTTGTACCACCAATATCATAACAGAATAATCTGGCCCTAATCATGGAGACCGTCGGATCAGATTCTGCATTTGCTCAGCAGGTTGCTTTTAATACAAGAACTATGCAGACCCAGGCACAGACCATTCAAGTGCTGCAGGATCAAGTAGCTGAACTGAAAAATGAAGTTAGATCAATGCATAGTGAACTTACCAGCCACAGGGCACATGATGCTGCGGCTGCTGCTACTACTAATGTTACACCTGCACAAGATGCCCGCTTGCCTCTGCCTGAAAAATTTGGAGGAAACCGCAAAAAATTTAGGGGTTTCCTAAATCAATGCCGTTTGCATTCCATGATGTTACCTAATCGTTTCCCATCTGAAAGAGAGAAGGTGGGATTTATTTTTTCCCTATTCAAGAATGAAGCCCTGGCTTGGGGCTCCCCTCTTCTGGAACAGGACAGTCCAGTCTTGGGTAATCTAAATGACTTTCTTGATGCCATGTGCCTAGTTTTTGATGACCCCAATCGATGTGTTACAGCAGAAGCCACTCTCCTTCATTTGCATCAAGGGATGCGCTCTGTGGCTGAATATGCTGCTGAATTCAGACAGTGGGTTGCTGATACTACTTGGAACCAATCAGCCCAGAGGTTCCACTTCAGAAAAGGTCTCTCAGAGGCTATAAAAGATGAGCTTGCTCGTGTTGATCTTCCTGCTGAGTTTGATGCATTTGTGCATTTGGCTTTCCGTATTGATCGGAGACTTTCAGAAAGAAAATTGGAAAGACAGAGCTCTTTTAAACAAAGTGCTACTCCTACTTTCTATTCAAGAAGTTCTACCCCAAACCCACAAACACCTACCGACTCTGAGCCAGAGGCTATGCAGGTAAATCTAATAAGAGGGCCATTATCCAACGAAGAAAAACAGTGGCGACGCACTCACAATTTATGCATGTATTGTGGTAGTGCAGGGCACTATGCCATCAATTGCCCTAGCAAATCCAAGAGAACAATAGCTATGGCTGCTGAGGGTGCGCAGATTCAACCCCAATCCCAGATTTCAGACCAACTGGATTCTGCCACACAACCCTTGTTTTCTCTGGCTCATGGTGAAGAGGGTATGATGACTCAACATCCTCATTTGGTGGTGCCTATCACTTTGCAATGTGGTGATAATAAAATTTCGACTACAGCTATGATAGATTTTGGAGCAGGTGGAAACTTTATGGACATCAAATTTGCAGCAGGAAATAGAATTCAGTCTATCCCTAAATCTTCACCTGTGTTAATGGAAACAGTAGACGGTTCTCCACTTACGTCAGGCCCGGTGAGACTGTGCCCTTAAAATTGATTCTGGAAGTGAATCACCATGAGTCTATATCTTTTCACCTAATCTCCTCAACACAGTTTCCAGTGATTTTGGGTATATACCCTGGCTTGCTCTGCATAACCCACAGATTGATTGGAAGACTAGAACCTTGTCCTTTCCTTCAGAACACTGCTTAATTAATTGTCAACCCTCTAAGGTAACACCTGTTGCCTCAACAATTAATGAAATGGTTGCTACAAACTTAACTAAGCTTCCCCTACAATATCGGGATTTTGCAGATGTCTGTGATAAGAAGAATGCTGATCAGCTTCCACCCCACAGGCCTTATGATTGCCCCATAGAGCTGCTACCTGGAGCAGCTATCCCATTTAGCCGTATATATTCCCTTTCTGAGCCTGAATTGAAAGCACTTCGTGAATACATACAAGAAAATCTTGCCAAAGGCTTTATTCGACCATCTACTTCTCCAGCAGGAGCTCCTATATTTTTTGTAGAAAATAAAGATGGCAGCCTACGGCCATGCGTTGACTACAGGGACATTAATAACATCACTGTTAAAAACCGCTACCCCTTGCCTCTCATTCCTGAACTTCTGGAGAGACTTCGCTCAGCTAAAATATTTACGAAGCTTGATCTACGAGGGGTATATAATCTGGTTCGTATAAGACCAAATGATGAATGGAAAACAGCCTTCAGAACCAGGTACGGACATTACGAATATCTAGTAATGCCATTTGGACTTTGTAATGCCCCCGCAACTTTTCAGCATCTAATCAATGATGTACTATGGGATCTCCTGGATCAGTTTGTTGTGGCATATTTGGATGATATCCTGATATTTTCTGATAATCTTGAAAATCACAGAAAACAGGTCTGCATTGTTCTTGAGTGCCTTCGTACCCACCACCTATACATTAAACTGGAAAAATGTGAGTTTGAACAAACAGAAATTCAATTCCTGGGGTATGTAATAACTCCTACAGGTTTAAGTATGGACGCAAGTAAAATTAAGGCTGTGTTGGACTGGCCCATCCCCAAGAATGTAAAAAATATTCAGAGATTTGTGGGGTTTGCCAATTTTTACAGGCGATTCATTTAGAATTTCTCTGCCATTATTACACCGATCACTGAACTTACACGTAAGGGGACTCCTTTTCAGTGGTCCGATAAGGCTGATACCGTATTTTCCAGATTAAAGACTCTGTTTACATCTGCCGCTATCCTGATACATCCTCAGCCAGAATTGCCATTTACTGTAGAGGTAGATGCTTCTGATTCAGCTGTTGGTGCTATACTGTCTCAAAGGACTGGACCTAAGATGTTGTTACATCCATGTGCTTTCTATTCCTGCCAGATGATGCCAGCAGAAAGGAACTATGACATAGGGAATAAAGAACTTTTGGCTATAAAAGCTGCCTTCACCGAATGGAGACATCTCTTGGAGGGAGCTACCCATCCAATTACTGTCCTCACAGATCACAAAAATCTGGAATGTATTAAATCAGCTAAGAGACTGTCAGCCAGACAAGCACGCTGGTCCCTATTTTTCTCAAGGTTTAATTTTTTGATTCCATACCGCCCGGGCTCCCGAAATGGTAAAGCGGATGCCTTGTCTAGGATAGCGGACCCCCTCCATACTACAGTTACCGAGGCTACCATCTTGCCGGAGAGTAGATTTTTAGGTGTTACATTTCCTTCTGATCTAATGTCCCGCATTAAGAAGGGCTACGCTGAAGATCCAGTTTTTCGTGATCCTCCTCGTGATCTTCATATGACAATGCATAATGGGTTTTGGATTTTTCAACAACGCCTGTTTGTTCCGGACTCAGTGCGACTGGACGTTTTACGTCTCTACCATGACTCAAAACCAGCAGGTCATCCAGGAATCCGAAAGACACAAGAACTACTTGCCCGATCCTTTTGGTGGCCTAAATATCATGAGGATGTTAAGAAGTATGTGTCCTCTTGTGACGTCTGTGCCAGACATAAGACTCCTCGCTCATCCCCTGTTGGCTTGCTTCAGCCTCTTCCTATTCCTCATCGGCCCTGGGGATCTATATCCATGGACTTTATTGTGGAACTACCACCCTCTAAGGAACACACTACCATTCTTGTTGTTGTGGACCGGTTAACCAAGATGAGTCATTTTATACCAGCTCGTGGTCTCCCTTCAGCTAAACAGACTGCTGACCTAGTTATTCGGGAAATATTTCGCTTGCATGGAGTGCCTGATGAGGTAATTTCTGACAGGGGAGTGCAGTTTACATCTCGTTTTTGGAAATATTTTTGTTCTATTCTAGGTATCGATGTAAATCTGTCATCAGCTTTTCATCCACAAAGTAATGGACAGACTGAGCGAACCAACCAGACTTTGGAGCAATATTTGCGGTGCTATATTAGTTACCTGCAGGATGACTGGCTGGATTTTTTATCCACGGCGGAATTTGCCTATAACAATGCCCCACACTGCTCCACTTCTCTGAGCCCATTTTTTTAACTATGGTTACCATCCGACCTTTCTGGTGAGTCTCCCGATTACTACTCCCGTTCCTGCAGTCACTGACCGGATGACCGCCTTACGTGATTCCCAAACACTGTTGAAAGAGACTCTTTTGGAGGCTCAGGAATGTTACAAAAGAGCTGCTGATAGGCATAGAAAGGAGGCCCCAGTCTATCATGTTGGTGACAAGGTGTGGCTGTCCACAAAGAATCTTAAACTTCGGATTCCTTCTCATAAATTGGGTCAAAGGTTCATGGGACCTTTTGAGATCATTGCTCAGATCAATGCTGTCACTTTCCATTTGCAACTTCCAAATTCCATGAAGATACATCCAGTGTTTCACGTTGCACTGCTTAAACCTTTTCGTGAAAATACTTTCCCTGGCCGAGCCCTACCTGCCCCACCTCCAGTCCTCGTGGATGGTGAAGATGAATATGAAGTGGAAAAAATTCTTGACTCCAGGATATTCCGTAACAAGCTTTAATATTTGGTTCGGTGGAAAGGCTATGGTGAGGAGGATAGATCGTGGGAACACACTGGACAATATTCACGCTCCTGGTCTTCTTCGGTCTTTCCATGCACAGTACCCTGCTAAACCGGGTAATAGGGCATCCAGAGGCTGCGCCTATAGAGGTGGGGGTAATGTGAGGAATTGACTCTGCTGAGATTCGAACGTTGGTCTGCATGCTTGCTAAACCTTTTCCCTACCTGTACACCAGCCTGCCTCTTGCAGATTTGCCTGAGAACTGATACGTTGACTCTAAAAGCAATGAAATCAGTGACAACTCTCTTTAGCTGTGTCTGGTCAGCTGTCCGGTTCTTGGCCTATATAAGGCACTTCCTGTCTCTGTATCCTTGCCAGATTATTGTGTTACTGAACTCTCTAATCAAGCTTGTTCCTGTTTCTCCTACCTGTTGCTGAACTTGGATCGTTTTTGACTTTGCTGCTTCTCCTTCCCACTGACCTCGGCTTGCCTCACTAAGATTACTATCCTTCTGTTCCTGACCCCCTTCTTTGCTTCAGAGCAGACAGCCACTCAAGGCTCAGGGGCTCAACCACCTGGGTAGCGAGTGGCTATCTCTGGCAGGGAGTTTTTGCTGATCTGGCTACTGGACTCCAAACTTTGTACCACCAATATCATAACAGATACATAGTAATTAAGGTTGAAGAAAGACTATTAGTCCATCAAGTTCAATGTTTTTAGATCTCTAATCCATGCAATATGTGAAGTAATTGTTGATTGTTCATTGTTCATTCATCCAGAGGAAGGCAAACAAAAAAAAACATTGGAACATTGCCCATAAGGGAAAAATACTTTCTGACCCCAAATATTAACAATCGGATTACTCCTTGGATCAATACCCCTTCTTCTCTAGTTATCCTACATAACCTTGTATGCCCTTTTTTATACAAAAATATATCCAACTCCTTTTAAAGTTATCTATTGAATCTGTTATAACCTCCTGGTAGAGCGTTCCACAGTTTGACTGTACTTACTGTGAAAAAACCTTTTTTGTTTCTCTTATTTAGGGCTGTCCTCTTGTTAGTTGAAAACTTTAAATCTATCAAGTTCAACCAAAATCATTCCTAACCCCAGATACTGGCAATCAGATTATTCTCTGGATCAAAACTCATTCTGTAGTTATCCAGGATAAACAAAAAACAAAGTTGGAGGTGCTCAAACAAAGAACAAACTAACCTTAATAGGTTAGTTCTATGGACATGAGAGCAGGCCCCAAATAACAGGCAATTCTACCCTTCCATTATTGCAAAATTGTGTGCATCAAAACAGGCCAGCCTTGGCACATTGTTTAGGCTAAATAATTGTTGACTGTCTCCTGTTAAAACTTGCTAAATCAGGGACATGCAGATTTAACCGTTTCATAGCTTATGTCCTACAATGAGAAAAAATACTGGTTCAAAGCTTAGACAAATATCACAAATGCTACACAAGTGATAAATGCTATATATACACAAAAAAATTTAAGGATATTTGTATTTCTCGACAACAGCTGTTTCTCCTGTTCAGGGTATAGAATTGCCTGGCATTTTGGAGCTGGGTCATTCTAGTGAGTGGGACCAGACTGATATACTACAGTATATTTCTCCCTGTGAAGGGCACAAGTGAGCTAAAAGAGGTTGCTCTTAGAGTGGGTTATCATGTCCATAGAACTAACCTATTAAGGTTAGTTCCTTCTCTGATTGAGCACCTCTGTCTTTGTTGTTTTTGTTATCCAGTATCCTGAATGCCCTTTTTATTTAAAAATATATCCAATACATTTTTTAAGTCATCTATTGAATCCTCTCTCACCACCTCCTTTGGTGGAGAATTCCACAGTTTAACCACCCTTACTGTGAAGAACACCTTACTTTGTTTTATTTGGAATCTTTTTACGTCTAACCTCAAAGAATGTCCTCTTGTCGAAAGTCTCTTGGCACAAAACATTCACTTGGCAAAGCCTTATATTGACCCTGGATGTATTTATATAAGGTAATCATATCCCCTCAACTTTTTACTAGAGAGAATAAGTTTAGTTTGGTTAGTCTTTCTCCAGAGCTTAGTCCATCCATTCCCCTTATTAATTTTGTTGCTTGTTTCTGTACCTTTTCCAGCTCTACAATGTCCTTTTTTTCAAAATGGTGTCTAAAATTGATGCTGCTTGGCATTGAGCACTGTTATGTTGGTGGTTGTCCACAAGCACATCTAAATCCATTTCTACCTCTGATGACTATTTAGATTTTTCCATTTAGATTTTAAATTGCATGCTTATCTATGTATAATTTTACATTTATTTGTGTTGAATCTCATCTGCCATTTACTCTTTACAGTAAAAGTACATCATTTTCTGATGTGATTACCTTGTGTAACTTAGTGTCAGCACACTAAATTTCTTTCCAATCCTAGAAGGCCTTTCCAATCCTCCAAATCATTAATATATGTTAAAAAGTAGATGACCTAAAACGGTACCTTCTGAAACCTGATTAACCCCATTAGTTCAATCTGAGTATATTCCATTTACAACAACCCTGAGTTGCCTTGGTCCAAGTTCCTACTTACTTCCAAATAGAAACTCATTAGATTTGATTGACAAGACCTATGTTGAATCCTATAATATGTTGTTCAGATGTGTATATTCCTGTAAACTATCCCTTAGCAATTTCTTCTAAGAGCTTCATTGCTAAGGAAGTGAGACTTACAGGTCTATAGTTCGATGGATTTTCTTTTGCTAAATCATATTTCTCATTTGCTTCTAATAAATCAAGTTCTCCTACTTGTTATTGTATTTGATTTACTTACCATGAACTCCCTATTGGCTATACTAACCCACTCTCCTATCCTCCCCCATGAGTAGTTAACTCACCTCCTACCCTTTCTACACGTTCTTCTTAATCTATCAGTGATCTGCATCTCTATACAAAATATAACAGTAACAAACAAAATATTGGTGCTTAACGCCTATTAATTCATATTTAAAATGAACTTTATAATAAACTATCACTGAAGTAACCTCTAAGAAACACACACGTCATTTGGGACAATGATCTGGGGTAATTTAAACGTGTCATCATCAACCTTATTTGACCATTTGCCTTAGATAAAGCTGCATCAGCAACGAAACAAGCCATCAAGGCCATTTTTCTATAGTGCTTTATAACAGTTCATTTTTACAGTTCACTATTAGTTCATTTCTGTACTTTAGGCCATTCTTAGTCCCACATATATTGGTCTTTTTTGATCAAAGCTCTCTCCCCAATTTCATTTTATGGCTTGGTGCCTTTTTTTTGTTGTTTACACCGTGGGAGTGTCTCCGGCACTCTGGACTTTGCTGGAGCCTTCCCTTTAGGAGTATTTTTTTTTTACTTTACAGCATTTAGTATTACTGTATAATAATTATAGGGACAGTTGGAAGATTTAAGTATACAATGGAACAGAATGGTAGTCACGTGACGGATGTTATAAAGCCATAACACGTGATGTATAGGTACCTTGCTCTTGATGCTTTTGGTTTTATATATATTTTTTAGTTTTTCTCTGTTTTTAGATTTTAATTTATATGATGTACATTAGTTCATTATAAATATTAGTTTTATTGTATAACAGTCTATTTGTTTATTATGCTGTTTTTCTAACTTGTATTATTTATATATCTCTAAGTGGGATGTATTTATAGCATTTTGAAACTGTTGCTTGGCAACTATATGGGACGCCGATCACGTGATGAACGTGATGACGTCATCATGTCACGTGACATCAGCTCCAAACAGGATTGGTCCCAGTTTTGTTTTGTTTTAAGAGGCTTATGATTTAATATTTTCTCTTTATAAGCTTTTTATGTTCATAGATACAGTGCTGTGAGTTCACACAAGCACTTCTTTAATTATTATATCATTGAGGGATATTTGTATAGCAAATTGAAATCATTGCTTGGCCTCTTGTGTGTGACTGCATCTGATTTACTCAGACAAATAAAGTGTGTTTATTCCCTGTGTGCAGTGATTTGGTACAGGTGAGAGGGGAGTGTTTTTACCTGGGTTAAACTTGCATATACAATAGGTTTGCGCCTAGTGTGTGACTGCATCTGATTTACTCAGACAAGTAAAGTGTGTTTATTGGCTGTCTGCAGTGATTTGGTACAGGTGAGAGGGGAGTGTTTTTTCCTATATAAACTTGCATACACAATAGGTTTGGGCCTAGTGTGTGACTGCATCTGATTTACTCAGACAAGTAAAGTGTGTTTATTCCCTGTGTGCAGTGATTTGGTACAGGTGAGAGGGGAGTGTTTTTACCTGGGTTAAAATTGCATATACGTTTGGGCCTTGTGTGTGACTGTTTACAGGAGGGACTTCAAAGAAAAGGGTCAAATTGTAGTATTTTTTTTATTTTTTTTAATTATGAATCAGTCCAGTGGTCCTGTCATATGTATGCACTACTGGAACAGATTATCCAGAGTCCATACTTCTGTGAGAGGTGTGAGCATGCGGCCTCTCTGGAAGCTCAGATTGGAGAACTGGAGAGGAGAATTGCAGCACTTACTGATATCCCACTGGAAAGAGGGTTGGTGCTCATGGAGCACAGTTTAGCTGGGCCTAGCATGGGGGTGGAGCTGGTGCTAGTGAGGATGTACAGGGAAGTAGCTGGGGATTTGTCACCCAGATCCCAGCAAATGAACAGTTTGCGGTCTCCTGGGTGCTCGGGTTCTGCATGTTATGGATCGGGTAGATTAATTATTGGGAGGGGCTGGAAATTAACCGGCGGTCTTGGTACATATTGGTACCAATGACAAAGTTATGGGAAGATGGAGTGTCCTAAAAGAAATAAGCTTAAGGGAAGGACCTCCAAGGTAGTATTTTCTGAGATACTACCAGTGCCACGTGCTAGCCCAGGGAGACAGAAGGAGCTTAGGGAGGTTAATGTGTGGCTAAAGATGTGGTGCACTAAGGAGGGGTTTGGGTTTTTAGAGCACTGGGCTGACTTCTCACTTGGGTCCAATCTCTATAGCAGGGATGGATTGCATCTTAGTGATGAGGGAGCTTTTGTGCTAGGGGAAAGGATGGTGGAAAGGCTGGGGGAGTTTTAAAACTAATAGGTGAGGGGGGGACTAGATAGTAGTAATGGGGGAGAAAGTGAAGAGGGGATAAGGGATGAATTAACTACTCATGGGGGAGGAGATGGGGGTAGGGTTAGTATAGTCAATAGGGAGATGTTACTAAGTAATTCAAGTACAGAGGCAGGCACTTCAAGATGTATGCTTACTAATGCCAGAAGCTTGCCAGGAAAAATGGGAGAGCTAGAATTATTGGCAATTAATGAAAAATGAGATTTAATAAGCATTACCGAGACATGGTGGGATGAATCTCATGACTGGACTGTTAATCTGGATGGTTATAACCTATTTAGGAAAGATAGGGGCAGTGGTAAAAGGGGAGGAGGGATTTGTCTGTATGTTAAGCCTGAATTTAAACCCCAAAATATAATTGAAAGTGAGGAAATACAATTATTGTTACAGATTGGAAATGCAGCTAAGCATGCGCAAGTTCTAATAATCGGAGACTTTAATTACCCTTAAATAAACTGGATGAATGAGACCAACAGTACGGGCAAAGGGAGCAGGTACTTGAGTACACTCAGAGATCATTATCTGTCCCAGGTTTTACAAGAGCCTACTAGAAATGAGGCCATCTTGGATTTAGTCATCACAAATAATATTGATATGGTATCAAATGTTGAAATAGGGCAACCTTTGGGAAACAGTGATCACAACACAGTCTCATTTGAGATTGAATTAAAAAAACAAAACTGTAAGGGGCCAACAAAAACTCTTAATTTTAAAAGGGCAGATTTTGACTGAGACAGAGAACTGGCAGGTAAAAATACTGAACATAAATGGACAACATTTAAATCTGTATTAAATATACATACACATCGGCATATACCATGTGGGAATAAAAGTAAGAGGAGTAAATTACATCCAACGTGGCTTAACAATGATTTAAAGATCAAGATACGGAGTAAAAAACAGGCATTTAAATTATACAAAATTATTATTATTATGTATTAAGAAGGGTATAGAAGCAAGGGATGCAAATATAATTCTGCCACTATACAAATCCCTAGTACGCCCTCGTTTCGAATATGGAGTACTGTTTTGGGCATCAATTCATAAAAAGGACATTTTAGAACTGGAAAAAGTACAGAGAGGGGCTACAAAACAAATAAGGGGAATGGAGGGGCTAAGTTATGAAGAAAGACTGTCGAAATTAAACTTATTTTCTCTAGAAAAAAGGTGTTTACCCTTTATAAATATATCCAGGGTCAGTATAAAAATTTGTCAAGGGAGCTTTTTGTGCCAAGAGGTTTTCAACTGTCAAGAGGACATCCTTTGAGGTTAGAACTGAAAAGATTCCACCTTAAAGAAAGAAAAGGGTTCTTCGCAGTAAGGGTGGTTAATCTGTAGAATTCTCTACCAAGTAGGATGATGACAGTGGATTCAGTAAATAACTTTAAAAAGGGCATTTAGGGTTATCCTGGTTAATTAGAGAGGGAGTATTGATCGAGGGAGAAATTTGATCGCCAGTATCTGGGGTCAGGAAGGAATAAAAAAAAATCCCTTTTGAGACAATTAGCAAAGTTTCACTGGGGTTTTTTGTTTGCCTTCCTCTGGATCATTTATCAACTAATCTGCATATTGCAGATCAGAGGAGATCTTAAAAGGTTGAACGTGATGGACTAAAATTATTTTGTCAACCTCAATTACTATGTAACTATATGGGAGAGTGATCACATGACAAACGTGATGATGTAATTAGGTCACATGACACCAGCTACGAACGTGATTGGTTTCAGTTTTACTTTAAAGAGGCTGTGTGCCTTACATTCTCCCTTTACATCCTTTTTTGTTTCTCTTATAGACACAGTGCTGTGAGTTTACTCAAGCACTTCTAAAACTACTATATCACTGAGGAAGCCACTGCTGTGGTGAAAAAGCATTTGATAAGCTTGATTATTACTGTTGATAAGATTCTTTATTATATTGATCATCTTTTTATCTTGTTTTTTATATATGCACTTTTTGATGAGTTTTATTAGCTTTTTATATGCATATATATGCAAATAAATGATTGGTGACCTACCATTATCAGCCTTAAGTGGATTTATCTGGTGACATACCAAGTAATTCATGGTGGCATCTCGTCTTAGAGAGGGAGATCCTCGAGGACACCACTATTTCTACTACGGATCCTCGTGATCATCTACAGGAGCAATATCCCTGTGAGGCGCAAAACATACCTCATTTTGATGAGGTTTGAAAATGTGAGTGGATCTATTTTCTTTGTACTTTCACTATTACATATCATTTTTGAGTTGCACTAGGAGGTGGTGCGCATTTTATTCCCATCTCCCTTTTTTGTCTTATCATGTATTAGTTGAATGGACACGGCATGAACGGTGTCCAGAGAGGTAGCAGCTAACCTCCACCATTTTGGAGACAATATTCTAAACACTTACAAAAGGACATTACAGGTGCATTGTCCACATATAACGGACATTTTTGCTTTATTTCATACCTCTTTGTAAAGATTATTTGGACACTGAAGGCAAACCAAACAGGTACACCTTTTATAAGGTGTTTTGCTTTTAGGTGTTGCTGTTTATATATTTTTATTAAGTGATTATGAGCATATAAGACCATTTATTGTTCACCATAAGCACTACAACAATAGTACCGCACCTAAGGTGTAGTACATTTTATGTCTTTTTTCCTTTTAATTGATGTTTTTATTGGAGCCAGATTAGACAATTTTAGGATTAAATGGGAAACAGTGTGTAAGAGCCCACTAGTCTGTTCCAGATAGATAAAGGGTTCGGAGCATTCCACTATAGGACAAGTCTGTTGTTGTCAAATATAGGGCATTTAACAAGAATTTGGGGCGTTAACATAGGTTTCATTACTCAATGTAGACATTTAGCAACGAGATTGAGTCCAGTAATGCTAGAGTTAATTAATACTGACCAAACAGGGTTTATTAAAACTAGACAGGGAATAGACAACATCAGAAAACTTTTAAATCTAATAGGCTATTCTTAGAAAAAGAAGGTTCTGGTTGTTGCTCTTTCCTTAGATGTAAACTGGAACTTTATAAATGTTGTTCTTAAAGAATATGGACTAGGTAATTTTGGCTCTTTAGCAATCCAAGCTATATATAAAGATATTTTTGCTTATGTGTCGACAATGGGTTATAAATCTGAAAATTTCAAAATTTACAATGGTACCAGACAAGGTTGCCACCTCTCTCCTTTGATTTTTACTATGATTATAGAACCTTTAGCCGTATTAATTATAAACTCTGAGCAAATTGAAGGTATTGCAACGGGTAAAAGTACAAGCAAATTAAAAATGTTTTCTGACAATATATTGATCACAGTAACAAATCCATTAGACTCTTTAAAATACTTACATGAATGTATAGATCAATACAGTGAATTGTCTTACTACAAATGGAATACCTCCAAAACAGAAATGTTAGCAATAAATTTAGATCATGAAAAAATAAAAGCTTAAAAGATAAGTTTGGTTATAATTGGAACCGTAACGAGTTTACCCATCTTGGCATAGACTTCTCTGCAAATCTGAAATGGTTAGATACAAATATTATGATTAAGCTTTTTAAACATATCTCAGACATTATAAATGATCGGCAATAAAAATGTCCATCTTGCCAAAAATAACTTGTATGATAAGAACTATTTCTGTTCTAACTCCTAATACTACATTAAAAAAATCTCAGTCACTTATAGATGGTTTCATTAGTAAAAAGAGAAGACTAAAACAAAATATAGTACAAAGACAACTATGTCGGCCCTCAACATCTGAGTTTACTCTGAAACAATAAACATCTAGCAAACTACACTATGATTGAATACAAATTATAAAACAAAATTTAAAGACATAGAAAATACCTTATCTGAAAATTTAAACTTAGAACTTTTTTATCTAATCATTTTTTCCCATAAGATTAGATCTTAAAAAATTACCTCTAATGGTTGCAACCTATTTAAAAACATGGTACAAATATAATAAAAAATAAAAAATATTACCATTTCCCTCCCCTTATGCTCCAATCTTATCATTATATAATTAATGATAGTTTACTCTTTTGAGTGACCAGACTGATATACTACAGGATATTTTTCCCTGTAAATGGAACAAGTGAACTTTCTGAGTATGTTACCTATAGAACAAACCTACTTATTCGTTCTTAGACTGAGCACCTCTGACTTTGTTTTTGTTTCTGCAAATTACCCTTAATAGGGTGATAGGAGGCTCCAGACGTGGATTCCTTGCTTAATGTGTCTTATAGAGTTCAACTACATCTAACTGATGAGGCCCAAAAGAGGCTGAAATGTATGACTGGGGTTTGTTGTTTCTCCTATTCGTAGTAGAATTGCCTGGTATTTCAGGGCTGAGTTAGACTAGACTTATATTTTTCCCTGTGAAGGGCACAAGTGAGCTGAAAGAGTGCTGCTCTCCGAGTAGGTGACCAGGCCTATAGAACATACCTACTTAGATGTTGCTTTTTCTTTTGTTGTTACATCACTTCCAGGAAAGAGGAACAGATCAGAATTCAACAGAGTGAAGTCAATAACCTTAGTTATATAATTGGATCAAACTAAAATTGACACAACACCTTATTTCGTTTACAGGCCCAGTAGTAGGAAGTTTGACTTAATACATGCAACCGCACCTCTCCACAAATGTAAATGCCCCTCTCGCAAACACTTCCAGCAAAGTATAATGGACGCCTCCAGGGTACACCTAAGGTAACCATGACTTAACGTTCACAAATACATTTGAACCACAGTGAATTTTGTCAAAATTAGTTGACAGACCCTGATTTTAAAAAAAATACAGGAGACTTCCAGAAATATTTAAAAGATTATTTATTTGGCTTCATGTTTTTGCTCTCTCCTACCTTCCAACCTATTGTTAGGGGTGCCCAAACATTTTAGTTCCAAACCATCTATTTAAACAGTAGAAGATCAATAGATTCGATATCATCTTACTAAACACATTTTGCAATATTTTGGCATATTTTTTTTTCACAGTAGCTCAAACAGTCTACAAAATATATTTATAAGTAAAGATATCTTATTAAAGTAGCAGTGGCTAAAATAGCATAGAAAATTAATTACCAAGCTCAAAAAAGAAGAGAATTTGTATTTGTCAAAATACATGTGATGATACAAATTGATAAAAGGACATTTGTAAAACATAGTTTACAATTATTTTTACAGAATTAATTTAACCTGGAATAAATGTAAAAGTGTGTTAATTTTTACATACAAATTATATATATATATATATATATATATATATATATATATATATATATATATATATTTGCATTGACATATAAAAATGAAAATTGGCATTCAGAGAAAAAATAACAAAATATAAAAATATATATGTAATGAGAGTGTGGCAAATGAATCTCGATCTAGTACTGTCACCGTCACCACCAGCAACAAAATCATTTGCTATGTCTAAATAATGTATTTTTAGCTTCTACATAAAAATAGCAAATCTTCAACTTTTTCATAATGCAACTGTTTATTTTAGGTGCTATGTGCTTATTGTTAGCAGGTAGTGGTTAGCTAAAGTTGTTCATAGGAGCTCAAGTGCATTTCACTTCATACATTAACTCTTAGATTAACACTAAACATACTTTAATAATATTCTTAACATACTTTTTAATATTCTCAAATGAAGCATCTTATATCCATCTCCCACTATTCTGAACTATAAAGTCTGTTTCTGTTCATATAAAGCTTGTATTGTATAACATGGCTCCCATAGTCTATAATAACATGAGCCACATTTAAGCAGTTATAACCTAAAACTATTTGTTAGTATGCAGCTCATTATAATGAAATGCTAAGTATAATGTTATAAGTCAGTAATACTCTGTTCATAATGGTTCACGTTATGAGTATGAGTTCAGGGTCCAGTGGCCTTCCATGGACTAGCTTTGCCATTAGTGTAATGATAAACCCTTATAATATATGTTTCATATTTCAGTATGTGTGTACCATATTATAAAATAAGCTGCATTTTATTGAGACTATCATTACATTTTCAAATATAATTAAATATATATTATAACCATTGTACTTCTCAATTTAATGAGCTGCATGCTATAAATAAAGTATATTTGGAGTTATAGTATAGACTATAACTATAATACTGATAAACTATAACAGTTTAGAATACAGAAATAGTGACCTCTCCATTATTTGACAAATGTGGTGATTTTGTAAGAACTCAGCGCTTCATGAATACAGTAAGAGATATACCTAAAATGCATTTGAAATATGGTGCAAGGTACAGTGAATATATATATATATATATATATATATATATATATATATATATATAATGGTAGCAAAATACATATGAAAAGAGGTCAGTAAATCTCTTTACAGTAGCTATGATTTCAGAACCTCAATATCAACTTGTACATTAGGGAATCTAGGCCTTAGACTGATATTCAAATGTTATGATTTAATTATTGTCTAGCAGAGAATCATGTGCAAGTTGTTATTCTTGAAAATTGTAGAAATATACTGCAAACAAATAATATATAGTTAATAAATCATGAAATTATATACAAGTGTACTGCCAATGTAAATACACATTGCTTTGATTTATTGTATCACAGTACTTTATAATTCAAGCATCATGTCATGCTATGTCATGTTTTTCACTCTCTCTCAGTATTTCTAAAATTGATAAGTTACTTACAGCTCTAGAGAATACAGAAAAGAACCTGACTTCATACATTTTCTATTTACGTACATTCAACAGATGCTTAACTTAGACATGGTAGCTATGAAGAAAATATTATTTCACAACAAGAAGAAATAGGTTAACAAATACCATTAAATCAACAATTAAATAAAAACAATTAAAATAAATCATATACAACTTGAAAGTGTGCTATTAAAATAGAGTAATTTTTTGTATTGTCTATATGGTTTAAGACATGACAATACATGTTTTTGTTACCCATTCTCACTATCAATTTAATAAAAACAATAATCTCAAATGTAACTGACAGATTGCAGCATTATGCATATGTGCTTTATTGCTTCTGAAATGTGATCCTTCATACATGTTATGTTATTGAGACTTAACTTAATTAAGTACAGACAAATTAAATAATTGTGTTTGTGATTTCTATTTTTTTAATTTAATTTAATTAAATGCATGCCTTTAATTTCCACAGTATGTTATGTTTGTGTTTTTTTTTACGGTCATTAGCAGTCAATAACATAACATAATTCATTAAACACTAACAGTATCAGCATCCTCCAGAGTATTACCTATCATCATTTTTTTTTTTTTTTTGGCCAAACGATATATTATTAAAATCAAAATACAACAAATGACAGAAAAAAGCTGTTTAAAATTTAGCACTAAAATGTATATTTCCCAAGAATTAAAATACACTATTGAAATGGATTCCAGGGACCTAAAAATATATACTAATGTGTAAACGGTAGTTATTCAAAGCAAGTTTAAAACCACTTAAATTACATTATTTTAGAAATGCATTACTCTTTCTCTAATAAAAAACAAAGGCACAGTTGTTTCTCCTTATGCTGGAAAGTAGACTGATTCTCTTTGTTCAGTTTACACTGAAATGTGAAGCATGGCAGCCTGCATCACTGCTTATAAAGACACAAGTAGGTGGGATTGTTTCTAATAAAATGTAACTTAAGTGATTTTAAATGAGTTTGAATAAACAATACACAATATCAGCTTTTCAAAACACTCTCTACTTATTAGTATGTGTTTTTGTGATATTTAAAAGTGTTTCAGGGGTACCCCTTACGAAAAAGCCATACTGCAGGATTGCATTTAATGTTATTACAAGCTGAGGGCAAAATATATTTTTCATTAGCTTCTCCCTTTGCAGTGAATGTAGCCTTTGCACAATTATTTGGCAGCATACATTAGATATACAGTATCAGTATTTTTCTCCAAAACCAGTACATCTTCTGGCAGACTGATCATAGCTCATAAATTAAAACTGACAAAATGAAATTAATAATTATTATTTTAAATGGAAGACGAAGGACAATCACTGACAATAAACATTATATCATTAATATAAATTTAGATGGTACCCCGAAAAAATGTTCATATATTTTTGTGAACAATTATGCAAATTAGGAAGGGAAAGATATGGTTATTAACTGTTATATCTGTTCTATAACAAACATCCAGACTTGCAGATCTTGCTTTAAATAAAATTGTTAGAAGATGGTTGTTTTGAGTGTGTGTGTATAGTACGAGTATCACCAATTTAGAACAACAGTGCTGATTTTGTTGTCAATGTGTTATGGAAAATGTAATGCATAAACTATATCAAACAAAATGAATGCCCCTGAAATTTATTTTTCTTAATTGCTTACAGGGACACTGTCACCTTAACAACAAAGTTTGTTTTAGTAAAAGCTGGCTATACATTATACTAGCCATGTACCAGCCATTTTCTCTACTATAAATCAATCACTATATATTCAGCATAGTTTGTGCTGTATTATTATGCTAATTTGTGGGTTGTGTTGTGTTTGCTTGTGTATGTGTTCGCAAAAAACAGTTTGTCACTGATTAGGACATCAAATCAGCTAATTAGTATATGTTAGCTGCATATTTGCATAATACTATGGTGAATATCTTAGTAATGATTTACTATATACAAATACAATGTATAGCCAGCTTTTTATGCTCTTTAAGAAGGTTCTAAAAAAACACTTGATTTTGGCTTGACAGAGTCACTGTAACCTTCACATTTCTTCCACCTTTCATTCCAGAACCTCTTATATGGTAATAAGATTGTGTATTTACAGTTGTGTTTCCTCTTGCTCTAAACAATGGGGAGGAATGTGGCAGGATGGTGGAAGTGATCTTAGTTTCTGCAGCTTAGCGTGATATTGAAAAGATCTAGGATGATGAAAGGAGCGGCGACTCTGCACACGCCGAGCTGCAGCTGACCTCTGTGGAGTATGTTTACTAAGAAGAGGCTTCAGCTCTTGATAGTCCTTGTGATTGGATTCTTCAGAGTCTTGTTTTGTAAGATAATTATCTTGCTGAGTGCCCATCAGCTCATCAATGGGTTCAGACCAATATCCAGAATTGATAGGCACCATTTCATTAACATCTGACATAGTTTCCCATTGAGATAATGGGTACATATTAGCATTTGTCATGCATTCCAGTATGGTTGACAGGGTGCTTCGTTCCCTGAAATCTAATGATGAATAGTTTGGTGTCCATGGCTCCTGAAGACAATATGGAAACATTTTTAATGGTCTTTCTAAAGCACTTTGGGTACTATGGCTTGCTTGATCATTTGTCCGAGGTACTTGATTCTCCATCATGGATTTTGATGCCTGTAGGTTACCAGTGATGTCACCTGAACATGAAAACAAATATATTTAAAAAACTATATTATTAAAAATAAATTATGCAATTTTATATAGTTGTTTTATTATCACTTTACTCATCTGTTTATAGGATTTTGACACTTTAACTTTTAAAACAGAATGTGTTTGTTCCACTGCTACAAAGCAGTTTGATACAGTAATGTTCCCCATAAATTAAGGAAAGGAAAAGAAGAAAGTAAAAACTGAATACAATTTTGTAAGGAAAGAAAAAAAATAGCAAATAAATATTAAATGGTATCCACCGCAATTATATATGCGTGTTTTAGTTAGAAACATATTTTATTTTGCTTCTTGAATGAAAATGAAAATCCATGAGGATTTACTACACAGTTACATTATGAACAGCACAAAATGAGAAAGCACTAGGAACACTGGATTCCAAGCTCAAAGACAGGGCCCTCCATGCTTTGCTATGTTTAATTTGTATTTTTCTTTGCCTGGAACTTAACTTATGTACAG
Source organism: Discoglossus pictus (assembly GCA_027410445.1). Lineage (NCBI taxonomy): Eukaryota > Metazoa > Chordata > Amphibia > Anura > Alytidae > Discoglossus > Discoglossus pictus. Next base: position 261,025,604 of record CM050166.1, on the reverse strand, counting down.
CGTACGGAATATGTTGGCGCTTTACAAATAAACAATATTATTAATATTTAAAAATAATAATAATAATAATAATTAAAAGTAAATATTTGTAATCTGCATCTTCATTTAGCATCTGTCTATGTTAGTTTATATTATTAAATTAACATATTTTACACATTAGCACTTTAAATGTAGCTAACTTAAAATTAGACTATTCAGATGTTCATCAGACAAATGTGTTTTCAATACTCTAATTAGTATTTCAAAGTGCTAAAAATGTATATTGTACTTCCTATAAAGTAAGCCTGTTCAAGGGACAGGAGTTCAAGTTAATCAAAGAGACAGAGATTGGATAAAGGGAAGTAAAGCAGATTTCCTTAAGATTTGTAAGAATATCATATCAACTCAATATATTACATATTTGTTGATTCTGGAAGGAATGATCTGGGTCTCTCCTCTGCACCATCTGCTATCAAAAAGGAATCAACTGATCTAGTGCTCAAGCGTAACGGGGTAAGCCTTCGGAAGTTGTTAGGAGAGTATGGTAGTTGTACTCGGGCTCTTTGTGATGGAACTACATCCTCGTTGGACAACCATGGTGCAAATCTCAGACAGATATTGTGCTCATCCTCAGGTGAGAATACTGGGTTATCAATTCCTAAAAAAGTTTGGGAGTTACAGATATGGTTAATAAAAATAGGCCATTGTAGAAATGTAAATAAAGAAAATAATTACAAAATAAGATTTCGAAAAATGTTTCTCTGCATCTATGCAAAGCTAGAAACTTAGGCTCCTGTACACCTGTGATCATACGTTTAACATAATCCACTTTCAAAGAATTATATTTGAAAATAGGTTAAAAAAAATGGATGCAAACAATTAACAAGTTACATTTATATGCTGCAAGATTAACATTTACTATTGATTAAATAACTTTATAAAACACACATCGAAAACATCAATAAAGAGTTGCTATGTCAGGTTATCTCAAACATCCCCAAACATGTTCAATGTAAATATATTTTTTAAGTGCTATTCAGATCTGTGCATTAGATAGTAATTCAAAAAATGCACATATTTTTTTTATATTACTTGACAGTGGCCCCCAGTGAAGAGAGAAAACCGGTGGCAATTATATGGGTGTTCTCTATGATATCTGAAATTAGTGTTATGATTATCATTATAAAATGAATATAGTAATTTAGTAATTATTAATCCATATAAATATAGATTAATAATGAGTATTGCAATATAATTTGATACCTTTTGTATTGGACAAACGTTATATTTATAATGACGAGCTTTCGAGAGGCTTAACCTCCCTTTATCAAGTCTCAAGCAATACTACATGAGATGGAACCCTCAGTTTGAATAATAACAGCAGATGCAGAGAGAGTGGAAACAGCATCTGACATCATCAGGTAAATTCAAATATGGGGAATAAACACAACATAGCAAAGGAAACATATATACACATATTAAATACACATATACATCAATATATACATGAAAAAGCAGAGCACTGTAGTCCACGGTGATATCTTTCCTGTTGGACAAACACCTCACTAAGAGTGCTAAGTCTGTTATTGTAGAAAAAGAAAAAAAATCACATGAAATTCTGATAATGTGTTAGAAAGCCCAAATCTATATTAAGTCCTGTGTTTTTAGAGTTGAAGAATGTGATCATCTTTATTTCAAATGCTTTTCTCTCTTGGATGCTTTTAAATTTTCCTCTGAGTATTTTGACTTTTAAGTTTTGGATGGAGTGATCATTCTGGCTAAAATGGTGTCCTACTGGGCTACAATAACTGTCTTCATTATGTTTTCTTATTGAATGCCTGTGTAAATTCATCCTTAAATGCATTTTTTGGCCAGTTTCTCCAATGTAACAGCCTGTGTCACATAAAGTGCATTGTATCATATAAACCACATTTGACGATGTACATGAATATGATCCTTTGATGTTATAGGTTTTGTTGTTATGTGTGGCTGTATCATCATTACAAATGTGTTGGCATAATTTACAGGCACGTTTGTTACAAGGTTTAGTTCCATTTTTTGTATTCAGTTGTTCATTGGCCAATTTTCTGCTGACAAGTTTTTGTTTCAGGTTTGGTGGTTGTTTAAATGCAAGGATGGGAGGTTTTGGGAATATATTTTTTAATTCAGTATCTTCAATTAGTAATGGTTGTAAATCTTTAATTATTTTCCGAATTTTCTCTAAAATTGGATGGTATGTGGTCACTAGAGGTATACGTGAAGTAGTTTCTTTTGTTTTGTAGTTTAATAGTTGTTCTCGGGGTATTTTGATGGCAGTTGATATTTTTTGGGTAATAATACGGGGTTTGTAACCCTTTTGTTTGAAAGATTCAGACAGAGTTTTTAAATTTTTATCACGGTCTCCAGTGTTTGAGCAAATCCGATGGTATCTAATAGCTTGACTATGGATGATGGCTTGTTTGGTGTGGGAGGGATGGAAACTGGAGCTGTGTAGGTAATTACATCTGTCTGTAGGTTTCCTATATATAGATGAGTGGAGAGTGCCATTGGTGATGGATATAGTAGTGTCTAGAAAGTTTACCTGTTCTGTGGAGAAATCCATTTTAATATATATATATATATATATAATATATATAATTTAATATATATACATTTATATATTTGAGTGTCATCTATACCCCTCACACCTATCAAGGACCTCTAGCTCCATAGTGGGGTAGTATGCAGCACTTCTCATGAGGTACCAAGCCGATTCTCTGGACTGGGAGTGCAATCCCTTCTTCAATAATACACACTTTATTATAATTCTAAAACTAGTAAGTAATTCCCAAATGTACTTATAAATATGTATTATTATGTATAACCAATTTATACTTTTCCTAGTAATTTTTCTTTTGGTAAAATAAAAAGGAGTTGAAATGGCCGCATGGGAGTCCCTTCAAATGAAACAGGTTGCCTTGCTGCTCTAGATAGTCAGAACCTTTAACTTTAATGCACAACATGATTGCATAAAAAAAATATATATATATATATATATATATATATATATATATATATATATATTAACCCCCCTTGGCATTTTTCATGCTTTGTTGCCTCACAACCTGGAATTAACATGGATTGTTTGAGTATTGTAGATGTGTTTTTTTGTTGTTGTTTTTTTTATTGTGAAGCAAACAACAAATAGGACAAAATAACAGAAAAGTCAATGTGCATAACTATTCAACCCCTAAAGTCAATACGTTGTAGAGCCAACTTTTGCAGCAATCACAGCTCCAAGTCGCTTTGGATAAGTCTCTATGAGCTTGCCACATCTTACCACTGGGATTTTTGCCCATTTCTCATTGCAAAACTGCTCCAGCTCCTTCAAGTTGGATGGTTTGAGCTTGTGAACAGCAATCTTTAAGTCTGACCACAGATTTTCTATTGGATTGAGGTCTGGCCTTTGACTAGGCCATTCCAACACATTTACATGTTTCCCCTTAAACCACTCATGTGTTGCTTTAGCAGTGTGTTTGGGGTCGCTGTCCTGCTGGAAGGTGAACCTCCATCCGAGCCTCAAATCAAGCACAGAGTGGTACAGGTTTTGGTCAAGAATATCCCTGTATTTAGCACCATCCATCTTTCCCTCAACTCTGACTAGTTTCCTGGTCCCAGCTGCTGAAAAACATCCCCATAGCATGATGATGCCGCCACCATGTTTCACTGTGGGGATGGTGTTCTTTGGGTGATGGGATGTGTTGGTTTTGCGGCAGACATAGCGTTTTCTTTGATGGCCAAAAAGGTCAATTTTAGTCTCATCAGACCAGAGCACATTCCTCCATACATTTTATGAGTCTCCCACATGTCTTTTCAAAACTCAAAACGTGCCATTTAGTTTTTTGCTGAAAGTAATGGCTTTCTTCTGGCCATAAAGCCCAACTCTATGGAGCGTACGGCTTATTGTCGTCCTATGTACAGATACTCCAATCTCTGCTGTGGAACTCTGCAGCTCCTCCAGGGTTACCTTAGGTCTCTGTGCTGCCTCTCTGATTAATGCTCTCCTTGCCCGGTCCGTGAGTTTTGGTCGGCTGCCTTTTTTTGGCAGGTTTGCTATTGTGCCATTTTCTTTCTATTTGGTTATTATAAATTTGATGGTGCTCCTGGGGATCATCAAAGATTTGGATATTTTTTTATAACCTAACCCTGACTTGTACTTCTCAACGACATTGCCCCTTACTTGTTTGGAGAGATCCTTGTTCTTCATGGCAGTGTTTGGTTGGTGGTGCCTCTTGCTTAGGTGTTGAAGCCTCTGGGGCCTTTCAAAGAAGGTGTGTATATGTAATGACAGGTCATGTGACACTTAGATTGCACACAAGTGGACATCATTTCACTAAATATTAGACTTCTGAAGGTAATTGGTTGCACCAGAGCTTTTTATGGGCTTCATAACACAGGGGGTGAATACATACGCACATGCCAATTTTCTGTTTTCTATTTCTAAAAAATAGTTTTATGTATATATTTTTCTCATTTCACTTCACCAACTTAGACTAATGTGCTCTGATCCAACACATAAAATTCAGATTAACAAAACATTGAACTTAAGGCTGTAATGTAATAAAATAGTTAAAAAGTCAAGGGGGGTGAATACTTTTGCAAGGCACCATATATATATACAGTATATATATATATATATATATATATATATATATATATAGACACATATATATATATATATATATATATATATATATATATATATATATATATATATATATATATATACAGACACATATATATATATATATATATATATATATATAGACACATATATATATATATATATATATATATATATACAGACACATATATATATATATATATATATATATATATATATATATATATATATATATAGTGGATAAATAGTACATTTGTGCTCACAATTGAACTTCTAAAATAAGTTAAAATACTTATTTCCTGCTCAGAATTCCAAGAAATACAGCTATTGTACTGCATTCTGGGACCCTGGGCAGGGACATGCAAAATGAGCCCACAAAGGTTTTGCTCTTTAATCCAATATTATTTCAGACGTGGCTCCTTTTAGGCATATGCCTGCTATATTACACAACTTTAAGCAAAGCCCATGGTGGATTATGCACAAGCCGGGAAACCTGCCTACGGACAGCTGTTTCAAGGTTACTATATCTCACCAGAATGGGGCCAGTTCCTAGCTTGTGTAGTAGATTTTGTGGGGAAGTAGTTTATCACAACAATCATTTAACACACATTTGTAACATACATATTAATAAAAAAAATTAAAAAAAATAATAATTGTTGATTGATAATAAATTAACAATTAATTGACAATTAATTAATAACTAATCCACATATTGCAGATGAGAGGAGATCTTAAAAGGCTGAACTTGATGGACTGAAAGTCTTTTTTCAACCTCAATTACTATGTAACTATAACTATGCATACACACATTTCCTATGTGATAATACGGAAATGAGAATTTGGTTAAATAAAATTGTGACATATAATTAAGGTATTACCAAAGGCTGTGTCTGACTGTCCTTTGTTGTCTGTCAGAGATGCTAAAAATGTAATAGTGTCATCAACTGGATTTTCATATTCCACGGTTTCATCTGGATCAGAGAATTCAATTTCTGTGACAACAAAAATAAACAATATCTCTTTGAAGCCATCCATAAAAGAAAATGCAAGCCTCTAATACTGTTCAGTGATCAAAGGTTCACTTTATTGAACCAGCTTTCATTACTTTAACGTAGTATAGATCAGAGAGTATGCCTTTATCTCAATTTTTGAAAGTACAATTAGATAACATCTTGTTAATAGTTCCTCTCACATTTCTTTAATTTCACTGCTAAGACTAAGGCAGACCAAACACAGTGAGGGAATTTACTATGCATTTTTTCATCTGAGATCAGGTGAGAGAAGGGCTTAGAAAAGGGGAGAAGGGCTGTTTTCCTTATAAGAAATAGTGTACCGTAAATCAAGAAATGAACATGAGATGTGTTTGAGATATTAAATACCACCAGAGTTTTATATATTTTTTCTAATTTAGTCTTATTTTTCTAAATAATGTATGTTTGTTAACAATAGTAATTTAAATTGATTTGCATTAACACATGTTACAACTATTGTTATTTCATAATTTACAGTGCAATCATTTATGTTCGATGTTGTTAATTAAATAACATTGCACTGACAAAGAAATTCTATTCAGGTATGCATTTGGAATCAAAATATTTTTTCCAGTGTCCTATGAATAAACTAGGCTTTGGAAGTAGAGTATCAGCGACATGGGAGTAGACCAAACACAGTGGGGGAATTTACTAAATATTTTCGCACCTGACATGAGGTGAGAAAGGCTGAGAAAAGGTTTGAAGGGTTGTACAAAGTAAACCAAGAGATATCATGAATAAATGTACTGTATTTCCCATGCAAACTAAACTTCTGTAATATATAAAACATACTAGTTTAAATGTATGATAGAACGTTTTGAACTACAAGGGGCCTTTAAGAGCTGACTGCCTATGAAAATTATTATTTTTTAAATGCATTTTTATATTTTTATAAATAGCATTTTCTTAATTAGTATTCCAATATAAAAAATATTTTTGTTCAAGCAAGTTCACAACTGTGATTTGTTTAATTACCATGCACTGAACTGTCATGTGGAATGTTTCCATTTGGTAACATAGCCATGCTGCTGTTTCTCTGAAAAAGAAAACAAAAAAGCTTGGATATGAAAAAAAATAATTAAGTATGTATGTAAGCACACTGAGTTTTGGTTAATAACTTGTTTGTATGCCACACAACCCAACAGGCATATAATCAGATACAATAAAATCACATAACATAATAATAATAAAATTAAAATAATAATAATAATAATACAAATAAAATATTATTAGTATTATAAAATATATAATTAATATATAAATATTATAAGAAATAATATATAGTGAAAATATATTTTCATCTAAATTCATTAAAAACTAACTTTATGCTTCAATTTATTAGACTATATAGGTGTTTTACACATTTATCAGATCTGTAAAATATGAATTTAAGAAAATATTTGGAAACCTCATGTCATACAATAAAGCATTTAAATAAATAAGTGTGATTAAAATCAATGATATTAAATATATACTTAGGATTCTAACATAGTGGCGGTAAATGAAATGTAGATTAAAAACATTGTTAACATTTTCAATAAAGATTAAAAATGTTTGCTTTGAAAATTGAATTTTAGGTAAGGCCCCCACCAATTTCATTAAGCTTTTGTAGGGTCTTTAAAGCAAACCACTGAATGCTGCGGTATTTATTACCTATGGTGGAAATTCCCTTTGATACTATGAATGAATGTACCTCTTGAAAAACTGTTTATCAGCCACATGCCACTTTTATTTATTCTTTGGTATTGACTTGATTTTCTTAAAATTTTACACAATTTATATGCTAATTTACTATCACCACTCTTTGGTTTGATAGATGACTGCAAACAGTTATTTTTTTTTTCAAAAAAACATAAGACCATGCTAAATAAAAGAAATGTTTTTATTTAATGTTGATGAAAATGAAACAAAAATCTTATGGACATATGTTGGTTTAATTCCTTATAGTTATGTAAATTGACTTGCATAAACACAAGTTACAACTATTGTTATTTCATAACTAGGAAATTGCCCGTCAAAAATGACGGGAGTAAAATTGTAAGGCTGGCAATGCTGTTTGCCACACGATGCGAGGATATGGCCCCTCTGTGCACCTTCATCGCTCATTTGGAGCCTCTTCCCCTGTGTAATTTACAGGACCCGCGACGAGTCTCTGCCCCCCCCCCCTGTATTTTAGGGGCATCGCGATGACTGTTACTACCTTGGGTTAAGAGTTAGTGACTTGGGTTAGGTGTTACTGTCTTGCGTTAAGTGTTACATGTTTGAGCTTGTGTTTATGGTTTTTCGTCCGCCTTTTTTTTCGCTTTTATTTTCCTTGTTGAAAAAACGCTAAATATGCCTCAAATTAACTTGCAACCTTACTCACAGGCTCACTGTCTCTCCCTGGGCTCTGTGTAAGTTAATTTGAGGCATATTTGTTGTTTTTAGCAGGTCTTTCGAGTTCCTTGGTTCGGCCGTTAAAGTCGTAATTTTCGGAGGCCCACAGTCCTTCTACGTCATTCAGTTCCTAAGTACTAAGGGACGTTATTTTGTGCACCGTGGTAAGTCCTGCTGGCCTTCTTGCTCATTGCAGCCTAAGTCCCGCGTGCGTCAACTGCTCGCCTCGTTTTGCGAGGCTCGTAGTGCAAGGAGCGCCTTAGCCACTCATTGCAGCCTAAGTCCTGCGTGCTTGACAGCTCGCCTCGCTTCGTAAAGGCTTGAAGTTGCAGCTCTATGGGCTGCAATATTGCAGCTTGTCCCGCGCGGTCGACGGTGCAAAGCGTGACCAACATCGTAAGCGTTACAAACAGCCCCGCAAATCCACAACTATTATAGTGATAAATTTACAATGCAAAAATGTATGTTGGATGTTGTTATTATTATTATTATTATTCCAGGTATGCATTTGGAATCAATATATTTTTTCCACTAGCCTGTGATTCATCTAGGCTTTGGAACTAAAGTGACACGCATATACATTTCTAACAGATACCTGTACTCAGCTTGTACTTACTCTATTTCCTCGATCTCTCTTGTAATTTTTGTTTAGCTTTTTTACTTGCTTACGGCCATATTTTGTTGTCTTGAAGGATGCCAAGCGTTTTTTCATTGTTCTTTCAAATATCTCCTTGGTTTGCTTTTCATCCTCAGTTACTGTAACCTCATGACGACTGTAAATGTGCTTTTGCTTTAATAAGGAACAGACAATATTTAGAATGAAACAATAATTAGAGCTATGCAGCACTTTCTCAGCAAATGAAGAACCAGGAAAATTGTGCATTCATGTAATTACATTAAAATTATTCAACTATTGATTGGTCCACCTATACAAAATAAAGATATCCTAAACATGGTGACTAGCTTTGGACAACTTTGGACAAGCATTGACTATAATAAAGGTTAAATTACTTATTTGCTTTCATGCCAATAAACACTAAAGGTATTATGTTATTATTTTAATTCAAGTCATAGACATTTAATAGGATATCTGCATTGACTGTAATGATCAAGCATGTCATTTAACCCCACGTATTTAACGTTGCATAGGCCTTTGCTTACCTGTCGTCTTGGCTTATAGAGATACTGATGCAGAGTATGATGACTCATCATATCTTCTAAGTCTCTAACACTCTTTCTTCTTTGCTCTAATGCTTGCATATCTAGACAAACAGTGCTGACATTTTCTCTCCTTAAGTGAAAAGTAAACATTGTTAAAATATTGAGTATAGCCAGTCAATGAGCTATAAATTAATCATAATACACCATTAAAAAGTAACCTTAATAAATAGTATAACATTAAAAAGTTTTTAATTTAAGATATTGCAACTAAGCTTAAATCAGTGTTTCCCAAACTAATCCACTTGTCCAATAATATTGACAGAATATTAGGACTATCAAATGTGCTCCAATAGAGCCTAAGAGCTCCTCTGCTCTATTCTTACTGACTACATTCTGCAGAACATAAAAATCCATAATAACCTCTAATGTGAGGCTTCAGTAGTGAATTCAATAAAATTAATTTAATCTTCTTAGAAGATAAACTGCAATAAGTGTCAGCTCTGCATTGAACCCAATGGGAAAGATTAACCAAGCCTGAAAAGAAGGGAAGTGAGCTGCAATGACAATATTCTGATAGGAAATAGAGCACATAATAATACAACAATATAAACAACATTAAAAATAAGGAGGGAAAGTAAAGTTGAGATGTAACAGACTTCTAGTAGTGATTCTTTAGCTTTTACAGCTCTGGATTTTTAATACAGAAAACTTGCTTGCACAAAAATAATACATATATTATAAAAATGTTGTGTTTTGGCAATTCTCTTGCAAGTTTTCAGTATCTAAAATATTTTGATGTTCAACATAAGCAGTTAGAGAGAACTGAAACAAAAAAATTAGAACATGCAGAAATGTTTCATATATATTTTTAAATATTTTGCTACAAGCGCCTAAACTTATGGAGCCCGATTCAATTGAGCTTTTGCATGTTACTGCAGCCCGTAAGTGAGGTCGCAAGTTAATTTGTTATTCAATTGGCATCTTTTTGCGGGCTCCAAATGGGTTACGAGTTACGGCCTTGAAAAAATTGTGATGGTTAAACCCATAACTTACAACCTCACGAAACTTTTGATCTTAAACTTTCGCACATTATGATGGTTAAAATCGCAAATCGCTATTCAATTGCTCAATTTCCCCAAGCCCGCAAATGTTTTCACACCCATAAATGGCAAAAGAAGCAGAAAATCCTACGAGTGCTAGAGAGGACTCGCAAGGTCCTATTCCTATTCCTATTCGTAGCACTGTAAATGCAAATAACAAAACAATACTGCACTGTAAATAACGGGAAAAGCGATGACAGACATTAGAATTAATTGCACAACAATCTCAAGCTTGCAAATCGGCAGTATATAAGATTTATTTTTATGTTTAATTTCAAGGTTCAGGGTTACTATGTAACTATGTAATAATTTAATACATATCAGGCCACCCATATGGACTAGAACAGAAATGGCCTTCATATTCATAATTCTTTATTTTGCGGTTTTGCAAGTCTGATCGCATATCGGACCCCCAAACCTAATTGATCGACATGTAACCTCCATGTTTTAGCTGCCGTAATAATGACAGTCTCATTTTCTAATGGCTGATTCGCAATGGGAGCTTACGGTTTTGCTTAATTGATCATGTTCCCTCCATGAACTGCTACGAAACAGTGCATGGTTTACAGTTTCTGCTTTTGTTCAGTAATGTGCGTGCTTGAGCAATTGAATAGCATCGTAATCGGAGGCGAACGGGAGCCCACAACACACATGCAGACATACGGCCTACAACGATCGTGTTGCGGGCTTGCAATGGAATTGGGCCCATGATTTCCCCACAAATCACCTAGTAAAAGCTGCAACAACTGCTGCTATAAGTTTTGGGTAATGACAAGTGAGAAATATACATACTGCATCACCAGTTTGCATTTATTTAAACTGGAATACTGAAAATACATTTTAAAACGAAATACCACTTAAAGTCAGGCTTACAAGATATAGGACACAGAAGGCTCTGCTATAGATGGACGAGGACTGCTAAAATCAACATTGGCCATGTTCTCCATGCTGGGTGAGCGAATGAATGCCAGAGATCCTCTGCGTTCTCCCTACAAAAACAATTCACATAAATGGTCACATTTCTTCAGCTTAAAACATTTTACTCCAAATTATCTTTTTTCTCCAAATTTATTTTTGAAACAGAAGAACATTGGAACATACCTCTGCAACATAACTTATAGCATCCTTCATATTTAATTCATGGAAGACATTGAGAATTCGATCTTGTGTTTTTTGTGCTGATTTCCTCATAAAAATCTTGCTGAGGTACTTTGCATCAAAGCTTGAGATCCTACAAAAGATATTTATAAATATTAATAAAAGGCAACAAAAATCATATGTATTTCATTTGGTATATTTACCCAGTTGGAGCACTCACAAAAAATCAAAAGAACAATGCAACGCTGATTGAGGATTCTCTAAAATCATACTGTGAGAACTAAGGTGGTTTAATTATTTGAGCCCTAAAAATAATGCACAGATGAGATTTTATTGGCATCTACTTTTTTGCTAGTCATTTTAAAAAGGTCTAGCTCTTACCAGCACAGTGTTATCTGTCCTTCATGGTAACATACAAACATGTTGCACAATATATGTATGCTCCACCCTTTCTCTCCCACACCTAGGTACATTAAGATGTAAATATTCACTTCATGAACTTCCCATCAAGATGTAACTGTCACCACTTGGAGATCTACTGATAGATTTGGATATGCCTTGTATGCTCCTCTGTACTAATGTGTAATGTTTTGAGGACTCTCAGAGATAATATCAAAGTAAAAATGTAAATGATACTAAAAGCACAGCTTTGATATGATCTTTGTCTTTCAATGCTTTATTTTAGCAGTTCATTTATATGTATCTAATTATATTATGAGTACTAATGCATTCAGAGATTTCAGTGTATGTGGTCCAATTTTGTGCTTTCATTTTGTAAAAAGAAATCTTACAAATGTAATAAATGCAGGGTTAGTAAGCACAGTTTTTTTTTTCTGTAGTGTGATAAGTTTATAGGTGGAACTGACATACTTCTCCCTTTAGTACACCTGGCACTTATTTGTGTGTACCATTCACTGGTGCCTCAATTTAAAACTAATAATGCATTGTTGGCTTTTGTATGCATCTGCAGCTACAGCACAACATGGCTGCAATCCCACTAGTAACATGCCTCCAGATGTGAGCTAAATAAGCATCTTCACTTATTAAATACAATTCTGATTGCAGAATGTGTTTGCCAGTAACTTATTTCTCCATAAAGCTTTATTACTCTAGCTAGTGCTGAGCCCTAACAAAGACTAGCCAGTCTGCAGATTCAGTTGTGTAACTTTTATAGTACTAATTTGTCTATCAAAAAAACTCAAAATGTATGTTAGACAAATATATTGAGTTCTTAATGTGGCCGACTGTGCATTGTTGAGTATTAAATGACAATTAAGTCAGGTAAATAGCGTATATCTCTATTTTCAAATATGATTTCAACACAAGATCAGTAAAACATTTTATAGTCATGGTAAATGTACAATAAAATGTGCACAATGGAAGACAAGGTTAACACTGGCAAAATCAAACTAAAGAATAATACTGGATAATGAAAGTCCAAAAACTGTTGCAGGGATTAATTTGAACCAAAGATCTGCATATACCCTCCTATATAAATGTATTTAACTACGGTATATTTTCAAAAGTATTGTGAAATAGATATGTAAAAGGCATCAACTATCACATGAGAGTTTTTTGCTACTGTATACTGCTATTACGCATGTTGCAACAGAAATTTTATTATTATAATAAAAAGAGGTCTTTGAAGGAACATACTAATCTTTGAAGCTGGTGAACTATGTTCCAGTCCTAGATAAAACATAATTATATTTTTTGGCCTCAAAGAGCTCAAAACTGTCTTTGTACAGATCAGTACTAAATACTCAACTTGACAGGTTATTATTGTAAATCCTTAGCATCAATAGAAAGGAAACTATAAAAAATGCTTCAATGAGGTTAAACACAATTTTCTTTGATCTGATGTTCTATAGTACGGGAAGTTTTTTAACCCCTTAGAATCAATAAATAATGTTACTTACTTATCTCTCATATAATTGTGTCCAATTTGCCCAGAAACATCTTCAATGGCAGAGCAGATGTGGTCAAATGCCTTGAGGGAAAATCAAGTGTTGAAGAGGCTGATTATGTACTTTGCTAGTATACAAATATTTTAACTACTGACATGGTAGAATTGTTTACAAACCATATTACAATTCATGTTTACACAGTACATGGAGAAATTAATTAATAGTATTCTGTTATAGCTGCTAATAACCCATTTATGGGCTAAACTTTTTATCAATTTGAATGATTTAAAGGAAAAATTTAAAATAAAGAAATTAGAATTATAAGAAACAATGATTAGCTGTACTAGTGTACTTCCACTAAGTTTTGTACAATGTAAATTACTACCGTTTACAAAGGAATACAGAGAGGCTTGATTTTCTTTCAAGAAACCAAATATGAGTTTGTAGTTAAAAAAACATGTGGCAAAACGTAAATTATAAGTCACATGGCTCAGATCTCTGCTAGAAATGTTCATGATTTAATGCATTACATTTCAGTGACAGCAGTCTGCAGAATTGTATGCTTTCTTGGGTTCTCTGTTTACATATACATGGAATGACTGAATTCAACAGAGGTCAAAAAATAATTCTGAAGTGGCCACTCATGTTATTAACAAATGCAAATCCAGTTATCTAGATGGCAGCTTTCAACCACTTGTGGCCATAACTGCATAGAGGCTTCTAGGGACATCCTCCAGTCTGGCTCCTATAAACACTACTTGGTTCCTACTTGCAGTATTATATACTTTTGTCCACCCTATCAGACAGATGTCTTCAAAACAACATTTTGCAACATTCTAAAAAGTATAATACATAAAAAGAATAATAAATCTTACTCTGCCATGAAGTTTTTCGTTAAGTTTCTTCTCCCGATGCTCACTTCTCTTCACTTTTAACCATTGTACCAAAGGTTTGATAGTTAATCCCTGTTTAAATAGACACACTGATTAACATTATACAGTTGCATTATAATGAAAGGAATCGTGGAGATTACTCATTTATATTTATTTTACCAAAAACATTTGGGTTTATAAACCGTAATACAAGTGAAATATTGAATTACCTGAAATATGACTGTAAAATATACAACTATTATAGTTGTGCTGACAAACAAGTTCTTTGCTTTTACTTTGTTTTCATCCAATAGAGCGACTAAAGCATAGGCAACGGCGCCACGTAAACCACCATATGACATCACAACTTGATCTATGATTTCTAATTGAACCATTCTGTAGCGGTTAAGGATCCATGTTTGGATGACCACACCTTGAATTTAGAAAAAAAAACATAAATGCTATGTAATAACATTAGGAGCACCTCATACCTTACAACAACACTACACATTCAGCCTGGTTTCATTAAACTTTGCTGGGGTTACAAAGTATTTCCCTAAATGCTGCAATGGCTGTCTTATGTATCACAGATGCTGTGAGGGTGGATATATGAGGGTTCTTAATCTAAATGTGATTTCATATATTAAACTAACTTATTGCACACTATATGAATATTTGTGTCTACTTGTATATCTATAAACAAATATTTAATTATGTAATTGTTTTATTGTTTATTGCTGATATGATTGTGACATGGTTTAACAAAAATAACAAATCTAAAAATATATATTTTTTTGCAATCAGAGGAGGACACACTGTATTGCAAACCTTAGGTAACCAAGAACATTTTGTATAATACCGCTTATCAGCTCCTTTTTAATGACTTTATGACTTATATTTTTACGTTATTTTTTTTTTTACATTTTGAGCTCCAATATTTATTTTATCATTCCCATTTAGGTATGAAAAGAAAGAATAAGGTTTATGCCAGACGTTCTGCTCATGTTTATTGTGTTAATTATAGAAACTAACAGTAATCATTACTTGGAAACCATCTCCGTTTAAAATGCCACATAAAAACTACTTTATAAACACCCCTACAGTGTAATAACCTCTGATAACACTGTGTGACTGTGGCATAGGTTATAAAGAAACAGGTAGCTGTATTTGATTTGGCAACCAACCACTATAGAGATTATGTGAAATGTATTATATATTTCACCTAAGAACTAGTACAAGGTTGTATGGATGCAATAAAAATGTTCTTTTTTGTTTTACAGTAGTCTCATATTACAGTTGTAAGCCCTACATTGCAAACACATTTTATATGTCTTTCAAAATATAATGCACAGCAATAAATATGAACCACATCACACTGGCAAAGGGCTTAACCTGGGACTGAAACAGTGGATAATGTAGGTTTTTCACACCTATCTTCAGTAGTGGATCTCTGTCCACGCCCATGAGACCCAGGCCTAGGCAGCACATTTTCAGCGGGTAGCAGGCTGTCATAAGATGGTTATGCAATGCCATGGAATAATTTATGTATATGCAAAGAAATATCTATATGCTGTAATTTTTCTGTAATTTTTCCAGAACCCAAAATGTATCACTGGCCAAAGACAGACGCTCAAATTCTTGAAAAAAATATGCACTATTACATAGTATTACTGACAATCTGTTCTATTTATAAATACTTAACAGGTACATAATGCTCAATATGCACATATATTCTGTATAACTGACATACTAGACTTCAAATTTTCTCCTAGATATTCAGAGAAAACACCAGGAGGAACCAGAGAAGGTGGGACATGATCAGACCCAGAGAATAGTTTTGCTCTTAAATGTATGACCTTCCTTCAAAAGAGGAACATTTGGGAAGCTGTCAGAGACTCATATTGTATATATTGATAAACACATATAAACCTATGATTATAGGAAAGGTTATGGAGAAGTAGAAACTGAGGCATAGAGGTGCATAAATCTTAATGGGCCAGGGACACTATAAAACCTAAATATACCGCTGCATATCATTAATAGTGTACTGGTCTCCTTTACATATGTAAAAATGCCCTTATATAACATGATCCTTTTTAGTATATTATATTGTATTATATTACATTATATAATCAATCTTGCTACTTACCAATGACTCTGTAGACAGAGATGAATAGCAGTGTTAAAAGTATGAAAGCTGTGTTCCACTGCCATATGTTTGGATCAACAGCTGATATCCCCAAAAACATGAAGATAATGGTTTCAGCGCCACTAGCCAACATTTTCATTGTGTATCTCACAGTAGTTGCAGATTGTTCTGAAATATTGGCCTTCACATACTTCTGACAGAAAATACCGCAGAATGTAATACTGAAATAAAACATGTTATCAATAATGTATTAATAAAAAGAATAAAAATATCACCAACAATGTATTTTATAGTATTCTTAATATACGTGTACAGCAAGATGTAAGTGTTCACCCCCCAAGTATATTTTGATCTCAGATAAGTTGAATGTTTTTTGTCAAAATTTGATAACTTTTCATTTAGCATTCTGACTGTATAGAAAAAGTGATAAACAATATTTTAATTAATGAGCATTTAAACAGTTAAAGGGATATGGAAGGTTCCCTGTATTTAATATTGCCATAGACTACCTAAGTGTTTGTTTGCATATCTAAACATCATTTTAGAAACAATTGCTTAAAAGGTCTGTTTTTTCACTGAAACCTTCCAAACAATCCAAAGGTCTGCCCCCTGTATCTAATGCACACAATGTCTCTGTAGTGCTAGATGTACTAACCAATTACAGATTGTCTCTCAGCAGCATTACAAAACATGCTGTTGAGAAACAGTCTGTAAGTGGCTAGTACATCTATTGCCCATAGAAACACTCCAGGTACATCTTGTGTCTGGGTGTGCTAATCCATAAAGCTTTCATGGAGTGTGTTGCCACTTCCTTCTCCAATTGACCGCAAATTTGTCTGACCTCTCTGCTATGACCTGCCTATCTTGGTGACCTAAATGGTATAGCTCACAGTTTCATTGATGAACACAAGCTTCTTCACCACAACAAGGTAGCGATACACGATACACATGAGAGGCGCTTGTGACGCTTAGTAACCCCCCCCCCCCCCCCCCGTTAGATACACAGCCAAAATATTTTTACACTATTATAGAAAAACTGAATGTTATGCTTACATATTAAAATGTATTTTGTTTTGTTTTCTTTTTTAACATTTTGAATTTTATAAATTCAAGTCCATCATAAGACTATTTTACTCTTCAGTGGTCCTTTATTGACTATCTCCTTTTGCTTGTCCGATGTAATGATTTATATTATGGTATCTATAACTTTTTATATTTTTACGCTGCAAAAAGCTATCAAAAAAGTTCTTGCGGTGTGATAAGTTATTCTATAAAATTGGATGAGCAAACAACATCATGCTGTGTGTAATTCATAAGGTAAAGCTATACATATAAAACAACAAATGTGTCCTTCTGCATACTGTATGTATGCGTTCATTTTTAACTCATTAAGTGCTTCCCCTGCATTCAACTGTGTACCTTGCAAGACATGGCACACTTACATGAAAGGGGTTAAACAATTTTACTATTGTAATAACTACTATAGAACTACATGTCATAATGAAGAATGATTTACAGTAAACGGGTTTAATATTTTCTGTGCAGATTGATCATAAATCTTAAAGCTTTGCTGGTCACATTTGAAACCTATGTATCAAGAAACCACAACAGGAATTTTTACTGCAATATTAACATACAGAAAAAAAGAACCTGTGTGTACATCACATTGCTGTGAATACATTGTTTGGCATTTTTTTCTAGTACAAACCTCCACTGTAGTCTATATGTAATGCTTGATTAAAAAAAAATGTCCACAGTAATGTTATCTAGATTCTACTTAGAGGCCCACTATGGTCAAAAATTTAAAATAGCCTATTTTGAAGAACTATATAAGAAAGTAAGCAACATATAAACAAAATAATAATATAGCTTCTAACTTATTACTTTTGTATACAGTTATGCTGCTATTTTAGTTTCCAGTGAACTACTTTCTGACGTGGGAGCAGATGTTGAATGAAGTTTCTAAGTCCCTTATCTTTACACCCATTGAATGATGTATTGTCTCTGGAGTGGGAGCCGCACAGTGAGAAATGCTCTCCAACATGCATACTTACAGTATGATAGTGGGAGGCGACTAGAAAATGTATTTGTGCACACTGCTAGCAGCCCATATTACACTACTGCCTGCTACTATTGCGTGTTTTACAGAGTGGTCTGGAAAAGTGTTCAATTTGTCACTTCTCCACATGGGTAGCTCCCACTCCAGAGACAATACATGATACACAGAGTGGAAGATATAAAACATGATTTTTTTTTTAAATGTTACTAAAGGTTTTTTCTTATAAAGTCCTACCTAACTATTCTTAAGAGAGTCCTTTATAAGACCACTAAAGTAATCATTTTAGCTGTTGTGTTGCCCTGTAGATTCCATATACTTATTTGACAAAAGCCTGAAACAACCTTTTTACATGTGATTAGCCCTAGTATATGAAAACTGAATATATTTCCTAAGTTATTGAATTCTAAACTTACCTTTAGAAAGTAATTTATAAATATTTAACTACATTAAAGTGAGTACTTTTTTAGATATGCTACCAATTTGGTAAAATATACTTACGCAAGAATTGCAGATAGAGAAAGCATCTCTGATGTAAGATACGACAGATATGAAATAATGAAAACAAATCCTGGTTCAATGATCCTCACATGTTTCGTAAATCGAGTAACCAAGCTGAGAATGTAGGCAAAAATAATTCCAACTAATGTTCCTCCTATGCTGACCACAAAGAAAGATACTGAAAGAAAACAAAACAAACATATATCATTAAGAAACAAATATCCAGCATTCCAGTATATGGTAATATTTTGTGTATATTATATTTTTATAGTAATGTATTACATTTTCTTTAAAGCAGCATACAGTACAGAATCTTCAGTAGAACATAACATTTATTAACATTTTCTAGATCAGTAATTCTCAACTTTTTTTGATCTTGGGACCAGCTCATGGTGACATCCTTTGAGAATGTTTTGAACAGGATGATACTACATATGACATACTAAATTTTCACTTATTTTTGCAGATTTGAGAAGAGTACATTTTAACTGCTGACACATATATCAATAATCCAACAATTCTAGTTTGTGACTGGAGTGCTCTTTCTTCATTGGTGCGAGACATGCTATATTAAAGTAATTTCCAGCTTATCAGCTCTGGCTGACACACAGACACTGAAGAACAACATATGGGCACAGTTTAATACTGATTATTGCATTTCTAATTATTTTAATCTGAGTTTGAATAATGAGATATGGCTAATTAAACCCTTTGCTGTTGTTAGGGCATTAAAGTCATCCTATAAGGTTGATAAAATGTTCTTAAATTCCATTTTGATCTATTTAAATTTGCAAATCAACTTCCATCTTTAGTGATCGATGTCCACTGTCAGCTCATTTGTCAATAGGGAAGACAACGATTATAGTAATGTGATATCCCTATTACATGTTGACATAGATTTGTTTTTGTTTACACAGAACACTTTACTCACCAACTCCCTTCACACAATCCACACCAGTCACATTTTCACCTCCTATAGACACAAAGGAATCAAACACATTGTAAAGCACCTAGAATAAAAACAGATTTCAGATTAGTATTTGATCACTTATCCATGCTGTGAAAACTGTCAGAGTCAGAGTCAGTGTAGTTAAATATATACATTTACAAGTAAGGTAGTCTTGACATTACTAAATACCTGAAATTAATTCAAAAAATGTAATTAATTTATTTTTATTCCAAAATATCTCATAAATAAGAAGAATATACCAAAAATAAAAAATCACATTTGTTTCAGTCAAGTAGAGAAATAAGGCAGACAACTTGTATATGATAAGGAGAATGGTAAATGAGTAAATGTGGTTCTCTGTCCAGCTGAGCATTTCTTTAAATCAGAGCTATAGTAATTTAAATGTACCCATTTTGAAATGTGTTCTAAAAGATTACTTATTATTATTACTGTTTTTTTGTAATGCGACAACATATTCCATAGCGCTATACAGGGTTTCACAAGTAAGATATTACTATAAAATACTATATTAAACACATGGCAAAAAGTCGAGGGCCCTGTCTTTGAGTTTAAAATTTTACATACCTGGTGTTTTTTTTCAAAGAACCTTGTAAGATTGAAAACGTACAATCTAAAGGGATTCATTATTATTATTATTGTTTATTTGCAACGCGCAAGTATATTCCATAGCGCATAAATTAATTTCCAGGCAAAGACATATTCAGTATTAAGACATTGCAAAGAATGGAGGGCCCTGTCTTTGAGCTTAGAATCCGATTTCCATAGTGCTTCTCCCAAAGCGCCATGCAAGATTGAAAACTCACAGACTTACAATCTAAAGGTTTAATGAAACAAAGGCAGAAGTAATTAAAAGGAAGACACAAGGGCAGCCTCTCCCAACAGGGTGTATCACTGTAGACTAATGAGCATTCCATTAGTGCTATTTAGAGACAGTTGTATATGGCACCTTCCCATTGATCCAAACTTCCTGTGTATTCAAATTGACCAATGGAAATATAAATAGTAAATTCCACGGCAACACAATTGTATATAAAAGTAATAAATTAGAGGCTGTATTATATTTTTTTATGTTCTAAGCCATGTTGCTTATGACAGTGGGTATAAAATTAAGTTATTGACTGAAGTAGAATAATATATGAGCCCATGAGATATCACCAATAGGCATGTTTGAATGGCAAACACAGTTCCATTTGGGGAAGCTTATTTGGACTCACCAACAGATTCTTAATATGTTGATTCCTTTTTTGTAAACTGATCAATGCATGACAAATATGAAGTTTGATTTATTATGGGTGGTATTCAGTAAAAGTTAAAAACATGTTTTAAACTAAAATTAAGTTGAGTTGTTGTAATTTCCAAAGCTTACTCCAACTCAGTAAGAAAGATAAATAAGTTGATAATCAGTAATGGAGCTCCTTGGTGTTTAGGTAATAAATTATTAAAGACTTTCATTTTCTTTAAATTCTAGTTAATCAAACTTACATTCTGTGAACATGCCAATTCAGTGCATCTTTAAGTTTTGGTGACCAGACCTCTAAAAGGCGTTTTGGTGACCTTAAAAGGTAGGGCTGATAAATCTAATCCCAATCAAAATGCTTTTACTATTTATTCAAGTAATTATTTAATGCCGTTAATATTATATAACTTCAAAACTTTACAATGATTAAGAAAACTATTTTAGATAATAGTCGTACACAGTATTGATGTACTCACCACTGTTACAGCATCATTCAGAAGAGATTCTCCAAAGACAATGATAAACAGGACATCATTGACATGAACTTCTTCAAACACAGCAAGTACAGCCACAGGGTCAACTGCCGCAATGAGACTTCCAAAAAGAAGGAATTCCAGCACACTGATCTGAATGTCTCCTTCAGAATTAAAACAGAAAAAATGTCAACATATTTTCTATGTCTCGCTTTTGTTTTTGGCATAAACAGTTGTAGTCTCCAATAGTGGAATCCGTAATTACATAGTTTCATTATTAATGTTTTAGACAGAGGTAAACACAGGTGTAAAATAAATAACTTTTAAGTAATGACTGTATAAACATTCCAGAGCAAATAAGCAATAACACACCTTTTTACTACTACTCCTAGTTCATAATTGCCCTTTTTCAGTGGACAATAAGTAATCCAAATCCAACTCTAACATCCAAATCACTTGGTCTTGGTAAAAAAAAAGCCACCAGTACAAACATTACTGGTGTATGGGGCCCCAGAAAAAGAGGGTCCCTGTGGTTTTACTCATGTGTTGCTAATCTCAAAACATTTACCGTATCTTAACAGGTGTATTATAAATTAGGCTACAAGCATGTATTGAGATTGATTACAGATTAATATGTCAACTTTATATCTGCGGATTAAATAGAATTGTATTTAGATTTCGCAAATGTGGACATTATTACCTGATAACTAATTCAGAATACTTTATTTTTGCCATCATATGATAATGTTATGACATAAAAAACAATTCCTGTCAAACTTTAGAAATAAGCATTATATACTGTTAATTCTGTCTACCTTATTTATAATACATTCTCTCATCATTTCTCATCTTGACTACTGCAAGTTGCTTCTTGCTGGCCTGCCCAACACCCGTCTATCCCCACTTCAATGAATGCCTCTGCTAAACTCATCAACCATACACAATGTTCAGTGTCAATCACCCCACTGGCTTCCTGTAGCCTCCAGAATAAAATTTAAAATCATGACCCTAACTTACAAAGCCTGCAACAACGGTGCACCCCCTTATAGCTCTGCTCTCATCTCCAAATACCCCCCCCCCACCCCCTCTCTTTGTTCTCCTAATGACCTTCTTCTTTCCACCACTCTTGTCACCTCCTCTCATTCCCACCTTCAGGACTTTTATCTTGCTTCCGCTATTCTCTGAAACTCCTTGCCTCGCTCTACCAGACTCCCTTCCTCAAAACCTTCACTAAAAACAATTATGTTAAAAGAAGCCTATCACCTTCCACCCTAACATTTACAAAACATCTCTCACCCTCCTGTACCATAACCAAAACCTTTTGATTGTTAGTTTGGGAGTTTTCAATCTTGCATGGTGTTTTGGGGAAAGTACACTGGATTCTAACCTCAAAGAAAGGGCCCTTATCCTTTGCAATGTGTTAATATTGCTATTGTCTTTTGCATTGAACTTAAACCATGTATGGCGCTATGGAATATGTTGGCGCATTACAAATAAACAATAATAATGTATGTGTACAGGGCCCCTAGTTTTCGGATGATGGACCTGGTACGGAATGCAATATACATGTTTGTTAGTAAAACAGTTGAATGTCTGTATTGCATCTTCTAAACAGCATTGCCAATGGCTTCCTGTTGATCCAAGTCATCATGCAGTGTTTGCTCTTGCACTAAAAGCTGCTAGTGTACCAGTCTAACTTAAACAGTTGCACTCTCTTAAGAATGGGAGAACAGCCCCCTAGAGGGGCACGGACATAAATAGTAACAGTAATAATTCATAATTTGATATCACTGGGCTCATATGGCTTCTGTTGCTCTAGATGCAACTTGGGCTCTAGATGCATACTTTTCTACTATGCAGAATGCTGTGGAAGTGAGATTTTCCTGCCACTACCTAGAATGCAGTAGATATATGTCAGTAGGGTTATGAGAAATTAGTCGCTGGAGGTGAGTAACAAAGCTTTTATTTTTCTTTATAAACTGTTTAAAAAAACTACAGTGTCCCTTTAAGTTATTCTGTTGTATTTCATAATTTAAACTTCATTTGAAGTTTATAAATTACTGTAATATGACCAGTAGCAAAATCCCAGTTTTTAACCATCTGTTTCACAGCTATAATCACAGTGGTTAAGGTTCACTAAACATCTTAGGGCCTTTTATGTGCTTTGCAGAGACTGCAATCACAAAATTAATCCACATTTTTTAAAAAAATCAATAAAAAAAAATCACAGAATTCTTAAACATATACACTATAAATCTTAGATAGGCAAGTAAATTAGTAACGTAAATTAGTAACATAAATACGGGAAATTTACCCATACCAAGTAGAGCACACTGAAGCACACAGAAGAATATTGCAGCCCTGTGATGCTTAGTGAATTTTCCCCATAAACCCCATGATAAATTTCCTTGAAAGGAAACAGATACAAAAACTGATGAATGCAGTGGAAGCATGTTAGGAAGGTTATGGGAGATCTTTTGCTGGAGGTGAGTAAATAAGCTTATACTTTTCCGTATAATTTAACAACTGGAAAATATTTTAAAACACCCACAATAATGTATATGTTTTACTCCTTTTGAAGACCGGATCATTTGTTTACATTGGGAGAGTTTCAATTATTTTACTGGTATGAATAGACTAATTATCTGTTTGCTTTATTTGTGTAATGATGAGTCATTGTAGGACTGAAATTATCATAAGCAATATTTTAAATAATGCAAGAGAAATATTGAGCTGTAAATACTCAATAATTATCAGTAGGTTTCTATACAAACAGCTATTCTGACTGTAAACCATGACTCATAACACATGAAACTAACAATTTCAATTTGTCAAGGGGACATAATTAGAAGTTACACATAGAATTTAATTGTACAATTCCGGGAAAGGTATGTACTATTTTCCCATGAATTTGCCAAACAGGAACATGATAACGTATAATAGTATCAGAGCAGCTGAAGAGAAACACAGGTGAAGGTCTAGTTCTTACCCATTATTCCAGTGAGGTAAACCCCATAGAGTGAAAGGCCTGTTGTGGCAGCGTTCCATACTGTCCCAATAACAGCATACAGGAGAATTGTACCGAGATTTCCAAAAAATAGTCTGTTTGGCATAAAGTATCCAGCATCTAATACAATAGGTGGCAGTAAGTAGAAGAAGAATACAGTTGGCGTTAAGCTAAAAGAGGCAATGTGGTCTGCAGCCCATACTATACCACCGAGAAGAAGGCCAAGGACAATGAGGAGGCAGCTTTCAGGCACCACAGTGGTCACTTTATGTGATATGTGAAATACTGTAAAGACAAAGAAATCAATTTCAGTTAACTTATTTTTTTACTGCAATTTCCGTATATAGCAAATTTCATTTCTGATAAATTAATTTGATAGTCCAGAACATTAATAATATTAGGAAGATAATTTAACAAACTGAAAATGCAGATAATGTGTGAATACATATATAGCAGGAATCACTGTATTTAACTGTCCATTACATAGACTGGAAATCAGGTAGTGTTTCCCTTTATCTACATACAGTTTGCTCTAATTGGTACATCTGTCAGTTCTAATCATTTTATAGGTAGCTATAGACTGAAAAAATGCATTTCTTTGTTTAGAATGAATATATGTGGCAAATGAAATTAAATCCATTAGTACATTTTGTTCTTAATGACTGAAACTGGTTTAATTCAAATAGACAACATACTTGTGAACCACTTTTCTCTAAGATCTGTGTTTGAGATGGACAGAGGTGTTTACTTAGAAAATTGAGTGTGATTGTCTCTAAATTCTAACTAAGTAATCCATTTAAGGAAACAATGCATTTTGCATGATAACCTCTCTTCATGCCATTCCTTAGGGTAGCTTTTACCACACAGAGTGTTTATTCTCCTGGAAACTCTATTGTTCTAAGTATTTGCAAACTGTTTTTAGATGCAAGAATTGAATATTTCCCCTGTCATCAGTAAATCATCAACTGAGTTGTTTTGATACTGGGATCTGTCCACTGCAGAAAGACTGACGTATAAGACAGGGGTTCCCAAACTTATTTTCTGAAAGACCACTTAAAGATTATAAAATTATTGGCACTTGTAAGAAAAAGCACAACATAGAAAAGGAAAACACAAACTCTGCTAACTATGAACCCCCCATAAAAAAAGTATATAGAGAAAATGAACACTGCTCCAATATGTAAAGTGAAGGAATAACAGTCAATAAAAAACAATAAATGAAGATACCACAATGAAATAGCAGGGTATATGAAACATTATTTTATTAAATGCATTGAATGATCAAAAGAATGTTAAAAATATATAATTATCACACAAATATTTATCATAAAAATATGTGTATAAACAAAAGCCAAAAATAGTAAATGCCTTATTAATGATATTGTGTATTGTAATAGGAAAAAAATAATAATAGAAATATAGAGAAACAAAAAGTAGAGCAATACAAACACTACTAAAACTCTAAAATTTCTATCCAGAAAGTACAGATCCCATGAAAAAAGTGCCATTGGAGTAGATGTCACAAGGGTAAGCTGTGATGCCTGGTGTGATGGCGTCATGACATGTTTTTTTTTCCAGGTTCTTGGTGGACTACTTAAGTTCTTGACCACTTTAAGCACTTTACTGTATTTATGCATTTGCCTTCCTCTGGATCAATTAATTAACATATAATCTGCATATTGCAGATCAGAGGAGATCTTAAAAGGTTGAACTTGATGGACTGAAGGTCTTTTTTCAACCTCAATTACTATGTAAATATGTATATATATATATATATATATATATATATATATATATTATTTTTTTTGCCATCCCAGTTGTACAGTGGACCAGCTTAATGAAGCTCACAGAGCACTGTGGTCAACATTTGGGAATCTCCAGTAAAAGGCATCCTGTTAGCTTTATACATCTTTAGATTTATTCTTCAAACCTACAAAACATATCACATATATAGTTGTGAGCAGGTGAGCCAGCCAGAGCCGTTGCTCATGCTTGCAGGCTCGCGCAGCGAGCCGCGGCCCTTGCAAAGCGAGGGCCTCAGTTGCTGGCATGGAGCGCCGAAGTACACAACTACACTAACGGTTTGGTCTCACGTACGCACAGTATTATACTGCACACATTCAGCACGCTTACACAGCAGCTCCACACCACTAATGCTGCAGCAACATCAAAACAGATTTCCAGCCCTTCAACACAATGCTTCAAAATACGTAAAGTATATTCATTTATTAATGTATTATAGATTTCATTATTATACACCAAACAGCATTAGCTACCTTACAATTTCATTGCCGTCATTTTTTGACGGGCAATTCGCTAGTAAACTATAAAAGTGATAGGTATTTTACTTATAAGTGTTCATGGTCTGCCCTTGAGTATACAAAAGGAAGTACATTTTGTTATATACATAGCAAGGTGGGGAAATCCTCTTTAGAGGGAGAGAGATGTGAATTACAATGAATAAAAGAAAATATAGTCAAGAAAAAAATATTTGTGGAGAAAGAAAGATTGATATGGTAGCAATGGAGGAGACCAAAGTATGGTGTTCTGTTAGTACATGCTCTGTAATACCAGAAAACAGATTGGGACAACAAAGAACCCCACTGAGGGTCATACATTGCCCATCATTGCTTTAAGACAGGCATACAAAATTGGAAGGTAGTTTTTGAAAAGTTTTTGATTTGATCTATTATCAACCCCACATAAAGTGATACAGTCAAGTTTTCAGTTATTGCCAAAATACATCTAAATAATTATACCTACAACTGTTTCTTTAAAAAAAATAGTGGATGTCTTAGGTAATAATTTAACATGAAAATTTGGTATTTTAAGAGTCATCCCACTCTTTTTTTACTTTAGCTCATATGACTAATTATGTCTCAAAGTGGGGGTGATAAGCCACATGAGCATGCCTAGTTGGTAGATATATACAGGTAGATCAGAATAATGATAAACCTTAATGTTCTGGTATTTTAAGACTCCATCATTATTCTGATATGCCTGTATAGCTCTACCAACTGGATATGCTCTTGGGGATTGTCACCCCCACTGTGAGTGATAACTAATCACGTTAAATAGAGACTTTTTCATGAAACATATGTTTAAAATATCACAATACTTAACTTTCAAGCATCAGTTATCTAACACTTTCACTCAAAATTGCTACCAATTGTAATTATGTTTATTTATATGTGTATGTTGAATTTCTGAATAAATGCCACCACTACTGAGTCACTTTTATCTGCATGTGAAACATAAGTACAACTGATTTTCTTTTCCAAACTGTCTGATCACATTTTTTATACACTGTCTTTGCTGTGTAAAACTCTTTCTTCAGGATACTAAGTATTTGAAGCTTGACACAGAAACCTAGTTGGACACAGAGTTCCAATGACAGGTTGGAAAACACTGACCTAGATTATGATTTGATATTACTGTGGACAAGCTTTCTTTCAGACTGTGTCATTGTGCCCTTTCCTTTCCATTTTGTCACAAAGATCTGTATGAAACTATCCCCCAGATTCACAAAATTGTACAGGGGCTGCAAACCAGATTGCTGAGGACTGTAATGTCTGTTTCCAATGGGGACAAGTTCAATGGCTGCCTAAGCAAAGCACTTTATAGCCCCTGAGAATTTCAGTGAATCTTGAAGAATGTGGAAGTCAGTAAGTTGATTCATGCAGAACTTGGAGTACTTAAAAATGCATATATCTTTAATTTTGAGACATAATTAGCAAATGTTTCACAGAGCTGGTGTTTGCTTGTTCTGCTTTCTGAATCAATACATATATGGAGATGTTTATGAGATGTTTAAAAATCCTTCTAAATAATGTTATCATAATTTATCATCTTTTATATAAAAGATGTAAATATACTTTGTGACTGCTAAACAGGACTATCGCACAGCTAATCTTTAGACTGTAACCAACGATTCATTTAATGGTCCACAAGCATTTGACTCTCAAATTAATGCTACATTTAACAAGTGTGTCAAGACAGTTAACCTTGACCAGAAAATAAGAATTCTTTTATATCTGCAGGTGTGACATATTTCAAGCATTGCACATAGTTTTATTTGATCCTAAAACAAACTGGTATGAGTGTGTTTCTATCCAGCTTGCTTTTCAAGGCCCCATCAGTAGGTAATTAGCAGTTAAAATGCATATAGAACTTTAATGAGGTTTTTACACTGAAGGTTCAACTAAATGTTCTTTTACTAAGTTACTTAAAAAACATGTCTTGATGGTTTTACTCCAATGCAGTAGTTTCAGAACAACAGAGGCCAAGATTATTTAAATTGGAAAACTGAATAACTATCAAAAATAATGCAAAAAGATTGCTGCGTTCCATAGGGTCACAGTGAGTTGGGCGAGACTGAGTGACTAAACACAAGCATGCATTATGTGCTTATGCAGCTGGACTAGAGTTATATGCATCATTCATATTCCATAAAGCAAATTGTTGAGATTAATGCTATCAAAATATGACTTTTTTACATGGAAATTATAGCTTCAGTTTTATAACACACAGAAACTTGATATAATTAGTAATATATCTAAACAAATATGTAGGCATGCTGTGGTCTAATACTGAACACTAAGTAATTGTAAACCTACCTAGAGTGATTAGTTCCACAACAATGAACACTAAACACTTCAATTACATAAATTTGTAACTACAGTCGAAGGTCAACTACAAACAGCATGTTTGACTACTAGTAATGACACAGGTAGAATTTTCATTTAAATTGCCCTGTCCCCTAAGGTATACAAAGCTATCACCTGATCATTCCCTGTTAATATTCAGCATCATTAGATGCTGGTAATTAATATTAAAAGGAGTATGCAGTACAAAATGTTTCCTAAGGCAAGCACAAACATTTTAATAGTAATTTGACCAATGAACAACTTATTAGAATGGTCATACTAACTAAAAAAGACACATTGCTGAATAAAGCGAGCCACAAAAAAAGGTTAAGACATAAAAGGCTCTTTTCAAGTGGTAATTCTGCCATTAATGTAAGTGCATATATTCTTTAAAATACATATAGAGTTACAGATTAACATTGCGGTTCGGCCATTTGAAAAGGGCTCTATATAAGCACAGAGCATACTTTTTTACAGAAGTTTTTAGTTAGTGTAGATCTTGCTTTTGGATAAAAATTCACTAACTAAAAACTTCTGTAAAAAAAAATATGCTCCGTGCTTATATAGAGCCCTTTTCAATTTGCTGAATCGCAATTTAATAAGGCTGTAAATACTGAAGAAAAAAACACCCACTCCACTCTTGACACATACTGCGAATATATTACATTTTGTGTGAAAAGCAAAGCAATCAGGCAAACCACTTTGCCTTTTTATGGCTGTCATAAAATGTATTTACCACACCCTTGTCCAAAAACTTTATGTAATCAGAGGGATAGTCCTAATATTTTGGGTTCCCTGGTGGTCTAGTGGTTAGTATTCAATGCTTTCACCATTGAGGCCTAAGTTAAATTCCAGTCAGGGAACCAAGAAGTCACACCACCCAAGCAGAGTTGGGCCTAGTCACTACTTGAATGGGAGACCACCTAGGAATACCAGGGGCTGTATGCTGTGGCCCACTGGAGATGGAACTGGAAACCCACTCCAGTATCTCTGTCATGAATACCAAGTGGATCAGCATGGTGTGTTGTGGTCCATGAGGTCACAGAGAGTCGCAAACAGTCCTAATATTGTCTAATGACTTCTATAGGTGTAAACAGTTGTATACTTACATTTTTAAATATCTGACAAAATGTAGGACTTAACATGAATATTAAGAAATATACCTTAAAATGTATATTAAAGTGACAAGGGAACTGAA
Organism: Discoglossus pictus; assembly: GCA_027410445.1. Taxonomy (NCBI): domain Eukaryota; kingdom Metazoa; phylum Chordata; class Amphibia; order Anura; family Alytidae; genus Discoglossus; species Discoglossus pictus. The sequence goes on along the minus strand of CM050166.1, from coordinate 260,995,180 downwards.
TTGTTTGCTCTCTCTCCTAACCAGCGTGTTAAATTACACAAGATGACCAGAAATCAGTTGCAAAGTCACACTGCTGAACAACTGAAATACCCCTGTAATAGCCCCAACTAGTTACGCTAACAAAGCTAATTGATGTATCATCGATAAACAAAGTTACACCACAGCTTTGTTCAATTTATATATCAGAGTATAGAATGAGCAAACAGTTACAGTGACAAAGTGGATGTTCCAAATATGGTATCATGTACAATTATAGGTAATAACAAGTACTTTATCAAATGAATGTTATTTTTATTTTATTTTTTAAATGCATTTTTCTATAGTAAACGGATAATGAAGTTTGGCATTTTGAGCTGTCATAAATACTTTCTATACAACCCTCACACAGAGATTCTAAACTTCTGCTAAGAGATCATTACTATTACTTATCGATTAGCCTCTGAGGCATTGGCTCCATTGTCTTGGGAGTAGCCGTCCACACACGCATACAAACAAAAACACTAGACATGTTTCCTATGTGATGTTGGAACATTATGGAACTGTTAGTAATGCAGTTGAAATTAACTCCAAGATGACACATTTATTTTCTACTTCATTGCTTTTAATTAGTTATTATCCATATATAATACATCTATAAAATAATGTTTTATTTAGTTTCTTGCTGAAATACTAGTGTGATTCCAAAATGTCTCACCTCAGGAAACACTTGTATAACAGTCATTTATGGAGGCCATAATGTATAATTGTAAAGGACAACAAAATATTTGCAGTGACTGAAATACTGAACATATGCCCCCTAATATAAAAAACAATTTTACATGAAACCTATACATAACATCTTAATTTACGGCCAAACATTTTTTTACTTTGGATCCCGCTGAAAATAACTTCAGTTACTTATATTACTAAGATCCATTTTACCAACAGTACTTTCAATAGTTTATAAAACAGCAGGTAATAATAACAAGTACTTTACCAACTAAATGTTATGAAATATTTGCAGTTTCCTACAGTAAACTAAAACGGAAGTCTGCAATATTAAGCTGTCAGTTGGCTGTCATTTCTGAGCAACCACAAACATAGCTTCTAATGTATTGTTAAAGATCATTATCAGTAATTACTGATTATCCATTGGAGTTTGGGTCTTTTGTCTTTGCTCAAGTCAAATGCAGAAAAAAGAATGGGATGTTATTAAATGCATTTTCTTACATGCTCAATAGGTCTTATTGAGCATGTAAGAAAATGCATTTAATAACATTTTCATATTGAACTGATAAAGTACTTGTTATTACCTATAGTTTTAAAGCATGACATATCTGCTACTTCAATGTGTCATTTTAAAAGACACTGCAGTCGTAAATTTGAAATGTCCTCTCTTGAAGAGCTACGCATGAATATAGGCAATGTTTTTAAAATATAAAAAATAATACAGAATCTTATTTTAAAAGCTATGGAATCTGTAATTTTTGAGTTTCCAGTGATCTTCTTCCTTAGGTGGGAGGAGAATTCAAATGCAGAGAAGAAGCTATCTACACAATGGGAATGTGGCAATTACAATTGCCTGTGCTCTCATTGGGACTAATGCAAAGCTCATCATTTTGAATGGGCTGTGTTGGGACAGAGGCTACAGGAAACCGCCAGTTACAGAAAATGTAAGCCAGCAGTAAAGAATAATTGCATATAAAAGTGAAACATGTTAAGGCTCTGTTGTTTTTGTTACTGTCTGAAAACTTTTTGCTGTTTTTCATTCATTGTGATGACCATAAAAAAAATGTGCTCTGTCTTATGGACCCGATCACAGATTATGTCCACATATTATCTAATGCAAATGTTCCAGAAACATCTAGTTACTTCAATGCAAAACAAGTTGGCTTTACTTCACAGCCAATGGTTTTATAATTTTCTCTTCTAATTAATCCACACGTAACTCTAACATTTTGCAGACTGAAGTTGAGATAAACACTGGGGTGTGCATTTACTAAGTATCAAGTGGCTGAGATGTTCCACACTATTTCCGGTGTGGAAAATTTGAGATCACTGCCCATCAGACCTCATCTCAGCCACTTGAGATGCTTAGTAAACTCCATCACTCCTGTATTAAGACAAATATACTCTTTATTACCTGTGAAACAACTATCACCAGAATGAATGGACCTGAACAGAAATTCATTGAGATAATAATATAAAGGCTTAACAGGCAATAGCATGAAAATAATCTATGTTTCTATGTGCGCTTGTAACCTACTAGATTAAATATGATATTCCCACATCTGTATATAAACGACAAACTTCAAAATCTGAAATAGTGCTACCCCTTAATTATTGACATTAGTGCAAATATTACTGTGAAAATAGTAAAATATAATAATGTGAATGATCCAATATATTAATCATATAAATTTGACAATTTAGTGAATTCCGAGAAAGATCTTTTGAAGTGAATAAGTGAGTAAACAATATCACCAATGACAATATGTAAATAAGCTTGGTGAACTTCACAAATTGAGTACAATTTCCTCTCACATGTTATAGATATATAAAAAAAGATAAAAAACAGAGGAGAGGTCTAACTAGAACCCTTTAGAAAGATACATTTGCACTCACAGCTCTCTGTGCAAACAATATTGCAAGCATGTACCTCTGTAAGAGAGGTACACGCTCCCTCTCAGGATGTGCTAGCTCAACACTGCATGGATAGGGTTCTCTGCAATGGGCAGTCCAGAAAAACATAGAGACTGGATTTCCATCTTATCGAGAGAGGTCACCGTATTGTGCCAAAGCAGAAGTTCAAGATATGGCACAATTTTAAATGTTTCACAGACTATCCATTGCAGAGAACACTACCCATCCATTGACAAATAGAATTATTTTACCTCTTACATTTTTCTTCTTTTTCCATATATATGAGGAATTTGGCCTTAAATTGTGAAAATCTAAAGTTGCAGGATTATTTCCAAATTGTCATTGGTGCTACCAATTTTTGCTCTTTATCCACTGATTCATAAAGATTGTTTTCTAAATGGTCTAAAGTTATTATATTTTATCATATTCACATTAATATGTCACTATTATAAGAGCATTTAGAGGAACATGGAAATATTGATTTCTTTGTTGCATCAGAAAGAAGGTATTACATAATGTGTCACAATGTGTTTTCTTTTTTCAAATAAAGCTCTCAGAGCACACAAAAATGAATGCTCTTCAGGGTCTTTCTGCCAGCCAATTAGATCTACAGACTAAATTATGCTCTCTGTATTTACTATTTGTTTCAGTGACGTTTAAACAGGTTTTACTAAGTATTTTTCATGCAAAAACAATTTTTGTAATGTTTAAAACATGCTCTTTTAAATGCTTGAAAAAACAGTGGTGTTCTGTGTCCCTTTATTTATTTGTATATTTGCTAAGCTATTTATAAGTAATCAAATAAAGATCAAGATCACTAAGGGCTTAAAATACTTCCAAAGTTTATTATATCCATAAATATGTAACCTTTCTGATTGTTCATTATGTCTCTGTAAAAGTATACAATATCCCAGAGTTTCACCTTAATGAGGCACTATCCTCCTATAACTAAACTCATGACCTTGTTGGATAACCTGGAGACTTCAGGTATCAAAAGGTCTTTAAACTGGTCATCTAAAAATATCAGTTATTGCACATATGACACACATAAAAATCAACACGATTGAAACTGGACCTGATTCAAAATTAGGTAATGGATGTAATGGATTTTATCAAAATTTGGGGACTAATAAAGAATCCCCGGCCTGAAAAATATAATAGTGATAGAGATGTTTAACAATGGAACAGTTATGTTTAATTATTAAATATCTCCATTGCTATTACTGTATTTAAACTAGGCATGCTTTTGTTCTTTATTAAATTCCACTGTTAATCTTAATTAATTATTCTTGATAACATCATCACCACAGAGGGTGTATCGTTGTTCATGAAGTAGCTCTAACTTAGACTACAACTATAGACTAATAAGCCTCATATCTGTAGTGCGGAAGCTTTTAGAAGGGTTGCTAAGGGATAGTATACAGGAAAATATCCCTGTGGCCAAGATAAAAAGTATGACTCAACTTAACTGATGTAGTCTACTTGGATACAGTGCCATGTTGGAGGTTATTGTTCAAATGAAAGGTTACAGGAAATGCATTATATATGTGTATATGGATTTATTTTGTATATGGAACTAGAACAAAATAGAAATGGATCATGCTCCGCTTGGACTGGTAAGTTGGGTTTCTCAAGATTCAGTACTAGGTTCTCTATTTTTTGTATATTTATAGGTAATAGATTTAAAAGTAGGACTGGAAAAGAATGTCTCCGTATTTGCTGATGACACGAATCTGTGAAAGGTAGTTAAATCAGAAAATGATGTACTTTCACTATAAAGTGACTAACATAAATTAGAAAGAATGGGCAAGTAAATGGCGGATGAGGTTTAACACAAATAGATTAAAAAATCTGCCTTTTGGAAATAAAAATAAACATGCAATTATTCTAAATGAAACAAATCTTGTGGTATCAGAGATAGAAAGGAATTTAGTAGTCCTAGTGTAGAACTATCTCTTTAACAGTGCTCAATGTCAAGCAGCATCTGCAAAGCCAAGTGAAATATTAGCATGTATTAAGAAGGGTATAGAAGCAAGGGAAGCAAATATAATTCTGCCAGTATACAAATGCCTAGTACGCCCTCATTTAGAACATGGAATACAATTTTGGGAACCACTTCATAAAAGGACATTGTACAGCTACAAAAGGTTCAGAGAAAGAAAACAAAAGTAATAAGGTAAATGGATGAATTGAGTTTAGAGAGGCTAACCAAATGAGACTTATTATTACTAGAAAAAAGGCCCTTTCAAGGGGGTACGATTACCTTGTATAAATATACCCAGAGTCAGTATAAGGCCAAACTAGGTTGTGACAGCAGAATCAATAGATTACTTTAAAAAGGAGCTTCATATATTTTTGAATAAAATATACATACAAGGTTATATCTGATAAATAGAATAGGTGCGGCGGGGGTAATGATTCAGGGAGAAAAACCATTGCCAGTTTTTGAGATCAGAAAGGAGTTTTTTCCCCTTATGAATGTTTTTCTTCCTCTGGATCAATAACAATTCACATAAAACAATGTAACAATATAAGAATGTTGAACTTAAAGGACTACAATGATTTTTTTTCAACCTTACTTACTATTAGCCTTATTAAATTGCGATTCTGCCAATTGAATAGGGCTCCTTTTAAGCACAGAGCAAATATTTTTTTACAGAAGTTTTTAGTTAGTGGAGAACTTGCTTTTGGATAGAAGTCCACTAACTAAAAACTTCTGTAAAAAAATATGCTATGTGCTTATACAGAGCCCTTTTCAATCGCAGTTTAATAAGGCTGTTTATTACTACTATGTTACTATCGGTATGTAACTTCTATAAGTCACTAAATTAGATTAAATTGCAAATAATTTTATTTTATGTGTATTTTTCATTTGTGCAATAACTGAGACCTATCCTGTGTCACTTTAATGACCAAAGACTATTTTAGTAAATATATCTGAAAATACTAAGCATGTGAATCATATTCATTCAAACTGCCACTGAAATGCTCCAATACTTCACAGTATGCAGCAAAATAAAATACTTTTCACTACACTATTTTTTCAAATACAACAGTTTGTAGGTTAAAAAAAAAATCATTTTAGCCCTGCATTTTTGTTACCAGTCCCCAGCACATTAGCTTCTATCACTGCTTGAGATTATATATGTCTAAAAATCAATGGATTGTGTTTATTTTGGACGCTATAGATAGTTTATCAAAAGTGTCCATATCTAAAAAAACTGATATGGAATTGCTATTATTTATGCTAAGTAATAAAGGTAACCTTGGATTACTCTGATAAATATGCAAGTTTCACAGTGGATTTTAAAGATACAAAAAACTCTGCAAGGAAAAATTTACAAATAAATGACATTAAAAGGCAACTTTTTATATTTTACCTAAATTACAACATCCAGAAACTGGTGAAGCTTTGCAAGGACACAAATGGCCAACTAGTGACATGAAACTGTCATTAATATTATCATTGAATCAATATAGATCTTTATTCTATACACAAGTGTAAAAAGGATGACAAATGATTTATAATAGCCAATTTGTTCCCATAGATGTATTATTTCTGATTTTGGGGGCCTTGGCTGAACTTTCATTAACCTATATTTCATCCAGTCATCTATGAATATAGACTCAAACCTCCTTATCTGACCCAATTATGCCATGTAATACTGCAGTCAAAATAATGAATAGTTAGGATAAAATTAACTGTAAATGTACCTTCAGAGCACAGGAAGATGAAAAGTAAGCAACACAGATTATGTACACACAGGAAAAAAACAGATATGTATAATGATACATAGAAATTACACTTTACACCTGGAAAATATAATACGCAGCATACTTACCAATTTTTGCTAAACTTGCCACAAGTATCCAAAGAGCAATTATGTAAGGGTCTTGAACATGATGCCATTTAAAGGTGACAATTTGAAGGCTGGTTGGTGCTTCTCCATGGCCATCGCCATGACCTCCTCCAGTGGATTCACTAGTGGTGGCGTGACTGTCAGTTCTCTCTTGTCCCACAACAGAGGAAAGTGTAAACCCCAATAGGATAAGTACCAGTGCAGTGTAAATGACTATCCTAGGCATGTCTGTCTCTACAGTGTGTCCTAGGCGATGCCCTATTTATTTCAGATAACTAATTAGAGACTGCAAGAAATAGCTGACATCCCTCTGAATAAAGAACAATGTAGAACTGCAAAAAAACTACTTATCCATCAATTATTTCTAGAAGCAGTCCATTGCTGATCTAGCTTTAGCTGGGACAGTCCTATTTTACTCCCTGTCCTCCCGGCTACCTCCCTTTCTTCAAGTAGTTGCTCTTTGCCAAGTCCTTCTCTGTAAAAAAGTGATGGATGCTTGAAATGATAGCAGCCTGTCTCAGCTTCTGCTTTTATGGGACAAGAAGGGAGGAGCCATAGAGTAAAAGCACTGCCTTAGTATTCTCTACGCCACCCATTTGTCACACCTCACCGGCAGGTAGCAATGTCAATCATTATATCCCAGCCAGGGCGTTGTAGCAATCATGTACCACAACCACACATTACTTACATAGATACTGACAGACACAAAATGCACACATACACACACAAACATATACAAGTGCACATATGCACAAAAACATATTAAATATTTAGTACTTCAGCATGGCAATTGTGCATTTTTAGCTATCACTGAGTCTGTGAATTGAGCAAATAATCTGAGACATACATTAAATCCTTTACTAGTACCATCTCCCTCCTTCAGACTTCCTCATAGCCAGATGATAATGTGCAGGAATGCTTATTGTGTGAACACCTGAGACTTGAGGGCCAGCTGCCAGCATCATTGCAGTGGCTTTATTCCGGGAATTTGAGACTAAGGAGTGAATGAACCAAACAATGGATTATATAGGAATAAAACATAAGAGCAGGTGGTACTGGGGATTTAGAACCAGAAATTAATTTACTAGTGTTCTAGAACCAGAAAATAATTTAGTAGTGTTCTAGATTACAGTATGAACTCCTACGCTTCACTTTACACCATATTCTGTGAATTGCATGGCCAGAATACACTACCGAGCAGGTCCTCTCATCTAAAACAATACGTTTTACAAAAGGAACTCTACGTTAATTCGCAGATATTTTTAATATTGCATGACACAAACATATAAGAGCAATTATGGTGATCCCACATAGTTTCCTGTAATATTTGGTGCACTATTTAAGCTGGTTATTACAATGAAAGTAAAATGTTTGCAGAATGTTTAAAGTTTTATAGGTATCATTAAAATACAAAGACACATGTTTGTATGTTTCCAAATATAAATTCACCCATACCCTTAATCGTTGATATACAACTTAATAATCACGAAGTTAAAATCACTACTGACTCAATGGCCAGATCAGAGTTCACATACTACCAAGACATTGTGACATACAGTGCCCATAGCATCAATGCATAGCACACAACTATATATCATAGCACTAAAAACACACTGTTGTTGTTGACATCAGTTCCTCTGTTATAATAGTGTTTCCATATATTACAAACATTACAAGTAAAATACCTTTCTGAATTATGGGGCATATAAGTGTTCACTTTTAATAAAGAGACAGCAAGATTCAGGTGATAGAGCCACCTGCAGTTTTAAACAGCAATCATAAAACAATTGGTATCAAGTTCTTACTTTTAAACAAGAAACTTTTTTTATGGCATCTTTAAAGATAAGACTGTAACAATTTCAAGGATGTACAAAGCCTGAAGACCAGAGTTAGATAGTTATCTGCAACAATGGCCACACTATCCAGTAAGTAACTAACAAATACAGGTTCACACACAAAACCAAAAGATAACTCAATACAGCGAATAATAGACCACCCCTGTGTAGTCTAAAAGCAAGCAAAGCAAAACGTAACACTTTTACTGTGACATCATTAAACCAATATCAACAGTATTGCAAAATATGTTTTTATAAATTGAGCAGCTGGTAGCAAATCTTCCATAATCACCCAGTCATCTCCACCCTTTAATCTCATACACTGTATTATCCTAGTGCAGTAGAACCAAATACGTATTCCTTATTTTGATATTGGTTAACAGGTATGTTAAATACTATTTAATCCCTTGCAGAAGAAGGACAAGGGATGTTTTACAAAACAAGCCTACAGCCTTATTAAATTGCGATTTGGTAAATTTAAAAGGGCTTTATTTAAGCACACAGCATATTTTTTTTACAGAAGTTTTTAGTTAGTGAAGACCTTGCTTTTGGATAGAAGTTCACTAACTAAAAACTTCTGTAAAAAAATATGCTGTGTGCTTATTAAAGCCCTTTTAAATTTACCGAATCGCAATTTAATAAGGCTGCTAATGTTAAAGTCCATTCTATATTTGCTCGCCACATACACATGTTTGTAAATGACCACTGTGGTCAATCTTCCTTTCTATTGGACTTCTGAATAACTAAACTTGATAATGTACAAAATGCACTTAGAAAGAATAAAAAAAAAAAAAAAAAAACAGCCTTTACATTTTTATTTTTATATACCATTACTTTTTATGCATCGATCAATTTTCTTCTCTTCGTCTATTCTGCTGCTACGTTTTCAGGAGGATATGCTAACAAACTTTACAATATTTCTGCTCAAAACACTGGTAGCTGTAGCTGCTACATTCCCGTTGTGCATGTAGAAAAATCCTATCCATTGAAAGTCTCCTCGACCTAAAGATGTTGGTTAGCATAAACCAAAATGGTAGATTTCACATCAGCTTAATTTAATTTAAAGGGTAATAAGGTAATAAATTATAGTGATTTATTTTCTCTCTTTTTTGAAATGCTGTTTAAAATAACATACTTTAAACATATGGCTATATTTGTCCTTATATTATTTGCAATTTTTATATATGGTTTGTTTTATGTAGACTTCCTATTTGGAAATATCATCATATCACACTGTATGTTATACTTGGGCAACAATATCCCTAAAACATTACTACTACTGCTACTTTATAGTTCTGTCACTCTGCAAAAGTCATTTGGGTTCAACATGACAAAATACATATGTAGGGTAATATAGAGATTATGAGTTAGATTCAGGGTCAGAACAATGTGCTTTATTGTGTTTAAACGAATAGGTATGCGCAATTACATCCTTATTTCCTTTCTAGGCAGATACTGGCATGTGCTTTTTAAAGGAATTTCCTAACTTAAGCTTCCTTATAATATTATCTGAATGGTCCACTATATTATTTGATGCCATTTTTTTAATTAAGGCTAGTACTATCAATAAATTGTAATGCATCAATACTTATTTTCTAAAATGTATATACTTTTTCGTCCTAGCATGCTCTCTCTCCAGCCTGTATGCATTAATCATTTTACACTCTTTGTCTACTTTAAATAAATACACGTTTGCATTTGTGTTGGTGTTGATTTTTCCAACACTTCCTCGAGGCTGGAGAATTATCTTTCAACATCTAAGAAACCACAATAGGAAAACAATGAAACCCCATTTGCTTTAAAACAAATGCCATTATTATTGCTTGAACTGTTTCCGTTGACCTTGTGGATTGGCATATAAAGTATGGATTGTTCTAGCAGGAGATCACTGTGCACTCTTAATGGGTGACATTTTTATATTGAAATGTTATGCTTGTTGAGTGCACTGCTGTGTGTAAAGGTGATACTGGGTAAATAAAATACTTGTAGACTCATGATGATCATTATGAACTAACAAAAGCTGAAATATGAGTCTAATTTATGAGTCTAACAGTACTCTGCTCTTATCTCGATTTAGGCTTGCAGTAAATCTTCTGCATTTAATTTCACATAGAGTATTTATTCAATGCTTTGATGCCATAGGGGCTCTACAATTCTTTGTTAGTCTCTATGGTAAGTAGGGGGTTACATTACTTAAAACCATCTTCCTCCTGTGTTTACACAGTGTTGTGTTTTAGTCTGATCTCTTAATATTCTATTCTCAACATTCAGGAAATGTCATTTGCAAATAATTCACACTTATAAAGATACAGCTAATTGGTGCATGGGAAAGGAATGCTGATCTGATTTGGGGATCAAAAGGTTGTTAATACAAAATGCATTTAAAGTATATGGACATTTAGTTCTCTTGACCACATCTTGATTTTAAAACATGGCTCTAAATCTAAAACATATCACATATTATAATTGTCCTGCTACGAGTCGTCGTCACGCTGTTTGCGTGGTCCGTACGACTTTGCGGGCTTAGCGATGAGCGTCGCAGGCGCTCATCGCCCGGCGAGCCTCGCAAAGCGAGGCGAGCCGTTAAACCGTAGTACAGTAGCGGGCTTAGCGATGAGCGCCGCAGGCGCTCATCGCCGGGCGAGCCTCGCGCAGCGAGGCGAGCCGTTACACTGTTAAACCATAGCACTTTGGCAATGAGCGCCACAGGCGCTCATTGCAGGCGAGCCTCGCGTAGCGAGGCGAGCCGTTAATATGGAGCACTTTGGCAATGAGCGTAGCGAGGCGAGCCGTTAATACGGAGCACTTTGCCAATCAGCGTTAATACGCAGAACAAAAATACGGCCGCAACTCGCGAACAGGAAAAAAAAATACAATCACAATAAATACACACAGCACATATATAAAAAGCTTACCGACAGCAAGAGGGAGCATCTACGACCTCAAAAAAACAAGTTACACCTTCATTTTATTAAAAATAAAACAGTTTAGACACTAAAAAAGTCTCGAAGCAAGAGAAAAAATGGCGGCCGAAAAAAACGAAAACGAGGCTACAGCACTATAACCACGGAAAACACGTACGGATAATCCGATAAGACGCATACTACACATTACCGCCCATTAAATCACGTACGGATTATCCGCTAAGACGCATAACACACATTACCCGCCATTTTACGATAATGCGGAACTAAAGTACTACGCTAACGGTTTCAGCTCGCGCACGCACACTATTACACTGCACACGTTCTAAACGCTTACACAGCACCTCCACACCACCAATGCTGCTGCAACATCACTACAGATTGCCAGCTCTTAAACACAATGCATACAAATTGGTAAAGTATAGTCATTCATTAATTATTTATTATTTTAACTTATATATTTCAGTAGTACACACAAAACACCATTAGCTACCTTACAATTCCATATGTATATTAATAACTATACAACTTTCCAAACATGTTTTGCCCCGTTAATACGGAGCACTTTGGCAATGAGCGCCGCAGGCGCTCATTGTAGGCGAGCCTCGCGTAGCGAGGCGAGCCGTTAAACAGGACCACTTTGGCAATGAGCGCCGCAGGCGCTCATTGCAGGCGAGCCTCGCTTAGCGAGGCGAGCCGTTAATACGGACCCCTTTTTTTATGGAGCAAAGTGCTCCATATGTATATTAATAACTATACAACTTTCCAAACATACACATCTCATTGCCGTCATTTTTTGACGGGCAATACGCTAGTATATATATAATGACATAGTGGAGCCAGGGTAAAAGAAGGATAATCTCTGTCCAGTCTCTGCAGCTACCCCACTGTGACTGTCTTGCCTATCTCTTAATGCTTACTTTCTTAGCTCTTAAAAGTTACTCTCTTATTAGATTCAACTAAAATATAGCTTTATTGTATTGATCATTCAAATATAACCTATTTCAATTGAAGAGCTACATTGTAAATTTTCCCGTTTTTTACCTTTGTAAGGAGCTTTGTGGAGCACTTTGTATGCCAGATTCTAAGCTCAAAAACAGGACTCTTTCATTTGCACCATGTTAAAACTGTTTTTGCCTTGTACTTAACTCATATATGGCACTGCAGAATATTTTGGCAAGTTACAAATAAAGGCTAATAATAATAATAATAATACATATTTGGCCACAACTCCATAAAGTGGCCATACAATGGTTTTTAGCTTTTCATTTTGCATGCAGCAAAAATAGTAAAATAACTGCACTTTGGGGTGCAAGAGAGAATGCTTTGCTTGTTATAGAGAGAGAAAATGGATTCTGTATTTTTGAAGAGGGATATGCTCTCATCCTACAAAAATCGTCTGGCGCCACATGAGGCCCTGGGGCAACCGGTTGCCCAACACGGATATGCCTTTTGGCTGCTTAACTTGGCGACGTACACACAAGCAATGGTCCACTGTAATGCTCCGATACTGTCCTGCATTTTCTGTCTTAAAAAAGGATAAACAGCTTCACCACATAATTTGTTTAAATTTATATTTCTCTTAGTGAAATCTTTCTTGTGATATTTCATTTTTTTCGACCTCTAATGAGATGTTTTACTACTTTCCCAGATTCTATACAGTGGTGGATATCCTTCATGGAGACCCCCTTGCACCAAAGAAAACTGCACTATAAATTTACAACCATGATGGAAAGTGTAGATACATTTTTATAATACCATAGATGACAGCAGAAATTACTATTTCATGTTGGCATTATGATTTTTTTTCTACCCTAGAAAATCCTGCCACGTAGTTCTTTTATCTATAAGGGGTTACAAAAGACAGCAGGGAGGTATTAATAGGGGCCTCAAATACAGTGGCAAGCACTTCACAACGGCAGAACCATAGCAACATAAAGTGTATGCCTGCTAATGCAAGAAGTTTGCCTGGGAAAATGGGCAAGCTAGAATTATTAGCAGTACAAGAAAAATGGGGCTTAATAGGCATTACTGAAACATGGTGGGATGAATCTCATGACTGGACGGTTAATCTGGATGGTTATAACGTATTTAGGAAAGATAGGGGAAATGGTAAAAGAGGAGGTGGGATCTGTCTGTATGTTAAGCCTAAATTTAAGCCTATAGGCAGAGAAGATATTTATGCTGGAACTAACATTGAATCTTTGTGGGTTGAGCTAAATAGTGGAGGAGCTAATTCTAAATGCATATTGGTTGTGGTATGCTATAAACCCCCAAATATATTTGAAAGTGAGGAAATACAATTATTGTTAGAGATTGGAAATGCAGCTAAGCATGGGCAAGTTCTAATAATGGGAGACTTTAATTACCCTGAAATAAACTGGATAAATGAGACCAGCAGCTCAGCTAAGGGGAGCAGGTTTTTGAGTACACTCAGTGATCATTATCTGGCCCAAGTAATACAAGAACCTACTAGAAATGGGGACATCTTGGATTTAGTCATCACAAGTAATATTGATAAAATATCAAATGGTAAAATAGGGGAACCCTTGGTGAACAGTGATCACAACACAGTCTCATTTGAGATTGAATACAAAAAACAGAGTTGTAAGGGGCCAACAAAAACTCTACATTTGAAAAGGGCTAACTTTAATGGGCTAAGGGCAACAATACTACATATAGACTGGGACAAAGAACTTACAGGGAAAAATACTGAAAATAAATGGACAACATTCAAATCCTTACTAAATAAACATACTCATCGGCATGTACTGTGTGGAAATAAAATGAATAGGAGTAAATCACATCCCATGTGGCTTAACAATGACTTGATGAGGAAAAAGAAACATGAATTTAAATTATACAAGAAGGAGGGAACAGAGGCAGCTTTATAAGGAAATCAACAAGGCTTGCAAACGGGCTATTAGACTGGCTAAAATAGAAGTCAGCTGCAAAGGAAGGTAAGACAAAACCTAAAATATTTTTTAAATATATTAATGGGAAGAAGGTGAGGAAGGAAGCTATAGGAACATTACAATGTGACACAGGCCATCTGATAATTAGTGACCAGGAAAAGGCAGATGAGCTAAATAGGTTCTTTTCGTCGGTATACACAAGGGAGGTACCAGTGGTTGGGACACCGCAACATAATGAGGCTACACTACCATCACTAAATAATTGTTTAACGCAGGAAGAAATCCAAAAGAGATTGGAGAAAATAAATGTTAATAAAGCCCCAGGTCCTGATGGAATACATCCAAGGGTACTGAGGGAGCTGGGTTCTGTAATAGCCAAACCATTATATCTAATCTTTCAAGACTCACTCACTACAGGGTCTCTACCAGATGACTGGAGAAAAGCAGAGGTGATACCTATATTTAAGAAGGGAGCAAGAGCAAATCTGGTGAATTATACACCAGTGAGCCTCACATCTGTAGTTGGGAACTTTTAGAAGGGTTAATAAGGGACAGAATACAAGAATATGTCTATTTGAACAAGATCATAGGTAGCAGTCAACACAGATTTATGAAAGATAGGTCATGTCAGACCAATCTAATTAATTTCTACAAGGAGGTTAGTAGGAACTTGGATCAGGGCAACTCAGTGGATGTAGTCTTTTTGGATTTTGCAAAGGCTTTTGATACAGTGCCACATGGGAGACTATTGTGTAAACTAAGGGATACAATAATTGCAGTAAATATATGCACATGGATTGAGAGCTGGATAAAAGACAGGAAGCAAAGGATTGTTGTAAATGTAACATACTCATATTGGACTAATGTGGTAAGTGGGGTTCCTCAGGGCTCAGTATTAGGTCCTCTCCTTTTTAACATATTCATTAATGACGTAGAAGTAGGACTCGAAAGTAGTGTCTCCATTTTTTCTGATGACACTAAGTTGTGTAAGGTAATTAAATCAGATAATGATGTACTTTACCTACAAAGGGATTTGCATAAATTAGAGAAATGGGCAGCTAAATGGCAAATGAGATTTAATACAAATAAATGTAAGGTTATGCATTTGGGAAGGAATAATAGCCATGCAATTTATAATCTTAATGGACAAATCTAGGGGTATCAGATATTGAAAGGGATTTGGGAGTACTAGTGGACAACCACCTAGGTAGCAGTGCAAGTAAAATAAGTAAAACATTAGCATGTATTAAGAAGGGTATAGAAGCAAGGGAACAAATATAATTCTACCACTATACAAATCCGTAGTACGCCCTCATTTGGAATATGGAGTACAATTTTGGGCACTACTTCATAAAAAAGGACATTTTAGAGCTGGAAAAAGTACAGACAAGGGCAACAAAACTAATAAGGGGAATGGAGGGGCTAAGTTATGAAAAAAGAATAACCAAATTAAACTTATTTTTGCTAGAAAAAAAGCGTCTACGAGGGGATATGAATACGTTATTTAAATACATCCAGGGTCAATATAAGGCTTTGTCAAGTGAACCTTTTGTAGCAAGAGATTTTCCACTTACAAGAGGACATCCTTTGAGGTTAGAGGAAAAAAGATTTCACCTTAAACAAAGAAAAGGGTTCTTCACAGTTAGGGTGGTTAAACTGTGGAATTCTCTAACAAAGGAGGTGGGGACAGCGAATTCGATAGATAACTTCAAAAAGTGGTTAGATATATTTTTGAATAAAGAGGACAATCAAGGTTATCCTAGATAACTATAAAAGGAATATTGATCCAGGGAGAAATGTGATCGCCATTTTCTTGGGTCAGGCAGGAATTTTGCTTTTTTTCCCCTTTATGAGACAATTGGCAAAGTTTCAATGTTTTTTTTTTTTTCTGTTTGCTTTCTCTGGATCAATTAACAATTAATAACAAATAGTCCACATATTAAAAAGATCAAGAGAGATCTAAAAAGGTTGAACTTGATGGACTAACTCTTTATTCATCCTCAAATACTATACTACTAATAATTAATTAACAACTAATTAATTAATAACTAATCCGCATATTGCAGATCAGAGGAGATCTTAAAAGGTTGAGCTTCAATTACTATATAATGTGCCATCATCAATTCAGAGGGAGTTATCTTTATACCCTGACATAGCATGGTCTAAACACCATTCTGAGACTTACACCCATATAGTAGGCCATTTACTTTAAAATTAGCACTGATATAAAGATTTTATGTTTGTGTAACAAATAATATATACCTTCTTGAATGTATGGATCATAAAGGTACGTACCAATTTTTGGAATTCATTCTGCACTACACAAATTCTTTCTATACTTTTTAAATGAAGCAGGAGGAGGAATGTTTGTCCTGTTTGGCCTAGCTGTAAGTTTTCACAGACAAGAAACTCACTCCTACTGTCATTACAGTATATTTTTATGATGACTCGCCAATGTATTTAATGCATTTTTTTACTAGCACCTAAAAATTACTTGTTTCCTAACAGTATAAAAATATCCAGCTACAATATATTTTAAAACCTTAATATTATATCTATTCAAAACTACAAACTCAGATTATACATTCCACAGGTATTGTTTTAATAAATTCCAGGAATTAGGTCAGTTAGAGTCAATTCTTCTAAAATGATCTATGCCAGTAGATAAGCAAATAATACTGACTATGGCCTCCATTCAAGTCCTCAGACTTATGGCCTGTATGAAGGCTTAAAATTTGCAACAGTTGCAGAATGATTCAGTTTAACAAGCCTGCAGCTACCTGGCCAAAAGCCTAAGCCGTAAACCACGAACCCGTAAGTAGCATTTCAGAGCATGATCATTATTAATTAAGCAAGGCCGTAACTACCGGTTTAGAAACAGCCAATAGTAAATCAGACCATCATCATGACGTCAGTAAAACATGGAGGTTAAATGTCAATCAATTAGCATTTAGAAGTCCGATATGCGATCAGACTCACAATACAGCAATGTACGAAGTAATAAAAATGAATGATGACACTGTTCTAGTCCATGTGGGTGGCCTGATATGTATTAACTCCTTGATTACCAAGATTGATATAACGTAAATAAAATGTTAAATAAGTATTTTTTTATTGCAGATCTGCGAGCTTGAGACTGTTTTACAATTAATTATAATGTCTTTCATCGCTTTCCCCGTCTTGCAGTATTGATTTTTTATTTGCTTTTACAGTGCTACAAACAGGTGTTTAACCCCCTTGCGAGTCCAATCTGGTACCTGTAGGATTTTCTTCTTCATTTGCCATTTACGGGTGTGAAAACAATTGCTGGCATGAGGAATTGTAGCAATTGAATATCGATTTGCGATTGTAACATTTATGGTCTTGAAAGATCAAAGGCTTAGATGGCTTGGAGTTAGGATTTTGACAACCGCAGGGATTTTTACCCTTTAACCCACATATTGTCTGCGGTTAACTAAAAGACGCCAATTGAAAGCAAATTATTTTACGGTCTACATTACAGGCTCCAGTAACTACAATTTGCTCAATTGAATGGAGGCCTAAGTATCTCACAAGGATGGTTATTGACAAAAGTTATATAATATATATGAAAAATAGAAAGGGATTTCTGTATATTGGAATCACTAAACAAGTAAACATTAGCCAAGTCCCTGTGTTAAAAATATATTCTTTAAAGCATTAATCTTGTCAAATTCAAAAATACTTTTCTGCTCAATAAATTGTAATTGATGCTTCGTGGTCAAGTCTATGCTAAATGATTGTCAGAATGTACACTTTTGGTGGTGAGCGGCACTGAAAGAACACACACACAGTATTCATGCCAGCTTTTACTCCACCTTTACATACTTACACCCTTATTGAATTAGAATTCAGCAAATTCTAAAGGGCTATATTAAAGCACATAGCATATGTTTTTTACAGAAGTTTTTAGTTAGTGAACTTCTATGCAAAAGTAATGTCTTCACTAACTAAAAACTTTTGTAAAAAAAATATGCTCTGTGCTTGTATAGAGTCCTTTAGAATTTGCCGAATTGCAATTTAATAAGGGTGTTAATCTAAACTGCAGTTAAGGGAATAATCACATTTGTTGTGTTTAAGGTTCTCTTTCTTTCCTTTACAAACATTGATTTGTGTTTTGTATCTGATGTGTAATGTGTTTTTCTTTCTATGCTGAACATAAATTTTCCTTTTTAAAAGCCAAAATTGGGATGTTGATAATAATGATAATAATAATAATACATTACTGCATTGTTGCTGAAATTACTTTCCCAAATAGTTCCTGTACATAAATTGTTAAATTATCTATGTGTACAAGATGCAACCTGCACAGAAGTTCTTATTTTCCAAATATAAAATGTGTAATAAGAATAACAAAAAAAATCATAACCATAAATGAGTAAGAGTTTTATGTGCACCATAAACAAATAAAATAACAAAATGTACAAGTTTCACTAAGGGTTTAGGCCATTTTTCAATAAGAGGTAAAGGCCTAAAGCAACCCATTTCAAAGGCACAACAGGCTGGGCAAAAAAAACTGGGGCTTGGGAGCCAGGAAAAATTGTATCTGATTCAAACATGCTGTTTCTAGGAGCCTGGAAGGCCCTTCATACATATCTGTTATACTTTGGAAAATATTTATGAGCCAGAAATAAACATTATATGAGCCCTATTTCCAATGAAATGCTGGGATCTATCCCTCTTCACCTTCGCATTTCTTCGGCAGCACTGACAGCTGCAGTTACAGGAGCCATCCGGCAGAGGGCGCTGTCAATTTTCGGGCGCCGTTTGATGTAAGGCAAAGAACTATTTGATGTAAGGCAAAGAACTCTGACGTGGCGCAACTCGACGGCACTGAGTCGATAGCGAGGCCAACGCTATGTTCGGCGCGGCATTCGCCCCCCCCAGGGCCTCTGGCATGTCTCTCATAGCTCAAGGCCTCTCCTGTCGGTGCGCCCTATATGAAAATCGCCAGCGCCATCTGTCGGTTGACGGCGGGATTGCAGCGAGTAGATTTTGCGAAGGTGAAGAGGGAAAGGACCAAATGCTGCTCCCAAAATGCTGCTATTTTGATGAAAATAGCAATATGAAAAAATATTTATAAAGGGAGATTAATAAATGATGAAATTAGTGTTTAAATTCAAATATCCATAGGACAGTTTTCACTCTAAATGCATCTCTGCTGTACAGAAAAATAGTTCCCAGTTATTGCATATACTCTTCATTTCTGCAGTCCCATTATTTTTAATAAGCACAATTTTTGAAATTATGAAAGTGTAGTATATAACCCACTACAGAAAGTATAGAAAATGTAACTGATATAAAGTTTAGATGATTGCTGCTGGTCATTTAATTTTTCCATAAAACATGAAGCAACATAAATCTCTTTTCATAGGACCTGCCTTCTCATAAAGCCAGATACATGTGTTTTGAATTTAATTTGGAATAATGTCTATGCCTTAAAATGCTCACACTTGGTCTTAGTAAAAGGTGATTACCTTATTTTTAAGCCTATTAGAAAGATTGTGTTGGACTATCTTTATCTCTGTATAATACAAGATTGTTTATGGTTGATAGTTCCTCTCCTTGTACCGTTGTTTTCCTTTCTCACACTAGTATTTACTCATTGCCACATAGAATACTGAAACTAGATGCATACAATAGCTGATGCATATGCCTTTACTAATTAATGCAGAACAGGGGAGCTCTAACATTTGACCTGGGAAATGAGTGTAATGTCAGTCATTGGCTTTTTAAGGTTAAATACTAATTCTTTAAACTGCTTTTTAAAGCAGATCTTAAAATGTTGCTCAGATATGTATGTGTATTTAATATATAGAAAACAAAACTATAATACAATATAAATGTAACAAACCTCATATAAGGTACATGCACAAGCAGTAACCTAAAATGAACAGTGCCAAGAGAGCAACTATTAGCAGATCGTATTCTAGAGTGAGACACCAATAAAGATGGTCTTATATAGTATACATTGGAGAAATGAGTATTGTCAGATATAAGACTTTAATTCACACTTGGTGTAGTAAAAAATGTGTGTGTATTTTATAAAATGTTATTATTCCATATTATAATAAGAAATCATTTACCATTCTCTGACCAGTGTTCAGTTTCCATTACCTTGCTTGGAGTTGAATATTGAAGCCAAGTTATTTAAACTAATTTATGGACTTCAAACTATTGTTTAAGAAACATTTAAGTGC
Source organism: Discoglossus pictus (assembly GCA_027410445.1). NCBI lineage: Eukaryota > Metazoa > Chordata > Amphibia > Anura > Alytidae > Discoglossus > Discoglossus pictus. Next base: position 260,974,806 of record CM050166.1, on the reverse strand, counting down.
GACTTACTTTGACAAAATTCATATCCTCTCCCCTTGTAAAAAAAAAAGGAATTCTGCTACACCTACACTTATTAAAAAGGGACACAGGAAAATCCATCAGACTACAGCCATAACTAATGTCTTATTCGGAATCCCAGTAGGACATATTGAGACTATTAAAACTTATCTTTTATTATATGCAAGAATAAAAAGTAAATAATTGTAAAATACTTCCTAAATGAAGATTAAAAAATAATAAAAATATAGTCACATCACAACTCTAGCTAACAGCACAGCACACTTGTTATACAGATAACAAATATCTTCCATTACACTTCTTAAACTGACCCAGTTTCCAAAAGGAATAGATCAAAAGTAGTAATACACGTGTAAGGACAGATGAATCAGAAGAGATAAGAACATAAATTCGAATTGTATATATTGTGCAGATACAAAACAAACTGATAGAGTATTAATTGAAAATCTGGAGACAATGTATCAAAAATTGTACTGTTTCGAGATTCTTCCCGAGAGATTTCGGGCTGTGACATTGAATCTAATGACTGAATATTCTAACATAAATTGTTAAACTAGAAACATAAATATTACCATTAGTCTTCAGTAGTCTCAGTAATTAGTGAATTGTTATTGCAGGTAAAATCACTGTACAGAATATATGAGCTCAGTATATGATTTGCCATCACTCATGTGCTGCCATAAATCCTATGAGAATCATCACTCCTGTTTGTTATATTCTATACACACACTAGTTTTATAAGAACCTAGGTGATTGTTTTAAGCGTATACAATCATACAAGGTCGTATGTAGTGTCACCTGTAAGTGATATTGCTTTCCTTTAATTGTAGGTCTATGAAAATGAGAAGGTAAGTTTGATATAACTGTGAATCCAGTTTTTTTTTTATAGTGGATGGATATGTTTTAACCTCATCTCCTGACTGAGCTTTGCTGCATATAGCACTTGCACTAAGATATAAAAAAAAATGTAGGAAGAATGAAAAAATGATAAGGTGTTTATTCCTTCCTAATAATCTAAATATATCATAACCATTTGTCTTATAATATCCCCGCCTATATTAGGGTAAAGTCATAACTCAAACCTATAATAGTACATATAATTAAACATAAATTCATGTTTCAGTCAAAATATTAAGTTGATATTTACTCCATAATTTAATCACTAAACCTAAATGTCCTAAAACCTATATATCTTTAATCTAAATGAATACAGTAGGACCCAATTCTTAATTCAAACCTTTGGCCATAAGAGTATACAATGAAAATGTCTGCTTACATTCAAAATGTAACAAGGTCTTTTCCAAATGCCCCCCTCTGATGCCTAGATCAACACAATATAGGCCGTAGTATTTCAAATGAGGTTTGTATTTTTTACATTTCATAAAAAGTTTAGAACTGAGGATAAAGTCGTGCCTGTTCTTTCCCATCTTACTTATGTGTCCACTCTAGCGAATCTTCAGACAATGGGTAGTCATAACCACATATCATTTGGAACACAGACAATCTCAACTATTATATCCTGTTGATCCTTAATTAGTTTTACATTCTTCAAGTATATACCGAACTTACAGTGTCTACATTGATGTTTCCACTATGGCGAAGCAGTCAAATTTTTTGTCTTTATTTCAATTTGAATTGCAAACAATTTGAGCTTTGTTGCCAACTAATTTCCAGTATGAGCACTGCGGATAGTTTAAAGCAATTTTTTCTTTAGTACATTTGGAGAATTTGAGTTTGTATGTTATGCCTCTCGTACCACACCCATTAAATACCCCATTCATGATAACTCATGATAACTCACTTTTACAGCAGAAAAAAAACTTTAGAAAATCACACAATGTCCTGAGATGCTGGATTGCAGGTTACATAGTTACATAGTTACATAGTTACATAGTTACATAGTAATTAAGGTTGAAAAAAGACTTTCAGTCCATCAAGTTCAACCTGTTAAGATCTCCTCTGATCTGCAATATGCAGATTAGTTATTAATTAAATTATTGATTAAATAATTATTAATAGTATAGTATTGGAGAATGAATAAAGAGTTAGTCCATCAAGTTCAACCTTTTTAGATCTCTATTGATCTTTTTAATTTGGACTATTTATTATTATTGTTAATTGTTAATTATTGTTAATTGATCCAGAGGAAGGCAAACATAAAAAAAACCCCATTGAAACTTTGCCAATTGTCTCATAAGGGGGAAAAAAAGCAAAATTCCTTCCTGACCCCAGAAACTGGCGATCAAATTTCTCCCTGGATCAATATTCCTTCGCTAGTTATCTAGGATAGCCTTGAATGCCCTCTTTATTCAGAAATATATCTAACCCCTTTTTGAAGTTGTCTATCGAATTCGCTGTCACCACCTCCTTTGGTAGAGAATTCCACAGTTTAACCACCCTAACTGTGAAGAACCCTTTTCTTTGTTTAAGGTGAAATCTTTTTTCCTCTAACCTCAACGGATGTCCTCTTGTCAGTTGAAAATCTCTTGCTACAAAAAGCTCACTTGACAAAGCCTTATATGGACCCTGGATGTATTTAAATAACGTAATCATATCTCCTCTTAGACGCCTTTTTTCTAGCGAAAATAAGTTTAATTTTGCTAGTCTTTCTTCATAACTTAGCCCCTCCATTCCCCTTTTAGGTTATTGTAGGTTATCGCATCCAAGTCCCACAGTCATTAAGCAACTAGCTCCCTGCCTCTGTGGGGAGAACAGATTTGGTTAAGGAATCACATTTTCTAGCAACAATTCAAATGGCAAAAAAAAGAAGGGCCCAAATGCACAATTTATTAGCTGTAGTAGATTGCTTATTTTACTGCTGAATGCATTTAGGGTTAACAGTGCTCTTATTTGCTTGCTTTATTGTAGCCTTAAAGTGCTGTGCAATTTAGTTTCAGACTCAATCCACACACATTGTCACAGGTTATAAAGCTGATTCCAATTAATTTTACATTAATATGTTATTGTAGGTTTTGGATTCTACTATTTTACAGAACATCAGTCAATGTATGCAGATCATTACAGCACCATAAATACCTTTACAAAACTAAAAGTAATTGCAAGAATGCATAATGGTAAAAGCAAATACTAGGGAGGTGCTGAACCTATATTGAACTCAATCAAAAAGCCCAGAGTTGAAGTAGGTTATACAAGCAGAATGGCCACTGATCTCTTGAGACTGAAACACAAACCTTCAAAAGTATATTTGTCTTCCATCGTTCATTTTAAAATCCATTCACCGACTATTACTTTGATTTGCTTATTATAAAGAGAACATTTTAAGAAAATGCAGTATATTTAACAAACAGGATACAAATGTGAAGTTAAGGATGGGTCAGTATAGTTACTTCCTAAAAGCCACTGAATTATCTTTGTTGAGGGAGAGTATCAATAAACAAACTAATATTCAGAATCTGTTCAATTGTTTTCATATCTTACTCAGGGTTAATGTAATTGGCAAACAGTGTTCTTTTCATAATATGTGCCTACCTGTCTGTATGATAGAAACAATGATTTATTTAATAATACAAAAACTGACTACATTTTACCCACTTTGATACAGTAACATTCTCACTCACACAAACAATGCAACAAAGACTCAGGAAAAGCAGGCAGGATACTTAAATGTATTGACAAAGGAATTAGCCTCAGAAAAAGAGAGATAATAATGCCACTATAGATTTCTAGTTAGGCATCACCTACATCACTGAAAGGGCAGACAAAATAGTACATTGTCTTGTAGACAACATTTATAAGGACAGACTTCATGACCTGAATTATGTATAGCTTGAGGGCAGAAAGGAGAGAGGTGGTATGATAAAAACTTTCAAATATATCAGAGGAACTAATAATGTTCTTCAAGAAAAAGAGGAATGCAAGAACAAGAGGTCATAATTTGTAGTTGGATGGTGGAAGATTTAGGGATAATGTGGAAATGTACTACTTTACATAAAGACTTGTAGGTAAGTGGAAGAGCCTTCAAGAGGCAAGTACAGACAGGGAATTTAAGCATGTCAGGGATAAATATATTTATCTGACAAAAACATCAGATTGTGATAGTAACTCCCTAAGGCAGTGATGGACAACCCAGTTTGTTTGCAGGCTTGACCATAAGATCCTTAAAAAGGCAGCACAATTTGCTTGCACTTTTGTTTTACACACAGGTAGGACCGTAACTACCTTTTTGGAGCTCCTAGGCAGTGAAGTGGAGGAGCCCCTGCGAGTGCGTACGCAAGGTATGCAGAGACCCATTTTTGCCTTTTCTGTAAGTATAAGTTCCCTTTTCTGTTGTAACTGTCTTGTTCTAGGTTGTTACCTCCTAGTAGCCAGTCTATGAACTGCAACAATTAATTTTCTTTTAAGCCAGGAACCATTTTTTTTAAAGAAGTGGCGCCCCTAATAGGGAAGCATCCCTGGGCAGCTGCTTAGTTGGCCTAATGGGTAATCCGGCCATGCACACAGGACAAATTGGTGGTGGAGCAGTTGAGATGAAGGAATAAGTTGTGAAGGGAGAAAATTAATAGTGTGCTCTGGGACATGCTCTCCCATTTCACCTAGGAAAATTGAGGGATTGTGTATCAAGCCTCTGAGAGCCACATGAAATCCCTCACACCTTGAGGCTCACATATGCATCAATATGTGAGGTGACTTTACTTTCATGAACCAGGTGCTTTCATAAACACCTTAAAATATTTGTTTTTAGTTCTGTCCTTATGCAGACTTGCTCACACTTGAATGCTGACCTTCTACTCTGAACTATGTGTGTTACAACAAACCTCAGTAAGCCCTCCAAAATGTACTTGCATGTTTTAATTTAGGGTCAGCAAACCATTGGATCATCACAGTGACTTTACTACCTTGATGAGGGAAAATGTGATAACATTTTCCCTCATCAAGGTAGTAAAGTCACTGTGATGACTCTTTTCTATGGAGAATGAGCTTTTCTATGATTTCCTCCATAGTGTAAACTATTGTTGCTCTTTCACATTTGACTTAAATCAGTTAATCTGGCCCTTTACTTACTAGTTCAACCTGTTGTTGCAATATATAGAGAGAAGGCTATTAAAGGCTATGACAGTCAGCATTACTAAAGCTTGTTACAATGTACTGCAACCTATTAGGGATTTGACTCAAAAACATGCATACGAAAGTAATAAACATGGAGATTGGAATGCTATAAACTGAAGGCTGCTGCGCAAAGCCTTGTTCTGAACAGCTTAACTATACATTTTAATTTTAGGAAGGACAGACTGAAACCTTGAAAATCACTTAGCATTTTATTGTATCCCATGATGTTATGTTGTAAACCAAACTGTTGTCCCTATAGTAAAAAAATTAAGTAAAAGTAGCATTCTTTTTTGTGAAAAATTTCCCACAGTATTATCCCAAGGAACAGTATTGAAGCTGATGAATAGTTTTGGATTGTAAATTTGCAGAAGTGCTCTAAGTGCTCTAGAGAAAGCACTGTGTACATTTGATTTTAAGCATCAAGACAGTGTGTAAATATTGTTTTTGACTTGAACTTACATAGTGTTACAGTGTATAGTGTTACAGAATATGTTGGCGCATTACAAATAAAGGAAATAATAATAGGTGCATAGGTGTTTAAGGAATTCATTTATAAGTAGAAATCAATTACCGGGGACTGGAATAGACAATACTTTTACTTTTGCCTCTTATTAATATGTTTTCATTATAAAATATATAATGTATGCAAGATATATATTCTAAATGTATTCAATAAAAAAAACGTTAAAGTCTAAAATTACTATGCTTTTCTCATGCATTGTTTTTATTTAGGATCATTAATTTAAACTTTGAGTTTAAACCTTTTTGTATTTTCTTAAAAGGATATGGAAGGTTCCTGAATTTTCCCAGCTATATTATATACACATATATCTGTTTCCTTTTATGTACCTTATTTTATTACTCTGTTTTTACTGTCTAAAATAAAACAAATAATCCCAGTATGAGTCTGCCCACTGTAGCGTACAGACAAACATAACACTTGATGTTCAGTTTAGTGTCTGTGGACCGGATTCAATTGCCCAATTCGTAAATTTATACACACTTAAAATCTCTGTTAAAATTGCTACATATTCTGCAAATATTACTTATGGTTAGTATGTGAGACAAAGCACAGTAAGTACAGCAGGGTAGATGTCTTCATGTGTTGCAGAGGATAGACCCAAGCAAATAACAGAGCTTCTAAGCACAAGTTAGCAAAATAAAGTACATAAAAGTAAATACATACACAAGTATATTATATTCCTAGTAAAATTCTGAAACCTTCAATATCCCTTTAATTTAAAATCTTATATATAACTAGCGACTTGCCTGTCAAAAATGACAGCAAAAAAATTGAAGCCTTGCAATGCTGTTGTTTGCCACACAATGCAAGCCTCTCTTACCCCCTCTAACTTGTGGGCCTCTTCAGCATTCATTGCTCATGCGCATGCCCATCATTTTTAACATAGCTTTACAGACAAACTCACAATTACGACAACTATACAGTATATGTGATAATAGAAACATATATGTTTAGGCTATTATGTCAACAGTTTAATCCACTATTTAGAGTAATGATTTGTCCTTTGAATCTACAAAGTGCAGAGAATAGGTACTTATGTGATTTGCACATCTACTAGCAGGTATTGTTTTAGTGTGTATCTTTGCAATGCTGTACTCCAGCAGTCACATTGCCACCTTTACAACTATATAATTGAACACTGTAAAGCAATGCAAGGTAAAGTAAATAGAAATTTACACATAAAGAAAACCCTTATTTCACCATCATTTTGGTTTCCATGAATGTGTGGTTTCACTGAAACTTAAATACTAATTGTTTTTTCTACAGTTGGTTTGCATTTTATAACGCTTCATTACACAAATCATATTACCACTAAATTGCTGGGAAGCAAAGTGTGTTAGATAGATAGATAGGTTTTTTTAAGGATCAATTACATATAACTGTTTTTGAAAAAATAAAGATATATTTCATATTCAGAACCAACATTTACAACTATACATTAATAGGTCATTATTATTTAAATATCCTTTATAAACAGAATGAATATATTAGTATACTATATATGTCTGTCCAACTGGATGATCATTGACTGGATGCAGCCTGCAAGTTGTTTCTTTTGCCTACTGTCTGCTAAAGGGAGCCCCTTAACAAACATTTGAGATAGATTAAACACTTGAGCCATCATTTATAAATCCACAAGTCTTTAGTTATTTCATAATACATATGATACTTTAAATATTTAGATATACGGAGGCGGAGCTAGCGTCTGGTGCAGGAAGACGCAGGGTGACAGAGCTCCTGCGTGAAAATAGACACAAGAGGCCCAAAAAGGCCCAAAAAGTCCGGCCAAAGCAGGCCACATCTCCCCACAAGACAGGGGGGAAGCAAAGGGGACACCCCAGAACCCCCCGAAGGCGCATCTGGAAAGCCCGCCGGCATAGTTAGCGCGGCCGCGCTCCTGCAGGGCACAGCAGGGCTGCAGCCCAACCAGTGCTCCTTTCCAGGAGGCCCCCAAGACCCGTGGATCGGGGGTACAGTCCGGGTACAGCTGGATCCGGCACCAGGAGTGGTGCAGTCGTGCCAGAAGGGATCCCAGAGCTGGGAGGCGGCCATCTTGCCTGAACACGAGGCGTCATTGGTACAGGAGGCCCAGACAGGGTGAGTGCCCCAAGAGAGGGTCAGGGGCTCCACGGGGGGCGATCCCAGACATCTGGCCAGGGCTGAGAGGCCTGAGAGGGCTGAGGAGACTGCAGGAGAGAGGGGGAAAAAAAGCCCGCGAAACGGGAGGCCGCCATTTTGTCAGCTGGGCCTGGTGGAGGGGCCCTGGTCAACCCTATATCCCCCTACAGCATTACACACTGCCTAGGAGTGCAACTCCAAGAAACACTGAGGCTGCTGAATTGGGGTCTGGCTGCACAGGATAGGATCTGCCCTACAAGCCTGGCACAGCGTAATCCTCTCCCTGAACCAGCTCATGTAAGTGACTCTGCATTTTTCTATTAAGCACATCACAGGTGCACGGCCATCTTTCTTGCTCCTTCACATACAGACTGCCTTTGGTAGCATATATCTGACCAGAATAACAGTGAGAAGGATCATACGCCAATTTTTCTTGCAGTGGCACAGATCACTATTTGCTCCACGTATATACACCTAGAAAGACACAGCATCAGGAGTGAAAGTAGCCTGGGAGTGCAGACCCCCACCCTATGTGTGCGGCATCAGTTACCCAGTATATATAGGCCATTGGCGCGAGGCTGTCACAGCGATCTAGGGCAATTCTGAAGTGACAGTGACACCTAGTAGTTGAACAATTCCAGATGCCAGGCAGGGGAGGCCTGAAGAACATGGGCACGCACGCTCCATATAGAAGGTATGTGCGGAAGGGATCCTGGAGCTAGAGGCAATGGGGAGGCGACAAGCAGAGTAAGCTGAAATAATGAAATCCTTTTCATGAGCGACAAGGAATACCCCAGCACCCTGGCCGGAACTGCCGCAGCGCACATACTCGTCACAAACCCCATGCCAGGGGCGATGTCCTAGCAGGCCACGCAAGCTAAAATAGAGAACACCAGGGAGACCCTCTATAACCAAGACAAACCCACGGTGACCGGCGGGCCTGGAGCAGAAGCAGGACCGAGGATGAAGAAAGGGAAGAAAAGCATACCCTCCAGGGGCATTCCCGATCATTTCCCAGTGGCAACTACACCGAAAAGCAAAGCAGGGGAGAGCTCCCCAGAACGGTCAGAGATGTCAGAAGCTGAGGGAGACCGGCCCAATACAATCACTGATGTGGACTTCTCGGTGTCGGCAATGGCCAAATTCGAAGTGTTGCTGAAAACCCAGCTGGCGTTGGCCCTGAAGGATGTGAGAGAAGAGATTTGTGCGGTGGGTCAGAGAACCCATGAGCTGGAACGAACAACTGATCAAATCATATCCGCTCAGGAGGAAGATAAGCAGGAGATAAGTGCTAATACTTCTCGCATTGAGGCTCTGGAAAGCAAGATAGAGGATCTAGAGAATAGATCCCGTAGGCACAACGTCCGTCTGAGAGGCGTCCCGACGAAAGTGGGCGACATCATGGCGTACCTTGAAGCAGTATTCTTTACCATCATTCCCGGCCATCAAAAGGAGGATCTGCTGATAGAAAGGGCCCATAGGGCACTGGGTGGCCCTAGCAACCCAGAAAAACCAAAAGACATTGTTGTGCGCTTTGTGAGACAAAGTTCCAGAGACTTGATAATGGCTAAGGCAAGAAGGTTGCCCAAGATAGTGGGACCGGACGGCTCTTCTTTACAACTGTTTGCAGATCTTGCCCCAGCAACCTTAGCAAAAAGGAGAGAGATGAAACCAGCTCTGGAGATCTTAACTGCGAACAAAATCCAGTATAGATGGGGATTTCCATTTAGCATCCAATTTGAATGGAGGGAGCAGCTACATAGAGCTTTTTCCCTGGCAAGCCTTCAAAAAAAGCTGGTGCATTTACAGCTGGTTCCAGAAGGTACTAACCTGTTGGGTCAGCTACCCAGACCCAGAGAGCGGCCTTCCAGAGAATGGTCCGAAGTCTCCGGCAGGAAGAAACAAAGACATGACAACAGACTGGAGCAACGAGATCAGAGTGGTGGTACCAAGGAAGGGGAGCCACCATGTAATGATATAATGGACTGATAAGCTATTTCATAGTAACAGGGACTAAAGGCAGTACATACGGTTAATAACGTTGAGTCTTGCTTTACTGTTTGGGACGAGTCAGAGTAATGGCTAGGGGGAAGCTGGGGTCTTGCTTTGCTTAGCAACAAAGCGTATCAAGAACGAGGATCACAGTTAGGTTAATTAAAGCGGAAGCTTATAATGTTTGTTTGCCGCCCATAGTTTAATGGGGGAAGGTTTTTTTTCTTTTTTTTGTTCTTATCTTAGTAGAGAAAACTGAGTAGTATAGTTGACTACTATCAGGAAGTTCCTCACACTAGGGATCTTTAGTGGGTTCAGGGATCTCCACTCCCTAGGCACGAAGGTGCAAGATGGTTAGTTATGTGAGGAGGAGGGGGGAGGGTGGGGGGAACAGGGCCCAAAAGGGTTTAGTTATTCAAGTTTTGTTGTTAATGTGTTTTTACTGTATTTCTCTTGCTCAGGCTGGTAAAGAAACGGATGCATTGGCAACTCGCCGGCTCTCACGGACCTCTCCCACGGAATCCAAATCCTCTGTCTCCACAAATGGTGAGTCACCATTGACAATAGTAACACATGACTATAATACCTATGGCTGAGTCAGAATACGTCTGCATCACACATAACGTTAGAGGCTTTAACACCCCCTCCAAAAGAAGCAAAGCGTTCCAATCTTACAAAGCCCATAACCCGGCGGTTATATTTATCCAAGAAACACACTTTAAGCGCCGCCAGGTCCCGTCCTTTATGGACAAAAACTTCCCCACATTTCACGCTACATGTAGTAACTCTAAGAAGGAAGGGACAGCGATTCTGCTACACAAAAATTTCCCGTTCATACTAGACAAAAAAATTGTAGATAGGCAGGGATATTACCTGTTTCTGACAGGGACCGTCCTAGACCTTCCGGTTACCTTAGCCACCATGTATGCCCCTACTAACTCCCCACACAATCATTTAATCAGAGCGCTGAGACACCTAGCGAAAGTGAGGGAGGGTAAGATCATCCTGGGGGGTGACTTCAATCTGACGTTGGACGTGAAAAATGATAGAACAGGGAAAAATCTAGGAGGCAAATTCTCTAAAAAATTGAAAATAATTCATCTACTGCTAGGGGAACTAGGAATAGTGGATCTATGGAGGGAATGTCACCTAGGGGCTAGAGAGTTCACCTTCTACTCATACCCCCACAAAGTATACTCCAGAATAGATTACATACTAACGGACTCAATACTGTTGAAGGAGGCTAGGGGGGTGGAAATAGTACCCTGTGCTTGGTCAGACCACAGCCTGGTTAAGGCGACCATAAATCTAGGCCCCACAACTAAACCCCCATACAAGTGGAGACTGAACGAAAGAGTATTAACGATTCCGTCAGTTAAAGACAGAATAACCCAAGAATTAGAACTTTTCTTTGAGTCTAATGAGACACCGGGGATGGGGATTGGCTGGGTTTGGGTGGCACATAAGGCCTACATCAGGGGCATGTGTATAAAGGAAGCGGCCAAGTTTAGGAAGGATCAGAAAGCTTGAGAACGGAAACTTACGGAAGAGCTAGGCGCCCTAGAAAAGGGTAACCAACAAAAACCTAACAAGCAGACTAGGCGGGAAATTGAAAGAGTGAGAGTAGAATTAGACAAGATTTACTCAGAAAGTGCAGAAAAACTGCTTAGGAGAACTCATCATAAATTCTTCCTCCAAGCAAATAAACCTGATAGGATGCTGGCGAGAAAGTTAAGATCAAAACATATGCAATCACGAAGTCATTATATAAAAGTAGGGGGCAGTGTGAGAACGGCTAATCCCACTAAGATACAGGAAATGTTTTTCCACTTTTATCAGAACCTCTACTCGGCGACCGGTAAGGAAACGGAAGGTAGCATAAGATCATGGCTAGACAGGTACGATTTACCAAGATTGGAGGAAACTGAGGTAGAAGCGCTAAACACTAAAATTTCACTCGAAGAAGTTAGGAGAGGAATACAAGCTTTGAAGAATGGTAAAGCCCCGGGTCCAGATGGGTTCTCCAACATGTACTATAAGACCTTCAAGGATCAGTTGGCACCCAGATTAGCCAAATTGTACAACCATATCTTAGAGGGACAGTCAATTCCCCCTGAAATGAATCTGGCCGAAATAACTCTTTTTCCTAAGGAAGGGAAGGACAACACAGAGGTTAAGAACTACAGGTCCATCTCTTTGTTGAACGGGGATATTAAACTCTTGGCTAAGATTATGGCGGACAGGGTCTCAAAATTTCTTCCACGTATTATACACAAGGACCAGGTAGGGTTTGTCCCCCATAGACAGGCTCGAGATAACATTAGAAAAGTAATCAATTTAATCCACCATGCCAATAATAACAAAATCCCGGCATGCCTTTTGGCGTTAGACATTGAGAAGGCCTTTGATTCTTTGGAGTGGCCATACCTTGGGGAGGTCTTAAAGAAATTTGGTTTTACAGGAGGATTCCTAAACTTAATTAATACATATTATAGAAACCCGGAAGCGCATCTGAAGCTCCCGGGCACACTGAATCAGGCCATCAAAATTGGAAGGGGTACGAGACAGGGGTGTCCCCTGTCCCCCTTACTCTTTGCTATCGCAATTGAACCATTAGCACAGGCAATTAGGATGAACTCAGGGATCAAGGGTCTGGTAATAGGGCAACAGCACCACAAACTTAACCTGTTTGCAGACGATATGTTGTGCACAATAACAGAACCGGAACAGTCCATCACTACCTTGATGGACACCCTCTCAGAGTTTGGTCGCAAATCAGGGCTCCTCATTAACGTCGGGAAAACAGAAGCTTTGGCTATAAATCTAGATTCTCACACTAAAGAATTAATATCGGACAAGTTCAAATTCCAATGGGCCAAGAACTGCATTCAGTATCTAGGGATAAAAATCACGCCGCATACAAATTCCTTATATGGGTCTAACTATCCCCCGCTTTATAAAAGACTTAGTGAAGATATGCATAAATGGTCTAGCTATCCTATTTCATGGCTGGGAAGGATTAACTCCTTTAAGATGACAATTCTACCGAAGCTGTTGTATCTGTTTAGGACCCTGCCAATCCCTGTCAATCAGGTAGACTTGAAAGGGTTTCAAAGGAAAGTATCCCAATTTACATGGAAGGGCAAACCCCCCAGAATTAATAAGGAGATAATGTATAAGCACAAAGATAGGGGTGGTCTATCATTCCCAGACCTGAAGAAATACTATAGAGCGGCACAACTATCGTTTATTCCCTTAATTCATTCAGGGGTTCACCAACCGCTATGGAAAACACTAGAAGACCGGTGGCTAAACCCATACTCCTGGGACACCCTGGTCTGGTTGGATGGGGTGCCGGAGGGTGTGGGAAAGATAAAGCACCCGGTTATAGCCAATACGTTACAAGGATGGAAATGGGCCCTGAAACACACAAGCCTTTTTAGACACCCATCCCCGATGCTCTCGGTATTTGGGCATCCACAGTCTCCAACAGGGATCAGCTCAGAGGCAAAATGGTGGTGGAAATCTAGGGGGCTGGATAGGCTAGGAGCTTGGCTAGGAACGGACATTCCAATAACATATGAATACTTGAGAGATCATCATGATATCCCTATTGATCAACATTTTAATTTCTGCAAAATCAGACATTTGGTCAATACTATAGGTAGAATGCAAGGCCCCCCGAAAAAAACATGACTTTTGGGAATATGTCAAAAAGTTCCTCTGACTAAAGGAATTATAGGGGGTATATACGAAATCTATAATTCACCTCCAGAACGGGTAAGGGATAAATACATAGAGGAATGGGAGAAGGACATAGGAGAACACTGGGAAACGGAGAAATGGGAGAAAGTTTGGAAAAATATTTACAAAGGTTCACTAAACCACACACTTCTAGAAACCGCCATTAAGGTCCTCCACAGAACTTACCTAATCCCTGTAAGAATGGCGAAGTGGAACAATTCAGGGGGGATATATTGTACAAGGGGTTGTCAGATCCCTGGCTCTTTCATACACATGTGGTGGGAATGCCCTAAAGTTGCTCAGGTATGGACAGCTGTGACAGATCTTGCAGTTGACATTTTCAAAACCCCAGGAGGGGGCTCATTAGATTCATGTTTATTGGGATTCCCAGACCCACGGCTATCCCCAACACAAAATAGGCTACTACAGTTTATGTACATGGCTACCAAGTCACATATCGCTAAACATTGGAAAACGGATACACTTGAGCTTCAGGCTATAAAAAACAAAATAAACTATCTAGCAGTAAACGAGCACATGACACATATTTTGGCAGATTCGGTCCAGAAATACAGAGACATATGGGACCCATGGTTAGCATATGCGGGCTAGCAAGGTGGGAACACAAGTAGGTAAGGCAACAGAGAGAGGGTAAACAAAAGGGAAAAAAAAAAAGAAGGGGAAAAACTAGGAGGAGGAGGAAACGTGGGAGGCGCTGGAGAGTCCGACGAGGAGCTATGAAGTCCAGCAAGGTAAAACGAATAGAAATTATAATTCTTGTTTCTTATATATTATATGTGAAAATACAGATGACACTACAGTTTTGACTTTTGTTCAAGTTTAGGTGTGTAAGAATGAATAAAGGATATGGGGGAATGATATGTTGAATTAGGTTTCTGGGATTAAGAATAGATACCTTGTACCTAGGAAGGTTATTTTTTAAGGGTAGTAAGGAGGGAAGGGCTATAGGCTTAAATGACCAGGCTTAAACCCGAGTATGTATAAATAAAGACAAAAAAACCCTATTGGAGATTGTTTTTCTGTTTTTTTTGTTTTATTTTAGAATTTCACATTTGGTTAGTTTAGTTGGCGTGGGTAGGATTTATATAAGTTAAAGGCTATATGGAATGTTGCAGGTAGGGCAAATACAGAGAACACTAGAAGGGGCATTTGGGGATTAAGGTTAATATTGCCAATTGTAATAGGCCCCATTAAGCCTAGCCTGCGAGCTATGGATTACTGAGTCGATAAATGAAAAGTTGCAGAGGAAAAAAAATAAGTTATACCCATTTATGGTTAGTGTTGTATTACTAGAAAACGGAAAAGGAAGGGGGAGAGGTCACGTTGATTGCAAAGTCAGGCTACATATGTTTATAGAAATGCTGTTAGAAGGTTAATTCCTGACCTGTGAGTCATGGCTTACTGATATATTGTTTGTTTAATTTTGGAAGTGACCAATAAAAACTATTGATGGATAAATATTTAGATATACATTTTTTAAAATCACTATTTTAAAACCGGCCCACTGACTCTCTGGCTTATAATAATCTGGCCAACCACATGGAAGAAATTAGATAGCACTTTATTAGTATAAACAGTGAGCAATAACATAATAATAGAATAATATTAGTGAGACTATATATATATATATATATATATATATATATATATATATATATGTATATATATATTGAAGGCAAATTGGTAAACTCACACCAAAACAGCTTAATTGAAGTAATTCTTGTAATAATGAAGTATAGCTTACTTTTCTTGTTATACTTCATTGTGAAAAAGATGCAAAGTATAATTAAAGACACATTACAATATTTATGAATTAGGCCCATACCGGACCTTAAAAACTCACATTACACCAAGCAGGACCATATAGGCCCCAACCGGACCTTAAAAACACACATTACACCAAGTGGGACCATATGGGCCCCAATTGGACCTTAAAAACCTACATTACACCAAGTGGGACCATATAGGCCCCAACCAGACCTTAAAAACACACATTACACCAAGTGGGACCATATGGGCCCCAACTGGACCTTAAAAACCCACATCACACCAAGCGGGACCATATAGGCTTCAACCGGACTATTAAAACCTTAAAATACCAAGCGGGACCATTTAGTCCCAAACCGAACCTTAAAAACTCACATTACACCATGTGGGACCATATAGGCCTCAACCGGACCTTAAAAACGTACATTACACCAAGTGGGATCATATAGGCCCCAACCGACCTTAAAAACGCACATTACACCAAGCGGGACCATATAGGCCCCAACCGGACCTTACAAACACACATTACACCAAGCGGGACTATATAGGCCCCAACCGGACCTTAAAAACACACATTACACCAAGCGAGACCATATAGGCCCCAACCAGACCTTAAAAACACACATTACACCAAGTGGGACCATATGGGCCCCAACTGGACATTAAAAACCCACATCACACCAAGCGGGACCATATAGGCTTCAACCGGACTATTAAAACCTTAAAATACCAAGCGGGACCATTTAGTCCCAAACCGGACCTTAAAAACTCACATTACACCATGTGGGACCATATAGGCCCCAACCGGACCTTAAACACGTACATTACACCAAGTGGGATCATATAGGCCCCAACCGGACCTTAAAAACGCACATTATACCAAGCGGGACCATATAGGCCCCAACCGGACCTTAAAAACGCACATTATACCAAGCGGGACCATATAGGCCCCAACCGACCTTAAAAACGCACATTACACCAAGCGGGACCATATAGGCCCCAACCGGACCTTACAAACACACATTACACCAAGCGGGACTATATAGGCCCCAACCGGACCTTAAAAACAAACATTACACCAAGCGGGACCATATAGGCCCCAACCAGACCTTAAAAACACACATTACACCAAGTGGGACCATATGGGCCCCAACTGGACCTTAAAAACCCACATCACACCAAGCGGGACCATATAGGCTTCAACCGGACTATTAAAACCTTAAAATACCTAGCGGGACCATTTAGTCCCAAACCGGACCTTAAAAACTCACATTACACCATGTGGGACCATATAGGCCCCAACCGGACCTTAAAAACATACATTACACCAAGTGGGATCATATAGGCCCCAACCGGACCTTAAAAACGCACATTATACCAAGCGGGACCATATAGGCCCCAACCGGACCTTAAAAACGCACATTACACCAAGCGGGACCATATAGGCCCCAACCGGACCTTACAAACACACATTACACCAAGCGGGACTATATAGGCCCCAACCGGACCTTAAAAACAAACATTACACCAAGCGGGACCATATAGACCCCAACCGGACCTTAAAAACACACATTACACCAAGCCGGACCATATAGGCCACAACCGGACCTTAAAAACCCACATTACACCAAGCTGGACCATATAGGCCCTAACCGGACCCTAAAAACCCACATTACACCATGCGGAACCATAAAAGCCCCAACCGGACCTTAAAAACACACATTACACCAAGCGGGACCATATGGGTCCCAACCGGACCTTAAAAACACATTACACAAAGCGGGACCATATAGGCCCCAACCGGACCTTTAAAACACATTACACAAAGCGGGACCATATAGGCCCCAACCGGACCTTTAAAACCTCATTGAGAGCCTCTCCCCACTAAAAACACACCTTACAACAAGTGGGACCATATAGGCCCCAACCGGACCTTAAAAACCGACATTACACAAGTGGGACCATATAGGCCCTAATCGAACATTAAAAACCCACATTACACCAATTGGGACCATATAGGCCCCAACAGGACCTTAAAAACACACATTACACCAAGCTGGACCATATAGGCCCCAACCGGACCTTAAAAACCCACATTACACCATGCGGAACCATAAAAGCCCCAACCGGACCTTAAAAACACACATTACACCAAGCGGGACCATATAGGTCCCAACCGGACCTTAAAAACACATTACACAAAGCGGGACCATATAGGCCCCAACCGGACCTTTAAAACACATTACACAAAGCGGGACCATATAGGCCCCAACCGGACCTTTAAAACCTCATTGAGCACACACAATTTAGACAAACTTGAGGCATGGTTTGAGGGCGACAGAATTATTTCTTGGGCAGAAATGAACAGGAAAATAGGGATACCACACCAAGAAATGTTTAACTACATCAAAATTAGACATTGGGTTGAGGAGATACATAGGATTCATGGCCCGCCCAAAGAATCGTGGATGTCAATAATATGTAAAAACACAAACTTAACTAGAGGAAACTTAGGCTCACTGTACACTATGTTTAATGCCCCAAAGGCTTCGTGGAAGCCTGCTTACACATTGAAATGGGAGATAGACATGCAACAAAACTGGGAGGGGGACAAATGGGCGGAATCCTTTCTGAGCCTATCTAAAGGCTCATATAACTATAGCTTGCTAGAAACCTCGTTGAAAATCTTACACCGGGCATACATGACTCCTGCCAGGCTAAATAAGCTATCTCCAACAACTTCAGATAGGTGCTTTAGAGGATGCCAGGGAAGGGGAGACTTTATTCATACGTGGTGGAAATGTCCTAGAGTGGCTAATATTTGGATTGAAGCTACCAAATTAGCTTCACGGATTCTTAAATCTCCCCTAGAACCATCAATCTCGTCTTGTCTATTGGGAATTCATTACCAGGGGCTGGGTAATAAGGGGAACAAATTGGCCCAATTAGCCGCCAAAAATATAATTGCTAGAAGATGGAAAAGCAGTCATATCCAATTTCAGGAAGTCATGAACAAAATAAATTATCTTTGCATTAACGAAAGAATGACTCACACTTTGTTGGACACTCACCAAATTTACCTAGAAATTTGGGGACCTTGGATTCAGTCTCCAGATAGCACATTGTAAGGTCTGGACAAGAAAGAGCATTACACTTTGGCTAACAGCTGTGGCTTGTCCGGGGAGCGGAGTGTGGAGCGGACTGGAAAGGGTAGAGCTGGGAAGTGGAGAGGCAACTCATCTAGACGACAAAAGGTACTGATGGTGGCACGGGAGATCATAGGAATGGATGTAGTGAGGAACATTTAGGAGTGGAACTTTAATTGTGTATTTACTTAAAACCATCACCAAAAAAGGAAAAAAATTTGAGATATCTGGCTGAATGATTGTTTATTGATATGAATACTATATTTTAATAACAATAGACACAATTATCTCAATAATTTCAGTTAACAGATGTTTGCAATGTAATTGTTTGTCATGTAACATAAAAGCTGTTGAATAAAAAATCTTTGAAACAAAAAACCTCATTGAGAGCCTCTCCCCACTAAAAACACACCTTACAACAAGTGGGACCATATAGGCCCCAACCGGACCTTAAAAACCCACATTACACCAATTGGGACCATATAGGCCCCAGCGGGACCTTAAAAACACACGATACACAAAGCGGGACCATATAGGCCCCAACCGGACCTTTAAAACACATTACACAAAGCGGGACCATAGAGGCCCCAACCGGACCTTTAAAACCTCATTGAGAGCCTCTCCCCACTAAAAACACACCTTACAACAAGTGGGACCATATAGGCCCCAACCGGACCTTAAAAACCGACATTACACAAGTGGGACCATATAGGCCCTAATCGAACATTAAAAACCCACATTACACCAATTGGGACCATATAGGCCCCAACAGGACCTTAAAAACACACATTACACCAAGCGAGACCATATAGGCCCCAACCGGACCTTAAAAACACACATTACATCAAGCGGGACCATATAGGCCCCAACCGGACCTTAAAAACCCACATCACACTAAGTGACACTGTATAGGCCCCAAGAGACACAGAGGATGGGGGATAGGGGGAAGGGATACAGAGGAGGGGGGAGGAGAAACAGAGGGGGACCATATAGTTACATAGTTACATAGTTACCTAGTTACATAGTAATTAAGGTTGAAAAAAGACTTTCAGTCCATCAAGTTCAACCTGTTAAGATCTCCTCTGATCTGCAATATGCGGATTAGTTATTAATTAAATTATTGATTAAATAATTATTAATAGTATAGTATTGGAGGATGAATAAAGAGTTAGTCCATCAAGTTCAACCTTTTTAGATCTCTATTGATCTTTTTAATGTGGACTATTTATTATTATTGTTAATTGTTAATTGATCCAGAGGAAGGCAAACAGAAAAAAAAAAAACATTGAAACTTTGCCAATTGTCTCATAAGGAAAAAAAAAAAGCAAAATTCCTTCCTGACCCAAGAAACTGGCGATCAAATTTCTCCCTGGATCAATATTCCTTGCTAGTTATCTAGGATAGCCTTGAATGCCCTCTTTATTCAAAAATATATCTAACCCCTTTTTGAAGTTGTCTATCGAATTCGCTGTCACCACCTCCTTTGGTAGAGAATTCCCTTTCAATATCTGATACCCCTAGATTTGCTCCATTAAGATTATAGATTGCTTGGCTATTGTTCCTTCCCAAATGCATAACCTTACATTTATTTGTATTAAATCTCATCTGCCATTTAGCCGCCCATTTCTCTAATTTATGCAAATCCTTTTGTAGGGAAAGTACATCATTATCTGATTTTATTACCTTGCACAACTTAGTGTCATCAGCAAAAATGGAGACACTACATTCGAGTCCTACTTCAATGTCATTAATAAATATGTTAAAAAGGAGAGGACCTAATACTGAACCTTGAGGAACCCCACTTATCACATTAGACCAATCGGAGTATGTTCCATTTACAACAACGCTTTGCTTCCTGTCTTTTAGCCAGCTCTCGATCCATGAGCAGATATTTACTGCAATTCCTGTATCCCTTAGTTTGCTCACTAGTCTTCCATGGGGTACTGTATCAAATGCCTTTGAAAAATCTAAAAAGACTACATCCACTGTGTTGCCCTGATCCAAGTTCCTATTAACCTCCTCATAAAAACTAATTAGATTAGTCTGACACGACCTTTCCTTCATAAATCCATGTTGACTGCTACCTATGATCCTGTTCAAATAGACATATTCTTGTATTCTGTCCCTTATTAACCCTTCTAAAAGCTTCCCAACTACAGAAGTGAGGCTCACTGGTCTATAATTCCCCGGATTTGCTATAGCTCCCTTCTTAAATATAGGTATCACCTCTGCTTTTCTCCAGTCATCTGGTAGAGACCCTGAAGTGAGTGAGTCTTGAAAGATTAGATATAATGGTTTGGCTATTACAGAACCCAGCTCCCTCAGTACCTTTGGATGTATTCCATCAGGACCTGGGGCTTTATTAACATTTATTTTCTCCAACCTCTTTTGTATTTCTTCCTGCGTTACCCAATTATTTAGTAAAGGTAGTGTAGCCCCATTATGTTGCGGTGTCCCAACCACTGGTACCTCCCTTGTGTAAACCGACGAAAAGAACCTATTTAGCTCATCTGCCTTTTCCTGGTCACTAAATATCAGATGGCCTGTT
The DNA here is from genome assembly GCA_027410445.1 of Discoglossus pictus. Classification (NCBI taxonomy): domain Eukaryota; kingdom Metazoa; phylum Chordata; class Amphibia; order Anura; family Alytidae; genus Discoglossus; species Discoglossus pictus. The sequence goes on along the minus strand of CM050166.1, from coordinate 260,953,864 downwards.
TCACATTGTAATGGTCCTATCGATTCCTTCCTGGCCTTCTTCCCATTAATATATTTAAAAAATATTTTAGGGTTAGTCTTACTTTCCATTGCAACTGACTTCTCATTTTCTATTTTAGCCAGTCTAATAGCCCTTTTGCAAGACTTGTTGATTTCCTTATAGTCACATAAAGCTGCCTCTGTTCCCTCCTTCTTGTATAATTTAAATGCATATTTCTTTTTCCTCATCATGATCTTTAAGTCATTGTTAAGCCACATGGGATGTGATTTACTCCTATTCATTTTATTTCCACATGGTACATGCTGATGAGTATGTTTATTTAGTAAGGATTTGAATGTTGTCCATTTATTTTCAGTATTCTTCCCTGTAAGTTCTTTGTCCCAGTCTATATGTTGTATTGCTGCCCGTAGCCCATTAAAGTTAGCCCTTTTAAAATTTAGAGTTTTTGTTTGCCCCTAACAACTCTGTTTTTTGTATTCAATCTCAAATGAGACTGTGTTGTGATCACTGTTCCCCAAGGGTTCCCCTATTTTTACATTTGATATTATATCAATATTACTTGTGATGACTAAATCAAGATGGCCCTATTTCTAGTAGGTTCTTGTATTACCTGGGCCAGATAATGATCCCTGAGTGTACTCAAGAACCTGCTCACCTTAGCTGAGCTGCTGGTCTCGTTTATCCAGTTTATATCAGGGTAATTAAAGTCTCCCATTATTAGAACTTGCCCATGCTTAGCTGCATTTCCAATCTGTAACAATAATTGTATTTCCTCACTTTCAGCTATATTTGGGGGTTTATAGCATACTCCCACTAATATGCGTTTAGAATTAGCTCCTCCACTATTTAGCTCAACCCACAAGGATTCAATGATGCCGTTAGTGCCAGCATAAATATCTTCTCTGACTATAGGCTTAAATTCAGGCTTAACATTAAGACAGATCCCTCCTCCTCTTTTACCATTTCCCCTATCTTTCCTAAATAGGTTATAACCATCCAGATTAACAGTCCAGTCATGAGATTCATCCCACCATGTTTTCGTAATGCCTATTAAGCCACATTTTTCTTGTACTGCTAATATTTCTAGCTCATCCATTTTCCCAGGCAAACTTCTTGCGTTAGCAATCATACACTTTATGTTGCTATGGCTCTGCTGTTGTGAAGTGCCTGCCACTGTATTTGAGGCCCCTATTAATACCTCCCTACTTTCTATTGTAACCCTCCCCCTTCTCCTCCCCCATGGGTAACTAATTCATCCCTTTCCCTCTCTACCCTATTTACCCCAATACTTCTATATAGTCCCCCCCCCCACCTACAAGTTTAAAAACTCCCCCAGCCGTTCTACCATCCTATCCCCTAGCACAAAAGCGCCCTCATCATTAAGGTGCTATCCATCCCTGCTATAGAGATTGTACCCAAGTGAGAAGTCAGCCCAGTGCTCTAAAAACCCAAAACCCTCTGCACTGCACCACTTTTTTAGCCATGCATTAACCTCCCTAAGCTCCTTCTGCCTCCCTGGGCTAGCACGTGGCACTGGTAGTATCTCAGAAAATACTACCTTGGCGGTCCTTGCTTTAAGCTTATTCCCTAATTCTCTAAAATCATTCTTTAGGACGCTCCATCTTCCACTAACTTTGTTATTGGTACCAATGTGTACCAAGACCGCCGGTTCATTACCAGCCCCGCCCAATAATTTATCCACCTGATCCACAACATGCAGAACCCGAGCACCCGGGAGACAGCAAACTGTTCGATTGCCCGGATCTGGGTGACAAATTACCCTGTCTACCTTCCTAATAATAGAGTCCCCTACCACCAAAACATCTCTGTTGCTCTGCCTATTCTGCCCTCCCTCTCCTCCAGAAGAACTGTGCTCCCGGCTGTTAGAGGGAACAGCTCTATCTGGCATTGCCATTCCTGAATGGACATCCCCAACACTTTCACTCAATCTGGCAAATCTGTTGATGTTTGCCAACTCAGAACTGGCCTGCCTCCTCCTGTTCCCCCTGATTCCCCTTCTAACTGTAACCCAGCTACCTCCCTGGCCATCCTCACTAGCCCCAGCTCCTCCCTCCATACTAGGCCCAGCTAAACTGTGCTCCGTGAGCACCAACTCCCTTTCCAGTGGAGCAATATCACTAAGTGCTGCAATTCTCCTCTCCAGATCTTCAATTTGAGCTTCCAAAGAGGCAACATGCTCACACCTGTCACAGAGGTATGGACCCTGGATCATCTGTTCCAGTAGTGCATACATTTGGCAGGATGTACACTGAGTGAGGTTTCCACTGGACTGACTCATGATTATCAGTTACAAAAATACAGTGAGAAAACAGAAAACAACAAAATACACAGATATAACTTACACAAGCCAAGCCACACCCACTCTCACCTGTACTCTGATTAATGCAACAGACAGAAAACTGTGCACTGACTTAGATCGGATTCAAACCAGACCTCACACAAATGCACCCAGATATAACTACACAGACCAAGCCACACCCACTCTCACCTGTACACTGATTAATGCAACAGACAGAAAACTGTGCACTGACTTAGAGTGGATTCAAACCACTATAGGCCCCCAACCGGACCTTTAAAACCTTAAAATACCAAGCGGGACCATATAAGCCCCAACCGGACCTTAAAAACCCACATTACACCAAGCGGGACCATACAGGCCCCAACTGGACCTTTAAAGCCTTATAATATTAAACCAGACCTTAAAAACCCACATTACACCAAGCGGGACCATATAGGCCCCAACCAGACCTTAAAACCAAGCTGGACCATATAAGCCTTAACCGGACTTTAAAAACCCACATTACACCAATTGTGACCATTGCGAGCCTCTCCCCCTACTACCTCTCCCCCCCTCTACTTTACTGGCCTTGTTATGGGCTCCTTTGGCGCTCATCATGCTCCTCGCAATGAGCGCCTTTGCTGCTCATTGCGAGCCTATCCCCACTTCCTTTGTGTCTCTTCCCCCCTCCTCTGTGTCTCTAACCCACTCTCCCCCTCCTCTGTGTCTCTTCCCCCTCTCCTCTGTGTCTCCTCTCCCCCTTCCTCTGTGTCTCTTCCGCTCCTCCTCTGTGTCTCTTCCCCTCCTCCTTTTTATCTCTTCCCCCCCTCTCCCCATCCACTGTGTCTCTTCTCCCCCTCTCCGTTATCTCTTCCACCCTTCCTCTGTGTCTCTACCACCCTCTCCGCCTCCCGTGTCTCTTCCCCCTCCTCTGTGTCTCTTCCCCCATCCTCTGTATCTCTTCCCCCTCTCCCCCATCCTCTGTGTCTCTTTGCCCCCTCTCCCCCCTCCTCTGTGTCTCTTCCCCCTCCTCTGTGTCTCTTCCCCCCTCCTCTGTATCTCTTCCACCTCCACTGTGTCCCTTCCCCCCTCCCTCCCTTGTGTCTCCCCCCCATCTACTTCCTCTCCCTCCCCTGTGTCTATAGGAATACCATTTAGTGTATGGTGAGGAACAAGAGCAAGAGAAGCCTCCACCATACAGAGTACAGAAACACATAATACATACACATTTTATATATATATATATATATATATATATATATATATATATATATATACTAGCGACTTGCCCATCAAAAATGATGGGGCAATAAAATATGAAGCCATGGCAATGCTGTTTGCCACACAATGTAAAGCTTTTTGTACTCGGGGGGGCCTTCGGCGCTCATTGAGAGCCTCTCATCTCGTGTTCTTTTTCTCCTCTGAGCACCTTTGGCGCTCATCACAAAGACAGATATATATAGCTATATTTTTTTAAATAATTAATTAATTAATTAGTCACTTAATAAATTAATATACTTTACCTATTTCTAATCAATATATCCAGCAATCAATAGCCTGAAGAGCTAACAATCTGTTTTTATTTTCCTGCAGCATACAATGTACAGTTGTACTGTTGCTGCCCTGAGGATAAAGTGTCATCCATGTTCCAACTGTGCATTAGAAATAGGCTGCATGCGCGAGGGCAAACTGTTGGTTTATTTGCGTAAAGCACCATTTTATATTTGTAATGTTATCAGTTGCAAGTTAGGGTTGTAAAATTGCGTCGTTTGTCCTACGTGGTTCGCAAGCATTTTCCATAATTTGTAATAGTATATTTTGTACCTCGTACATTCCTGTGTGAAAGTGGTACGCAGTTGGCGGTGTTTTGTGCGATCCTGGGTCGTGTAGCCTCGTTTCATTTTTTTTTCTTGCGAAATCGACTTCAATTCGCGATCCACCTCACTCCCAGACGTTCTGGCTGTTCCCCTGTGCTGTGTGTGATGTTTTTGTTGTATTTTTTTTTTTTACTTTTTGTGTTTTTCGGTTTGCTCTAATCTGAGTCAGTTCCACTGGAGAAGGAACTGACAACCCACGCCAGTATCACTGCCTGTGCAAACTTACTTGGTTGATGAGATCAGTCAGTAAAGCGAGTGGGAACAGAGTGGGGAGTGTTTGAGATAATTGGCTTTATATAAAGCCTTCCTGGCGTCATATCATAACAATAAGCCTCATAGGCTTGGGGGTGTTCATAGCAACCAGACTGATTGGTTGTTGCTGCAAGCTGTCAATTAAAATTCCCCCAAGTTGGAGCGTTACAGCCAGCCAGACACTAACACAGTGATATGATCTAGCAGTGCAGTACTAGAGAGAGAGAGACCAGGCAAGGGGGAAGGTAAACAAAGGGTTAATTTAAAGTGATAGATGCATATTTTTAACAAAATCATTGGAAAGAAGACATGAAAGCTGATATACAGATATTATTAAATTGTACTATCTATATAAATTTGAAATACAATATTAAAGTGATTGATCATTTTTTGGGGGCGCCTGCCCATTTGCCCCTATGCACCAGCCACCCCTGGTTAACCCTCCTTCTGTTTCTGCTTTCTGCACCAAGCTTTTGCTGTCAGTCTGCCTGGGGGACTTGCTAGAGTCTCATGTAAACAGACACTTCATTTATGATTTTTTCTGTGAAAAAATTCTGTAAAAAATTCTAAGAGTATTTCAACATGTTTTTAGGTGTGCTCTGAGTTGTGAGGAATTAACTGTCCATTTAATGAGCAGTGATATTAAGAAAGTGTCTTTGGTAAACAAACTCCTAAATTATTTCCATACTGTTTAAAATGACTGCAGGTTGACTAACTTGTTATCTCATTGTGAAAGATAAACTTATTTTTTTTTGGCTGCATAGTAAAGGCTTGTTATATAAAGTATTATTTTTTCCACTAGTTGAAAATTAATGCAGTTAACATGCTTAATGCTATCCTATCAATCTTGTAAAGTTTCCTATTGATTTTAAGTGCAATCTTTTGCTAGGTGGAAAAAAAAGAACATTTACATTATGTTTGTGCTACTGATAACATATACTGTCACCTAAAACCTTTACTCCTTCATGCTATGATAATGGATCTTCACAAATAATAACTTCAACCACCACAACTCAACTTCATCTCCTGTCCCCAATATGTCACTTTCCAAATCCCATTTATGACCTTCCAAATTCCATTTATGGCCTTACTTTTTTTTCCTATATGGTCTTTTGAATGTCTAAATTTGATAATGGTCAGTATGCTTTGAGAAAGCAAAATTAATAAACACCACCTTTACTTTTTGAAATACATGAAAATACCCTTTTCTGTAGACTTTTTTTTCTGACCTGATTCTATCTGCTACTTTCTCGGCAGGATGTGTCCCTGTAAAATAATGAGTTTCCATTAGGTCTGTTAAAATCACTATCAATTTTAGCTCATGTATTCCCATACTGCTGATTAAAGCAGCCTCTACATTCAGCAGGTCCTTTTCAGAAATATCTACATGCCATAAATATCTATATCTCTGTTTGCAAAATATTGTCACTAGCTTGCATTTCTAGAAAACTATTACAAACATTTGCACATAAATGCATAGTTATTTTAGAAATTTGGGGTAACTAGTTTATTGTCTGACAGCTATGACCAAATCCTCATTTTTATATCTGAAGAACATAGCAAGGATAAAGCACTTGACATCCCCTATTCAACTGAGCAATTTATAAGTTACTGGAGACTGTAATAAAACTAAACTAATTAGCGTAAACAAATTTGCTATTCAATTGGCTTTATTTTCGCTAGCCGCAAATGATTTACGGGCTAGAAGCTCAAAATCCCTGCGATTGTTAAAATCGTAACTCCGACCCAGCTAAGACTTTGATCTTTTAAACCTGTAAATGTTACAATCGCAAATCGCTATTCAAATTGCTACAATTCCTCAAGGCCGCAAATGTTCTCACACCCGTAAATGGCAAATGTAGAAGAAAATCCTACGGGTACCAGATAGGACTCGCAAGGGGGTTAAATATCTGTTTGTAGCATTGTAAATGCAAATAAATCATCAATATTGCACTTTAAAAGACAGGAAAGCGATGGAAGACATTAGAATTAATTGCCCAACAGTCTCAAGCTTGCAAATCTGCAATCATTTTTTTTTTATGTTTAATTTCAGTGTCATATCAAACTCCATTAGACTATCTTCCTGCCTCAAAACATTAAATACATTACTAAAAACACACCTGTTTAAAAAATCTTATCACCTTCAGCCTTTATAATTACAACTGCACACTCCACAGCTTAATAACACTTACACCCACAATCTACAGTACAACAGACCCCTCCAATTGACTAAACAAATTGCATTCACGTTGCCATTTTGCATTTGTCACCCTCTTGTATCACACCTAAACCCTTAGATTGTAAGTTTGCGAATTTTCAATCGTGTGTCCGTGTCTTGGAAACAAGCACTATGTACATTTGATTATATGCTCAAAAACAGGGCCCTCCATTCTTTATTAGGTGTTAAGTTTGTTTTTTGCCATGTACTAAACCCTGTACAGCGCTACGGAATATGTTGGCGCAATATAAATAAAGATAATAATAATAGTAATAATAATAACTCAGGAATCAATGAGTTAACACATATCAAGCCCCACACATGGACTAGAACAGTACCACCATTTATTTTTATTATTTTGAACATTGCCGGATTGCAAGTTTGATCTCATATCCAGCTTCTAAACGCTAATTGATTGAAGTTTAACCTCCATGTTTGTCTGATGTCATGATGACGGTCTCATTTACTACTGGCTGCTTCTAAATCGGTAGTTACGGCCTTACTTGATTGATCATGATCATGCTCTGAAAAATCTATATACGATTAGATGGTTTACGGTTTCAGCTTTCGACCCTTAAATTGCAGGGTTGTTCAATTGAAACGCTCTGTAAATGTAGCAAATTTCAAGCCCGCAAATTTACGGCCTGTATAATGTAATCTGTGTGCATGCAATTGAATAGGGACCCAAGACTAGTATTTGTCTACCTTTCCCTATCACAATACATCTGACCCACTTAGCACCACCTTAGCACTATCACTCACCTCAAGAGTAGGGCCCTCACTGTAAATACTGTGTAATAATAATAATCATCTCAATATAATTATTAATAATAATATTAATTGCCTTTTCAAGGTAGCGAGGCTACATTAATATCTAATTAATATTTACCACATACTATACTAAGAAAATAGGCGTTTAAGAGGGGATATGATTACCCTATATAAATACACTAGCATATTGCCCGTCAAAAAATGACGGCAATCAGATGTGTATGTTTTAAAAGTTGTTTAGTTATTAATATACATATGTTGTTTTCTGTGTACTACTGAAATATAGAAATCAAATTAATAAATGAATTTACGTATTTTTATGCATTGTGTTGAAGAGCTGGCAATCTGTGTTGATGTTGCAGCAGCATTAGTGGTGTGGAGGTACTGTGTAAGCGTGATGAACGTGTGCAGTGTAATAGTGTGCGTGCCCGATCCGAAACCGTTAACGTAGCTATGTACTTCTGCATTATCCTAAAACGTCTTAACGGATTATCGGTACGTGTTTTCCGTGGTTATAGTGCTGTCGCCTGGTTTTCGTTTTGTTCATGCAGCATTTTTTCTGCGGCGCTCATTGCCAAAGTACTACGGTTTAAAGGCTCGCCTCGCTGCGCGAGGCTCGCCGGGCAATGATCGCCTGCGGCGCTTAACGCTCAGCCCTGCGGCGCTCATTGCCAAAGTACTAAGGTTTAACGGCTCGCCTCGCGGCAATGATCGCCTGCGGCGCTCATCGCTCAGCCCGCTAAAGTACTACGGTTTAACAGTAAATATGGTCAAACGGTCAAATGACGGTCAATAAAAATTAAATGTAGTGAAATTTGTTTGCCACACATGACGCTACATTTGTCCCCTTTTTTTTTCTTAAAATAAATACAATTTTTTTTATTTTTTATTTTTATTTTTGTAACTTGCAACTTATATTTCACATCAAATGCGTTGGTTTAGGCGGGAAATTCGATGTTGCGCGAGACAAAGTCGTTAAATCTGTGTTAATGCGTAAATCTGTAATTGTGTTTCGTAAAATGTACTCGCTACTGTCTTTTTACTCATTGCGCGGTTAATCCGCATCCTTTATCTCGTTGTTTTTCAAACACATACGTCTGTGGCTGTGTTTTACGCAGTTCGTAGTAGTATAGCCTCGTTTTCATTTTTTTCGGTGGCAATTTTTTTCTCGCTTAGCCGATTTTCTATCTTTGTAACTCGGCTAAATCGATCTAAATTGCAGTTCCAACTCACTTCCAGACGTCATTGCCAAAGTGCTACGATTTAACGGCTCGCCTCGCTGCGAGAGACTCGCCAGGCGATGAGCGCCTGCGCCGCTCATCGCTAAGTCGTACGCACTATGCAACAGAGCGGTTTAATGGCTCGCCTGGCTGCGCGAGGCTTGCCAAGCGATGAGCGATAAGTCGTATGCACTACGCAACGCAGCGTGACGACAAATCATAGTTAGACAATTATAATATGTGATCCAGGGTCAGTATAAAGATTTGTCCAGGGGGCTCTTTGTGCCAAGAGTAGAGATGTCGCGAATAGTTAGCCGGCGGATTGTTCCCGGCGAACATAGCATGTTCGCGTTCGCGGTGAACAGCGAACATATGCGAAATTCGACCCGCCCCCAATACTTTATCATTGAGCAAACTTTGACCCTGCATGTCACAGTCAGCAGACAAATTCCAGCCAATCAGCAGCATACACTCCCTTCCACACCCTTCTACCTCATGGACAGCAGTCATTTTGGAATCATAACTAACTTGCAGTCTTACTGAGAGGAGGCTGAGTGTAGGTGCTGCTGATTGAATAGGGAAATCAATAGCTAGGCAAGTTTATTCAGTGTCCAGTGCAGTGCTGAAGGACTCATCAGATCTCTGCTGTAAACACAGCACCCCAAAAAGCCCTTTTTAGGGCTATAACATCTTTTTTTTTTCTTTGTTTTTTTTCTGTGTAATCTAACTTCATTTGCCTGTCTCCCTGCTAGCCCCTGCTTGCAAGTGTGTGTGTCAGGCTCACAACTTATACTGTGTGTGCACAACGCATACAATATAATATTGTTTACTAGTTGTCTACTTTAAAAAAAAAAAACTTTTATTTTCTTAAATCTAAGTGCATTTGCCTGACCGTCAATCAAAGTTCATTTGCTTGACCGCTAGCCAGAGTGTGTGTCTTGCTTACAAGTACTGTGCCAAGTTCAACCAATCCAATCTAGTTGGGGTACCAACAGTCCACATTTAAAAAACCCAGACTTTTTTTTTCTTAAATCTAAGTGCATTTGACTGACCGTCAATCAAAGTTCATTTGCTTGACCGCTACCCATAGTGTGTGTCTTGCTTACAAGTACTGTGCCAAGTTCAACCAATCCAGTCTAGTTGGGGTACCAACAGTCCACATTTAAAAAACCCAAACTTTTATTTTCTTAAATCTAAGTGCATTTGACTGACCGTCAATCAAAGTTCATTTGCTTGACCGCTACCCATAGTGTGTGTCTTGCTTACAAGTACTGTGCCAAGTTCAACCAATCCAGTCTAGTTGGGGTACCAACAGTCCACATTTAAAAAACCCAAACTTTTATTTTCTTAAATCTAAGTGCATTTGCCTGACCATCAATCAAAGTTCATTTGCTTGACCGCTACCCATAGTGTGTGTCTTGCTTACAAGTACTGTGCCAAGTTCAACCAATCCAGTCTAGTTGGGGTACCAACAGTCCACATTTAAAAAACCCAAACTTTTATTTTCTTAAATCTAAGTGCATTTGACTGACCGTCAATCAAAGTTCATTTGCTTGACCGCTACCCATAGTGTGTGTCTTGCTTACAGGTACTGTGCCAAGTTCAACCAATCCAGTCTAGTTGGGGTACCAACAGTCCACATTTAAAAAACACAAACTTTTATTTTCTTAAAGCTAAGTGCATTTGCCTGACCGTCAATCAAAGTTCATTTGCTTGACCGCTAGCCAGAGTGTGTGTCTTGCTTACAAGTACTGTGCCAAGTTCAACCAATCCAATCTATTTGGGGTACCAACAGTCCACATTTAAAAAACCCAAACTTTTATTTTCTTAAATCTAAGTGCATTTGCCTGACTGTCAATCAAAGTTAATTTGCTTGACCGCTACCCATAGTGTGTGTCTTGCTTACAAGTACTGTGCCAAGTTCAACCAATCCAATCTAGTTGGGGTACCAACAGTCCACATTTAAAAAAACCCAAACTTTTATTTTCTTAAATCTAAGTGCATTTGCCTGACCGTCAATCAAAGTTCATTTGCTTGACCGCTACCCATAGACCGTCAATCAAAGTTCATAGACCGTCAATCAAAGTTCATTTGCTTGACCGCTAGCCAGAGTGTGTGTCTTGCTTACAAGTACTGTGCCAAGTTCAACCAATCCAGTCTAGTTGGGGTACCAACAACAAAAAATGACAGGCAGAATCAGGACACCCCGCAGAGGCCGTCGTGGTCGTGGTGCTGTGATTCCCTTTGGCCCTACAATAATGGCCAGTTACCCTGAACTTCAAAAGTTCAGAGGACGTAGTTGACCGGCTAACACAGGACACCCAATCTTCTACAGCTTCCGCTTGGAACATTGACGCATCATCCTCCTCCAGCTTAGCTTCGGGCACCTCTCAAGTTACCACTCACCCGCCTGCCGCCACCACCAACACTAGTACCACAGCCAATTCAATTGATCAGTCAGAAGAGTTATTTACACATCAGTTTGAAGAAATGAGTGATGCGCAACCATTATTGCCAGGGATATGTCTCAGTCAGGCAGCATTACACACATGTACGTACGATGTGATGATGATGATGATGCACCCGCTGCTGCTTCCTTTGTTCAGTTGTCATATACAAGTGAGGCGGGTGATGATGATGACGATGCGTCCGTGGATGTCACGTGGGTGCCTGCTAGAAGAGAAGAAGAACAGGGGGAAAGTTCAGATGGGGAGACAGAGAGGAGGAGGAGACGAGTTGGAAGTAGAGGGAGGTCATCGCAACGAGCTAGTGGCACAGTCAGACAGCATGCATCAGCACCCGGGGTCAGCCAGACAGCACGCCAATCAACGCATGCTGTTGCCACCACCAGAATGCCGTCACTGCCGAGCTGAGCAGTGTGGCATTTTTTTGTGTGTGTCTGCCTCTGACAACAACGATGCCATTTGCAACCTGTGCCAAAAGAAACTGAGTCGTGGGAAGTCCAACACCCACCTAGGTACAACTGCTTTGCGAATGCACATGATGTCACATCACAAACGCCAATGGGATCAACACATGAGTACAAGCAGCACACAAACTCAAAGCCGCCATCCTCCTCCTGGTCCAGCATCTTCATCCACATCAACCACCGCTGTCCTCCTTGCCCCCTCTCAACTATCCACCACTCCGTCTCTCGCCTCTTGACTTGCCTCAAAGCAGAGAGTCACACCGGGCCAGCACTCCTGTCCACCCTGAACGCACAGGTGGATCAATGGCTGACTCCGCACCAACTAGAGATTGGCAAAGTGGTTTGTGACAACGGAAGAAATTTGTTGGCGGCATTGAATGTGGGCAAGTTGACGCATGTGCCGTGCATGGCACATGTGTGTAATCTGATCGTACAACGCTTTGTCCATAAGTATCCAGGCTTACAGGACGTCCTGAAGCAGGCCAGAAAGGTGTGTGGCCATTTCAGGCGTTCCTACACGGCCATGGTGCACTTTTCAGATATCCAGCGGCGAAACAACATGCCAGTGAGGCGCTTGATTTGTGACAGCCCCACACGTTGGAATTCAACACTCCTAATGTTCGACCGCCTGCTCCAACAAGAAAAAGCCATTAACGGGTATTTGTATGACCGGGGTGCTAGGACAGCCTCTGCGGAGCTGGGGATTTTTTTGCCACGTTACTGGACGCTCATGCGCAATGCCTGTAGGCTCATGCGTCCTTTTGAGGAGGTGACAAACCTTGTCAGTCGCACCGAAGGCACCATCAGCGACATCATACCATTTGTTTTATTCCTGGAGCGTGCCCTGCGAAGAGTGCTGGATCAGGCCGTAGATGAGCGTGACGAGGAAGAGGAAGAGTTGTGGTCACCATCACCACCAGAGACAGCCTTATCAGCATCGCTTGCTGGACCTGCGGCAACGCTGGAAGAGGATTGTGAGGAAGAGGAGTCAGAGGAGGAATGTGGCTTTGAGGGGGAGGAGGAAGACCAATCACAACAGGCATCCCAGGGTGCTCGTTGTCCCTTATCTGGTACCCGTGGTGTTGTACGTGGCTGGGGGGAAGAACATATCTTCAGCGAGATCACTGAGGACGAGGAACAGGACATGACTAGCTTGGCATCCAACCTTGTGCAAATGGGGTCTTTCATGCTGTCGTGCCTGTCGCAGGACCCTCGTATAAAAAGGCTGAAGGGGAACGACCTGTACTGGATGTGCACGCTACTAGACCCCCGGTATAAGCAGAAAGTGCCTGTTTTGTTACCAAATTACCGCAAGTCAGAAAGGATGCAGCAGGTCCAAAACAAATTAACAAGTATGCTTTACACAGCATATAAGGGTGATGTCACAGTACAAGGGCAATATAACAGGGGAAGAGGTGAAAGTAATCCACCTCCCACGACCACGCCGGCAAGGACAGGACGTTTAAAAGACGTGTTGTTGATGGAGGACATGCAGACCTTTTTCAGTCCTACGCATCGCATCAGCCCTTCGGGATCCACCCTCAGAGAACGACTTGACCGACAGGTAGCAGACTACCTCGCCTTAACTGCAGATATCGACACTCTGAGGAGCGATGAACCCCTTGACTACTGGGTATGCAGGCTAGACCGGTGGCCTGAGCTATCCCAATTTGCAATTGAACTTCTGGCCTTCCCTGCTTCAAGTGTCCTGTCAGAAAGGACCTTCAGTGCAGCAGGAGGTTTTGTCACCGAGAAGAGAAGTCGCCTAGGTCAAAAAAGTCTAGATTGCCTCACCTTTATAAAGATGAATGAGGGATGGATCCCGAACGGACTGACACTGGGCGATACATTAGACTAAAAAAGGACTGATGAGATGAGCTGCCTTGAGCTAAAAATGGTCCACAAGCTGCAGTATTTTATCTTTGAATGCCGCATGACTTGCGTGACTTATCCGCCACCAACTAGGGTTCAAGACGCAATGTTTTAGGGCAGTTTCTACCTGGGAAACAAACGTAAATTTTTCTGGTCGCTGCAACAGCAGCCTATTTTTTTTTTTTTTTTCAGATTTCTCAGTCTAGCTTTATTAGATCAATCAATAAACATTCTTCAAAGTGGCATTTCTACCAGTTCCACTATTAGAAAGGGTCTGACCAACAGTGAAAACATACAATATTTCTACATTCTTCACAACAGAAATTATTTTAACTCAACGTAGAGTTGGACTGTAATATTTTAAATGTTGTCATGGTGGGAAAAGATGTGCGTTGAGAATTTCACCACGAATGATCCTGTTCTGACTGTGCAATATGCTAAAGGTTACTACCTTCAAATTCACAACTGAACTGCAGTTAGTTTTAAATGAAAAATAAAAGTGAAAAAAAATATGAATGCAGGTTTGCGTCTACAGGTTTAAAAGGAACATCACTGAGATAGCAGCAAAGGACAAGACAACCAAACTCAGATTCGATTAGTAGTTCTGTGTGCAACAATTTAGCCAGTCTAACCACATATTACTATAGGTTATTGATTCAGTAGTCCAAAAACAGATACATAGTGTAATAAACTTTTACAAGGGTTTATCTGTTTTACAAACAGGAACCAGAAAAACTAAATAAAAAATACATGGTGCATGCAAAAACTTTTGGATATAAACTTTGGATGGGGTGTATGGGATGTGGCATATTATTATTATTATTATCTTTATTTATATCGCGCCAACATATCCCATAGCGCTGTACAGGGGTTGAGTACATAGCAGAAACAAATTAAACACCTTGTAAAGAATGGAGGGCCCTGTTTTTGAGCATAAAATTAAATGTACATAGAGCTTGTTTCCAAGGCACTGACACAAGTTTGAAAACTTGCAAACTTACAATCTAAGGGTTTATGTGTGATACAAGAGGGTGACAAATGCAATTGAAAGCAATTGGTTCAGTAAAGTGGAGGGGTCTGTGTGTTGTATTGTAGATTGTGGGTGGGAGTTTTATTAAGCTGTGGAATGTTCAGTTGTACATGTTAAGGCTGAAGGTGCTAAGATTTTTTAAACAGGTGTGTTTTTAATAATTTCTTAAAGGTTTTGAGGCAGGAAGATAATATAATGGAGTGGAGCAAGGAGTTCGAAATAGATGGGGAAGCACGAGAAAAGTCTTGAAGACGGGAGTAAGAGGAGGTGATGAGAGAGGAGGAAAGAAGAAGGTCGTTAGCAGAACGAAGGGGCCGGTTGGGAGAGTATTTTGAAACAAGAGCAGAGATATAAGGCGGTGCACTGTTGTTGAGGGCTTTATATGTTAGGGTCATGATTTTAAATTTGATTCGGGAAGCTATGGGAAGCCAGTGGAGTGATTGACAGAGAGGAGCTGCAGACACTAATCGTTTGGTATTGAAGATGAGTCTAGCAGAGGCGATTATTATGGATTGGAGGGGAGACAGACGAGAGATGGGGAGGCCAGCAAGGAGGGAATTGCAGTAGTTGAGTCGAGAGATGATGAGAGAGTGAATTAGAATTTTAGCTGTGTAAGATAATGACAAATTTTGGAGATGTTTTTTAGGTGAAACTGACATGATTTTGTTATTGCTTGGATGTGAGGAATAAAAGAGAGGGCGGGATCCAGTAGAACCCCAAGACAACGGGACTGGGAGGTAGGGGTGATGATGGTGTTGTCAACAGTGAGAGATATTTGAGGTGTGGAAGCTGTAGTAGAGGGTGGAAAGATTAGAAGTTCAGTCTTAGACATGTTGAGTTTGAGTTGACGGGTGGACATCCAGGAGGATATGCTAGAGAGGCAGTTGGAAACTTGATCTAAAAGAGAGGGGGATAGATTGAGTGCAGAGAGGTAGATTTGAGTATCATCTGCAAAGAGATGATACTGAAATCCAAAGGATTTTATAAGGGTGCCAAGGGAGGAGGTGTAGATGGAGAAGAGGAGGGGGCCTAGGACAGAACCTTGGGGAACGCCAACAGACAGAGGGAGAGGTGAAGAAGAGGTGCCAGAGAAGGAGACACTAAATGTACGATCTTTAAGATAGGATGTGAACCATGAAAGAGCTGTGTCCTGGATGCCAAAAGAGCGGAGAGTTTGGATTAGAAGAGGGTGGTCAACTGTATCGAAGGCAGCAGAGAGATCCAGGAGAATTAGAATAGAGTAGTGACCCTTTGATTTGGCGGTTAGCAAGTCATTAGTGACTTTTGTAAGGGCTGTTTCTGTAGAGTGTTGGGCCCGGAAACCAGATTGGAAGGGGTCAAGTAGGGAATTGGAGGAAATAAATTGAGTGAGGCGATTGAAGAACTGCAGTACCATTCCTAAAGTGCAATACCCGTCCTCCACTAGAAGTGATGTTTCTACTACCAGCACTGGATGATCTGCACAATCAGCTGTCTTTGTGCTCCAATATGAAAACCTTCCAGTGGGGGGGACATAACAGGGAAGATACAAACAGAATTGATGCACATGGAAGTAGTAAAGACACCACAGTTATTCACAGAGCAATAATTTCTTCCGCTCCTGGGTACAGCGAGGACAAAACCATTTCCCTTTAGGTTTTGTGGTGAGATCCACACAAGCAAAATGAAACCATTCAATTGGGCAATCTGGGTTGTCACAGCCAATCATTTCTCCATAGGACACTTGGTGACACAGGCAGTATGTAGGCTCATTAGGATCCACTGGCATATCCAGGATGTCTGACGGATGGACAGACAGTACTGCCTCTAAAAAGACCGGCCCTCCTTTTAGTTTCTTTTTCTTCACAGTGTCTTCTTCAGATACCCTGCGGCCCCGAGATCCTCACTTTTCTTTCTGACCACGATTCTTTTTTATTCCACGTCCTGTTGGGCTGTCAAACTCTGTTCCCTCAAGCTTATCCTGCAGGTCAGATTCAAAACGAGCAAGATCTGCATCCAGCCTCCGGATGTGCTTATCCACCATCTCATAGGTCTGCATGGCCAGCTGCACCTTATCATCACTGTATTCTTTGCACTTGCTGTAGGCATTCTGTATTCGCTGAAGGTGCTGCACTCTCTGCTCAGGTGAGAGGTAACGTACAGTGGCATTGTACTCAGCAGCTAACTTATCTATTTCTTTCTTTTTATCTTCTGTTCTTTCATCCAAGTCACTCATAAGCTGAAAGTTTCTTTGAAGCTCACACGGCAGGTTTTCTATACTGTCCAGATAATGCTCCAGATACATCGCGGTGGCCATGTTTGCACGGTGCTAACGTTTCCTCACTAGCTGTGCTCTGTCGATTGCCGGAGTCAACAATACCTACATTTTTTATTTTTTATCATTAACTTTTTTATTGAAAGAATAAACAAATATAACATCGTAAGTTCAGCAAATCATATAACAAATCTCTCAAGTATCAACAAGATATATCAAAAAGTTTCTTTCAAAGTTTTTCTTTTTTGGTTAGAATAACACATGACCATGTAAAACATATATATTAAGTCACACAAGGTCTTGAACATATATGCATTCCTCAAAGCAGACATGTGTCCAGGAGGTACAGTAAGGTGAAACCATAGATCAAACATCAGGTCAACCCATAAAAGTAGTTCACACGAACCTTATTGTGGACCTCGTAGAGTCCATAAGTCCCAGCAGGAGGCCCATCGACGGTATCTTTCATCAATTTCAGCTGAAAGTGAGCTCATAGCCCGAAGGAACCTGATTTTGTGAAGTACTTCAGTGTGAGTAGGGGAGGTAAGTTTCCAGTGTTTAGCATCGCGTGGCAAAAAATATCTGTGTTGTTAAACATTGTTCTTATTTGAATAGCCCCGTAATTGGAAGGCCTAGCAAAGCTTCCTCAGGCTTTTGTGTTACTGTTGTCCCCAAAAGTGTTTCTAATAGGTCGTATTGCTGTCCATATGGGTCTTTTTTTCGGACACTCCCACAGCATGTGAATCAGTGTACCAGTGTCTGTGCAGCCCCTAAAACATGTGTCAGGGTGTGTTTTGTTCAGAAGATGGAGTTTTGCTGGTGTAAGGTACCACCTCATTATTGTTTTTAAAAAGAGTTTTCTTTTAGTGTCACGTTTAGTGAAGAGGAAACAATACCTAATTTTTGATAAGTGCACGCATCCCGGGGAGTCAGCGCTCGTCGGCATGTATCAGCTCTCTAATTCCGACAATTATCAAAGTAACAGATGGAGCGATCAAAGGAACCAGTCTATAACTGATTAAATGAGCAATTCGCAGTTTCACTGTACCGGCTGTGTGTATTTAAACGTGCATGGCTTAATCTTTGAGGCAGGATCAAGCAGGTAGCCCGACGAGGGGGCGCCCCCCGGCCCTGTGACAGTAGGAGGACCGACCCAGCCTCTTTTTCCATCTCCTGGTTCTAAAAATCCAGGCCTTATACACGCCCCCTGATAGGTGTCGTAACAAGTATTAAACTGATAAGAGTAGTACTTACAAACACGCCACTCCTATCTGGTGGCACCTTTGATTGCACGTGCCGTGCCCCAAAATTGAAGTGATATGACCAACAAAGCATCTTTTTCCATCTCCTGGTTCTAAAAATCCAGGCCTTATACAACGCCCCCTGATAGGTGACGTAACAAGTATTAAACTGATAAGAGTAGTACTTACAAACACGCCACTCCTATCTGGTGGCACCTTTGATTGCACGTGCCGTGCCCCAAAATTGAAGTGATACAACCAACAAAGCATCTTTTTCCATCTCCCGGTTCTAAAAATCCAGGCCTTATACACGCCCCCTGATAGGTGCTGTAACAGGTATTAAACTGATAAGAGTAGTACTTACAAACACGCCACTCCTATCTGGTGGCACCTTTGCATGTGCCGTGCCCCAAAATTGAAGTGATACGACCAACAAAGCATCTTTTTCCATCTCCTGGTTCTAAAAATCCAGGCCTTATACATGCCCCCTGATAGGTGACGTAACAAGTATTAAACTGATAAGAGTAGTACTTACAAACACGCCACTCCTATCTGGTGGCACCTTTGATTACACATGCCGTGCCCCAAAATTGAAGTGATACGACCAACAAAGCATCTTTTTCCATCTCCCGGTTCTAAAAATCCAGGCCTTATACACGCCCCCTGGTAGGTGCTGTAACAGGTATTAAACTGATAAGAGTAGTACTTGCAAACACGCCACTCCTATCTGGTGGCACCTTTGATTGCACGTGCCGTGCCCCAAAATTGAAGTGATACGATCAACAAAGCATCTTTTTCCATCTCCTGGTTCTAAAAATCCAGGCCTTATACACGCCCCCTGATAGGTGACGTAACAAGTATTAAACTGATAAGAGTAGTACTTACAAACACGCCACTCCTATCTGGTGGCACCTTTGACTGCACGTGCCGTGCCCCAAAATTGAAGTGATACGACCAACAAAGCATCTTTTTCCATCTCCTGGTTCTAAAAATCCAGGCCTTATACACGCCCCCTGATAGGTGACGTAACAAGTATTAAACTGATAAGAGTAGTACTTACAAACACGCCACTCCTGTCTGGTGGCACCTTTGACTGCACGTGCCGTGCCCCAAAATTGAAGTGATACGACCAACAAAGCATCTTTTTCCATCTCCTGGTTCTAAAAATCCAGGCCTTATACACGCCCCCTGATATGTGCTGTAACAGGTTTTAAACTGATAAGAGTAGTACTACTTAACACACCTTATAATAATGCAGAGAGAGGCAATGCAGTGAGAGGAGTCTGAAGAAGAGGAGTCAGAGGAGGAAGGTGGCTTTGAGGAGGTGGAAGACTAAACACAGCAGGTGTCCCAGGGGGCTTGTTGTCACTTTTCGGGGACCCTTGGTGTTGTACGTGGCTGGGTGGAGGAAGAGACCTTCAATGACATCAGTGAGGACAAGGAACGGGACATGGCTAGCTTGGTATCCAACCTTGTGCAAATGGGGAGGTTGCGGTTGTGCAAATGGACTGTTTGTGGTTGTTTGCTGTGCGTTAAACAGGGAGTTTGGTCTGTCACTGTGAAGCGGGCCTAACCCTTACACTACCTGATCGATACAACATCATACCTGATGTTTTAAAGCACGATATTCCAAACAATTTAGGAATGTTAGGTAATTTATGCCCTTTATGGCTTAAAACCAGACTCTGCCTCAACTATGTAATTTTCCATGGGAGTTTTGCCATGGATCCCCCTCCGGCATGCCACAGTCCAGGTGTTAGTCCCGTTGAAACAACTTTCCCATCACTATTGTGGCCAGAAAGAGTCCCTGTGGGTTTTAAAATTCGCCTGCCCATATAAGTCTATGGCGGTTCGCCGATGTTCGCCGGTTCACGAACATTTGCGGCGGTTCGCGTTCGCGGTTCGCGAACCGAAAATTTTATGTTTGCAACATCACTAGCCAAGAGGTTTTCAATTGACACAAGGACATCCTTTGAGGTTAAAAGTAAAAAGATTCCACCTTAAAGAAAGAAAAGGGTTCTTTAAAGTAAGGGTGGTTAATCTGTGGAAGCCTCTACCAAAGGAGGTGGTGACAGCGGATTCAATAGATAACTTTAAAAAAGGATTGGATATATTTTTAAATAAAAAGGGTATTCAGGGTTAACTTTTTTAATTAGAGAGGGAGTTTTGACCCAGAGAGAAATCCGATCGCCAGTATCTGGGGTCAGGAAGGAATTCATTTTTTTCCCTTTTGAGACAATTGGCAAAGTTTCACTTGGGTTTTTTCTGTTTGCCTTCCTCTGGATCAATTAACAACTAATCTGCATATTGCAGATCAGAGGAGATCGTAAAAGGTTGAACTTGACGGGCTAAAAGTATTTTTTCAACCTCAATTACTATGTAACTATGTAACTATATTCTAGGAAAGTTGCATTATTTTGCCTACCACCATTTTAAGCAGGGATAACTGCATAATTTGTGTTCATATCAAAAGAGTATAAGGACACTGTAATATTATATGGATTATATACACATTTTAAGAGTAACTGCAAATACAGTGAAGTACATATATTATGACAATGACAGATACATTGTGCATTAGTAAACCTTCCACACTACAGATCAAAACATTGTTTATTTAAGATGTAAATGTTGTGCTAGACTTTCAAATTCTACAACTAATTTAAACAGAAAATGATTTCTTCCTGAAAATACTTAAAAGCCATGCTTTTTTAAGACTCATTAATTTAAAATGTGTTCAAAATGCTTTTACACAATTTAAAATAAATAATTATATTTCATTTTGCTTTAATGATGATGGACTTTTTTATTTGTTTGTAAAATGATTAGAAAAACGGGAATAAATGTTGTTTTGGATAAGACATGTATTCTCTTATTTGTAAAAAAAAAAGTCTTCTTCAAATAGCCACTTGACAAGCAAAGCGAGGTGAGCAGTTGAGGCACGCGGGACTTAGGCTGCAATGAGCGTCGATGCCTCTAACCTGTAATTGTGGCTGTGGATGTTTTTTTTACAAATGTTTAGATGTATTCTATTGACTCAAGCTCGCAATTTATCTCCTTAAGCCTTAACTCGTAAACCCTGCCTTTTTAAGTAGGATTTCAGGGGGCGTGATCATATGATCTTACAATATTTATGCACGCCCGTATTATACATCTTAGACACAACCTTAGACATTTGTAAGTGTAATGACATCTACTGCATTGTATTGTGTACCATTTGCGTCTTTATTAAATTTTTTATATCTATAACAAAAACACCACTGACCCAATAATAAGCTAACATGCACAATTCCTTTGAAAGTCAATCAGAACAGCAAATTAATATGTATTTCTGTATGAATCACTATCTTCATTAAATGTGTATAAACTAAAATCTTACCAATCAATATTCTACTTTATAACAAATGGTATTGTATTCATACATTATTACATTATTAGAAATAACACTAGTGTCATTATTTTAGCTTTCTATTTTCCACTCTAGGCACAGCCATTAACTGTCCTCTTTTCTTAGCAAGATCTCCATCTTACTAGTGCAAATTAAAATGCAGCACAGACACACACACTGTCTATTCTTGGTATGTCATATACTTGTTTCATGTCACCAGTAGCCACATTGTCACCAGTGACATTGCAAGACCAAATGATGGACACTGTGCTGCACACTCATGGGCCTGTGCTTCATAATAATTTGCAATATCAGCATTAGCAAGATGAAGGTATTGCTAACATGGGAGGACTGTTACCATTCATTTCAATAATACATTATAACGTTAGTGGTCCTTTCAGCAATCCAATTTTCCAAGTGGTTAGGAAAAAGTTGGAAAAATTGTTTCACTTCTTTGCATGTTTGTGTGACTGCTTTTTCTTTCTCTGTAGTGTGTTCCAAGTTAAATCCTGTGACACCAAGTTTAACAAAACCCAAATTACACTTATCCCATCTTTCCTATACATTTAACTTTTAACACTACCACTTACAACTCAAGCTATACTGCAAAGCCAATCCATTTTAAACAACTCACATACAAAGAAACAATGCTACACAGGAAGTCAAGCAGGATGTCAACACAGCTTTACTTATCAACATACAATGAATGCAGATAATTGCACTGCAGTAATATTTTTTACTATTTGTTTTTAATTACTTAGTAAAAGTATGTATCATTTAAATTGTGGAGAAAAATTGACTATGCATAAAAATATTGCAAAACTAATTTTAAATAATAAACAATTTTAAAACAAAATACATGACATGCTTTTATTTTTTAACAACAATTTCAGCAGCAGCTGACCATCTAAATTAAATTCTAAACAATATTTTGGTGACATAAGTCCAAACAAATTGGTCCAATTTTCCATCAAAAGAATTTGCTGTATATCCATGCATATTATTGGCCCTATTTTTTGCCCAATTCGTAAATGTCTACACACTTAAAATAGCTTTTAATATTGCTACATATTCAGCAAATATTACTTATTGGCACTAATGAATTCTTAAGTCAATAGAATGCATATAAACATTTATAAAAAAAAAACACCCGAAGCCAAATTTATGAGTTCAAAGCATTTGCAAGTAGTTAATAGAATAAGGCTATATATCTTTATATCATCTGCCTACTTATATCAAGATGTGCTTTTTAAATTATGGTGGCTATAAATTGAGATCTCCTAATTTATTACAGCCTTATTAAATTGAGATTTGGCCAATTGAAAAAGGCTCTATATAAGCACAGGGCATATTTTTTTACAGAAGCTTTTAGTTAGTGAACTTCTAACCAAAAGCAAGGTCTTCACTAACTAAAAACTTCTGTAAAAAATATACTCTGTGCTTATATAGAGACCTTTTCAATTGGCAGAATCACAATTTAATAAGGCTGTTTAAGCCCAGGCCTGCTTTAGGCATGTGGAATTTCTTTTTATTTTTTGTGGAATTAATTTTTATTTTCTTTACTGTAAAATAGGTGAACCTTTATTAATTCCAGGAACAAACTACAGCACTATTAAAATACAATGCTTTAAAAGATATAACCATCTGATAATAATATCAATTATATTATATGGATGTATGTTGCCAAAAATTGTCAGATCCCAATAATGTTTTTTTGGAATAATAGTTATTTTTGTAATTAACATGATATATTGATTATATTGAACTCCACAGTTAGCTCAAACATACAACCATGATACGATTACAAATATATTTTCCACAATAGTTATTATCAGAAAAGAACTTTGCATTCAATTAGTTCTCAGTACAGCCAGCGTCGTATTTTAATAGAGCCGTAGTTTGTTCCTGGAATTAATAAAGGTTCACCTATTTTGTTGGTTGCAATTGAATTACCGTATTTATCGGCATATAACACGCACCGGCGTATAACACGCACCTCATTTTAAGAAGGGAATTTCAGGAAAAAAAAAAATCAAATAAAGAACTTTGAAGCAAAATCCTCAACCTCCCTCCTCATCTTCAACCCCCTCCGCAACCTCCCTCCTCATCCTCCCTCCTCAACCCCCTCCTCAAACCCCCCATCCTCATCCTCCTTCCTCAACCCCCTCCTCAACCTCAACTTCCCTCCTCATCCTCAACCCCCCTCCTCATCCTCCCTCCTCAACCCCCAATCCTCAACCCCCCTCCTCATCCCCCCTCCTCATCCTCAACCCTTCTCCTCATCCTCAACCCCTCTCCTCAACCTCCATCCTCATCCTCCCTCCTCAAACCCCCTCCTCAACCCCCCAATCCTCATCCTCCTTCCTCAACCCCCCTATCCTCATCCCCCCTCCTCAACCTCAACCCCTCATCCTCAACCCTACTCCTCATCCTCAACCCCCCTCCTCATCCTCAACCTCCCTCCTCATCCTCAACCCCCTCCTCAACCTCCCTCCTCATCCTCCCTCCTCAACCCCCCGATCCTCAACCCCCTCCTCAACCTCCCTCCTCATTCTAAACCCCCCTCCGCATTCTAACCCCCCCTCCGCATTCTAAACCCCCCTCTCCTCAACCTAAACCCCCCCTCCGCATTCTAACCCCCCCTCCTCATTCTACCCCCTCTCTCCTCAACCTAAACCCTCCTCCTCCTCAACCTAAACCCCCCCTCCTCAACCTAACTGGTGCATAGTAAATTGTGAGATGATGTGAGAAGCACCTGTGATGCTTAGTACATTCATGGACTCTGAGTCCTTAAAACGCACCCCAAATAATTAAAAGCTAAAACAAAAAATGGTGAATCTACTGACGAAGAGCAGTAGAGGTGGATAAATTGGTAATGGAAGTATAGATAATTAGTATATGTGTTTTGGAGTGAGAGTCATTTGGTTGTAGTGGAAAGATAAAATGGATTATCTAAGATGAACAGACATTACAGCCTTCATTTCACAAGCTTAGATGTTTAATATTCAACCTATGCATCCAGAACAATTCTCTTTTGCAGTTTCCCCTCATTTATCACACTGTGACTTCCCCACATTAAGTAATAACATATTTAATGTATAGTTACATGGCTACATAGTAATTGAGGTTGAAAAAAGACTTTAAGTCCATCAAGTTCAACCTTTTAAGATCTTCTCTGACCTGCAATATGCGGATTAGTTGTTAGATAATTAAATTCAGAGGAAGACAAACAGAAAAAAAACAAATGAAACTTAGCCAATCGTCTCAAAGGGAAAAAAATAATAATTCCTTCCTAACCCAGATACTGGCGATCGGATTCCTGCCTGGATTAATACTCTCTCTCTAATTATCCATGATAACCCTGAATGCCCTTTTTGATTATAAATAAATCCAGTCCCCTTTTAAAATTATCTATCAAATCCGCTGTCACCACCTCCTCTGGTAGAGAATTCCACAGATTAACCACCCTTACTGCGAAGAACCCTTTTCTTTCTTTAAGGTGAAATCTTTTTACTTCTAACCTCAAAGGATGTCCTTGTGTCAGTTGGAAATCTCTTGGCACAAAAAGCTCACTTGACAAATCTTTATACTGACCCTGGATGTATTTATATAAGGTAATCATATCCCCTCTTAGACACCTGTTTCTAGAGAACATATGTTTAAATTGGTTAGGTTCTGGAGTACACTCAAGGATTATTATCTGTCCCAGGTTATACAAGAACCTACTAGAAATGAGGATATCTTGATTTAGTCATCACAAGTAATATTGATATATTATCACATGTTAAAATAGGGAAACCCTTCGGGAACAGTGATCACAACACAGTCTCATTTGAGATTGAATACAAAAAACAGAGTTGTAAGGGGCCAACAAAAACTCAAAATTTTAAAAGGGCTAACGTTAATGGGCTAAGGGCAGCAATACTACATATAGACTGGGACAAAGAACTTACAGGGAAAAATACTGAAAATAAATGGACAACAAATCCTTACTAAATATACATACACATCGGCATGTACCATGTGGAAATAAAATGAATAGTAGTAAATCACAAACCATGTAGATTAACAATGACTTAAAGATCATGTTAAGGAAAAAAAACAAGCATTTAAATTATACAAGAAGGAGGGAACAGAGGACGCTTTATGTGAATATATCAACAAGGCTTGCAAAACGTCTATTAGTCTGGCTAAAGTAGAAAATGAGAAGTCAGTTGCAAAGGAGAGTAAGACTAACCGTAAAATATTTTTTAAATATATTAATGGAAAGAAGGCGAGGAAGGAAGCTATAGGAATATTACAATGTGACATAGGCCGTCTGTTAATAAGTGACCAGGAAAAGGCAAATGAGCTAAATATGTTCTTTTCTTCGGTATATTAGAGATAGGAACCAGTGGTTGTAACACTGCAACATAATGGGGCTACACTACCATCACATATATAGTTGTCATCAGTGCGGGTTTTCCAAAGTTGTTGCTAATGCTGCGGCACTCGCGAAGCCAAAGGCACTCCTTGCCAGCCACGGAGGAATTTAGTCCCGCAAATGCGGACCCTCGCGAAGCGAGGGGCCGCATTTGCGTAGATGGAGGCTCCAACCGCGACCGCAAAATTTACGGACTTAGCATCCGCACATACAAGCCGCGAGAGTTAGAAAAAAAATGACAGCTTCGCAAAAATACGACATTACCGCCCGAAACCCGCAAACACAAAAACATTCAAAACACACAAAACACACAGAACAAACACATAAAAAGCTTACCCACAGCAAGGGGGGGGGGGGGGGGGGGCACCCCGCACCTCTTAAAGTGAAGTAACAGTTGCCCGAAAACTCCTAAGCGAGAGAAAAAATGGCCGCTGAAAAAAACTAAAACGAGGCTAAGCACGCAAAACTACTACACTTACTTGCAAAACCCAACTAACACTTAATGCGGAACGTAACACACAGTATGCGGCACCTACAAGACCACCATTTCACATAAAACGGAGAACTATTACACACAAAATGGCAGCTGGAACGCAAATTGAAGCCTGGAACGTAAATTGCGCATGCGTATTGCGTGCTAACGCTTTGAACCTCCTCAAAGCTTATAAATACTGCCCACTTTCCAGAAAATTCTACATTTCGCCTCAGGTGATGAACAGTGTGGCTGTACAGTTCACTGTTGCCGTTACTTCAGGAGAGAATTCATTCAGAATGTACTACTTTACAGTCTGCAAATTACAACAGAGGTAAGCTATAATACATTTCATTAATTAAGAAAGACCCAAAATAAAAAGACTCAAAAATGACTTGCAAGAAATAAAAAAACAACTGCATTGATGTCTACTTTTTAAAGACACACATATGTCTATGTTCCCTGACACAATCACAATTCAACTGCAAATAAAGGCCAAAAAAGAATTCAACTCCCAGCCATTTCAAGAAATATAATCATTTCAGAAATGTTTTTTTATTCAATACAGATTTTGCCTGCAGCTAATTACTATAATTTTATGTACATTTTCAACAGACTGCATCAACAGCGTCACTGAGGATTTTGCAGCGTGGAGTGTGAAAAAAGAATTACTTACAACAACACAAAGGAAGAAGAAGAGGTAAGATACAAAAATACATTACATTCACTAAAACACCATGCTCTTACAAAACAACCACTAAATATATCCCTAACAATTTACTTTGCTCTTTCGAAATAGACACTGCGTGAAGACTGGATCATCAACATTGGCAGCAGGGGACCCTCTGTCATTGATACACCAGGAAGACTTCAATCAAGGTATAGTATAAGAAGTACAACTGAGAAATGAAAATTTATTATTTGCTGCCCGCCAATCTGAAAATGAAAATAATAACAAACAACAAGCCCCTAATACTAATTACAGCCAAAACAACACACCACAATTCCAAAAATAAGAATAACACATGCAAAATAAAATTAGATATCTTTAGTAGCCAAAAAACTCGGACCCAAAACCATAAAACAAATCCAAGTGGCGGACACAAAACAAATATTATAACTAATACTGAAAGAACCTGTAACCCTAAAGCATAACCCAAATCTAAATCCTAAAACTTGTGCACACAAACCAGAAAAGTCTAACAAATCTTGATAACTCAAAAAAAAAAAATGCAACAACCATTCCTGTTTACTCTGCAACAAACTGTAACCCTAACCCAGAATGGAAATTACTCATCCCAAAAGTGAGGGACACAAAACAGTATAGTATAACAAACATTTACAACAAATACACAATTAAAAAAAACAACAAACCTATTTTGTCTGCAGAAAACTACAAGATTAAACCAAGAACACTATTAGAACTGTGCCCTACACAAAACCGGATACTACTAAATAATTGCAAGTGCATAACCCTTTCACACACTTTCAAATATGCACTCTTTTAAAGACAAACAAAAAACAAAAATATGCAAATACATTCGCTTACAAAAAATAAGATGCTGTTGTTCAAATCAATATTTCACTCAAATTTCTCTTGATCTTTTCCAAAAGACACTGCACGAAGATTTGCAGAACCGGGGACAGTGACAACAACAAACAACTGACATTTACAATAACAAGGTATATAGTACAACAAGTACAAAAAGAGAAACTATAACAGCATGTTTGCCAAATACCAAAGTCACAACTAAAAAATTAAATAAATAAGAATAAAACAGTAACAAGAATAATACAGATAAAGGACAATCCTTCAACTAAATCTTTTAGCGCCAACAACCCATAACACTAAGCCCTATCTTAAATCTATTACCACAAACGTACTGCACACAAAACAGGATCTTACAACTAATACTTGCAACACATATCAAATAAAATAAAAATGACTCTTTTATCGCCACTAAACTACAACATAAAAACCACAACCTAAACAGATTCACAAATTAGGATACTAGAACAAATCTTATTAGCTTCTCCAAAATGCAACAAGCAAGTCTCTTTTAGGGACAACACCGTATAGGGCCAACAGTACTACCTAATACTACACTGACAACAATTCCCTAGAGAAAATAAATAGATAAAACAATATTACTAACACTTACTAACTTGATGCAAATAGCCCATTTTACCCAATAGGACCATAAGCCAAAATTATAAAGATTAAATCGAATAAATAACAGCCCCAAAACAATTACACCACAAAAAATACTTCTAACACATAACAATTTCACTCTACAAACACACTTTCTCCTACATTAAGATACAACACACAACGAAAATCTATAACAACAACACTGTTGCATAGAAAACACCATACCAACAAAAGCACTTACTGAAATAATTCTAATTCGTAAACAAAATAATAATACATTGTTTTTATTTACAGATTAAGATGGCGGATACTGACAAGACACAGGAAAAGAAAAGACAACAAAATAGAGAACGACAAAAAACATGGGCAAAGCAGCAGACGCCCGAGCAGAAGGAAATTCGCAGAGAAAAAGAAAGCAAATGACTTGCAAGCAAAAGACTAGCAACTGAAAAAATAAAAACAACCCCTAAGAAGGCAACAAAAAAACAAAAACATTTAGAACCTGTTGCTGAACATACTATTTCTACTGATGACTTACAAACTGACATTGACATATGTTCTTCAAATTGTCCTTTACTTAAGTCTTTAGCAGTTGAGCTTCATAATTGTGGTGAGATGAATATTCTCTGTCAGTTTTGTGAGGCTTATCATTTTAAACAGGAAAGACCCACAGATGGACAGTTTATTAGTTGCTGTCAAAAAGGCAAGGTCAAACTTCCAAAAAGACAACAATTCCCACCATATTTACAAAGCATTATGACTGAACCTGCTTTTCCCAACTACAAGAATTTCCAAACAAACATAAGTGCCATATCCTTTGCATCTACGGGGGCAACATTAGCTGCTAATGTGCCAGGACATGGCCCTTACTGCTTTAAAGTGCAAGGACAAATTTACCATCGTACTTCCCATTTACATCCAGAGGAAGGAGAGCCAAGAAAATTTGCTCAACTATATGTCCTAGATACAATGGAAGCTGTTGAGCAACGTATGCAGCTTCAAGAAAATAAAAAATGCTTACCCAGTGTTTTTATAGAGCTAGATAAAATTATGGCAAATAACCCCTACACTCAAGCTTATAAAAAATTTGCAGAAGTAGGAAAGGAACAACAACTTCATGCAGAAATACATCAATTGCCAATCCCAAAGGTCAATATGGTGCTTAAAAGAGATAGACATACAGATAAACACTGTTATAACTTGCCAACATCAAATGAGGTTGCAATGGTGTTTCAAAATGATGAAGGAGAACCACCATTTCAAAGAGACATTAGAATATATCCCAGAAATGAGGAGCAACCATTAATTAATATCAGTATCCTAAGTACTAATTTAGATCCAATGACATATCCAATATTTTTTCCACATGGAGTACCAGATTGGCAACCAAAATTAACCCTTCCAAGTTACCCAAATTCTAAAGTGCAAGTGCGAAATAATATTTCCATGCTTGAATTTAAAGTAGCTCAAATTGCCATTCAAAATGGATTCAATCCAATTTCTGTGTGGGAAAACTAAAACAACAATGGATTATTGATTCCTATTTGCAAGTTGAGGCCAATAATTTAAACTTCATTAAATATCAACTACGTGTAGAACAGTATTGTGGATAAGTGTATTATGTCGCTGAGGTTGCTACAAGCAGAGACATGACAGCTGGCAAAGCCATAATTTTACCATCGTCTTTCCAGGGATCTCCTCGCAATATGCCAGAAAGATACAATGACGCCATGGCTATTGTCACCAAATTTGGGAAACCTGATTTATTTATTACATTTACATGTAATCCACAATGGCCAGAGATTACACAAAATGTCCTAATTGGCCAAACTGCTTCCGATAGACCAGATTTAGTAGCCAGAGTATTTAAAATAAAATTAAATGAATTAATACTTGACATAACCATCACTCAGTTATTTGGAAAATGTCTGGCTTATGTTTATACAATTGAATTTAAAAAAAGAGGACTTCCACATGCACACATTCTTATCATCCTTCAAGAAAACATAAGTTAGATACTGGTGACAAAGTAGATTCTGTCATTATTGGTGAACTACCAGATCCAGAAATACATGCTAGACTATATGACATTGTAACTCATCATATGATTCACGGACCATGTGGAGATCTTAATCCACAGTCATCACTGTTGGCGATGTCTATTCAGGAATGGCAATGCCAGATAGAGCTGTTCCCTCTAACAGCCGGGCGAACAGCTCTACTGGAGAAGAGGGAGGGCAGAATAGGCAGAGCAACAGACATGTTTTGGTGGTAGGGGACTCTATTATTAGGAAGGTAGACAGGGTAATTTGTCACCCAGATCCCAGCAATCGAACAGTTTGCTGTCTCCCGGGTGCTCGGGTTCGGCATGTTGTGGATCGGGTGGATAAATTATTGGGAGGGGCTGGTAATGAACCGGCGGTCTTGGTACACATTGGTACCAATGACAAAGTTAGTGGAAGATGGAGCGTCCTAAAGAATGATTTTAGAGAATTAGGGAATAAGCTTAAAGCAAGGACCTCCAAGGTAGTATTTTCTGAGATACTACCAGTGCCACGTGCTAGCCCAGGGAGGCAGAAGGAGCTTAGGGAGGTTAATGCGTGGCTAAAAAAGTGGTGCAGTGCAGAGGGTTTTGGGTTTTTAGAGCACTGGGCTGACTTCTCACTTGGGTACAATCTCTATAGCAGGGATGGATTGCACCTTAATGATGAGGGCGCTTTTGTGCTAGGGAATAGGATGGTAGAACGGCTGGGGGAGTTTTTAAACTTGTAGGTGGGGGGGAGGGACTATATAGAAGTATTGGGGTAAATAGGGTAGAGAGGGAAAGGGATGAATCATTTACCCATGGGGGAGGAGAAGGGGGGAGGGTTACAATAGAAAGTAGGGAGATATTAATAGGGGCCTCAAATACAGTGGCAGGCACTTCACATCAGCAGAGCCATAGCAACATAAAGTGTATGATTGCAAACGCAAGAAGTTTGCCTGGGAAAATGGATGAGCTAGAAATATTAGCAGTACAAGAAAAATGGGGCTTAATAGGCATTACGGAAACATGGTGGGATGAATCTCATGACTGGACTGTTAATATGGATGGTTATAACCTATTTAGGAAAGATAGGGGCAATGGTAAAAGAGGAGGAGGGATCTGTCTTTATGTTAAGCCTGAATTTAAGCCTATAGTTAGAGAAGATATTTATGCTGGCACTAACGGCATCATTGAATCCTTGTGGGTTGAGCTAAATAGTGGAGGAGCTAATTCTAAATGC
Source organism: Discoglossus pictus (assembly GCA_027410445.1). Classification (NCBI taxonomy): domain Eukaryota; kingdom Metazoa; phylum Chordata; class Amphibia; order Anura; family Alytidae; genus Discoglossus; species Discoglossus pictus. The sequence goes on along the minus strand of CM050166.1, from coordinate 260,922,200 downwards.
ATATTGGTGGGAGTATGCTATAAACCCCCAAATATAGCTGAAAGTGAGGAAATACAATTATTGTTACAGATTGGAAATGCAGCTAAGCATGGGCAAAATCTAATAATGGGAGACTTTAATTACCCTGATATAAACTGGATAAACGAGACCAGCAGCTCAGCTAAGGGGAGCAGGTTCTTGAGTACACTCAGGGATCATTATCTAGCCCAGGTAATACAAGAACCTACTAGAAATGGGGCCATCTTGGATTTAGTCATCACAAGTAATATTGATATAATATCAAATGTAAAAATAGGGGAACCCTTGGGGAACAGTGATCACAACACAGTCTCATTTGAGATTGAATACAAAAAACAGAGTTGTAAGGGGCCAACAAAAACTCTAAATTTTAAAAGGGCTAACTTTAATGGGCTACGGGCAGCAATACAACATATAGACTGGGACAAAGAACTTACAGGGAAGAATACTGAAAATAAATGGACAACATTCAAATCCTTACTAAATAAACATACTCATCAGCATGTACCATGTGGAAATAAAATAAATAGGAATAAATCACATCCCATGTGGCTTAACAATGACTTAAAGATCATGATGAGGAAAAAGAAGTTTGCATTTAAATTATACAAGAAGGAGGGAACAGAGGCATCTTTATGTGACTATAAGGAAATCAACAAGGCTTGCAAAAGGGCTATTAGACTGGCTAAAATAGAAAATGAAGTCAGTTGCAATGGAAAGTAAGACTAACCCTAAAATATTTTATAAATATATTAATGGGAAGAAGGCCAGGAAGGAATCGATAGGACCATTACAATGTGACACAGGCCATCTGATAATTAGTGACCAGGAAAAGGCAGATGAGCTAAATAGGTTCTTTTCTTCGGTTTACACAAGGGAGGTACCAGTGGTTGGGACACTGCAACATAATGGGGCTACACTACCTTCACTAAATAATTGGTTAACGCAGGAAGAAATACAAAAGAGGTTGGAGAAAATAAATGTTAATAAAGCCCCAGGTCCTGATGGAATACATCCAAGGGTACTGAGGGAGCTGGGTTCTGTAATAGCCAAACCATTATATCTAATCTTTAAAGACTCGCTCACTACAGGGTCTCTACCAGATGACTGGAGAAAAGCAGAGGTGATACCTATATTTAAGAAGGGATCTAGAGCAAATCCGGGGAATTATAGACCAGTGAGCCTCACTTCTGTAGTTGGGAAGCTTTTAGAAGGGTTAATAAGGGACAGAATACAAGAATATGTCTATTTGAACAGGATCATAGGTAGCAGTCAACATGGATTTATGAAGGAAAGGTCGTGTCAGACCAATCTAATTAGTTTTTATGAGGAGGTTAGTAGGAACTTGGATCAGGGCAACTCAGTGGATGTAGTCTTTTTAGATTTTTCAAAGGCATTTGATACAGTGCCACATGGAAGACTAGTGAGCAAACTAAGGGATACAGGAATTGCAGTAAATATCTGCTCATGGATCGAGAGCTGGCTAAAAGACAGGAAGCAAAGGGTTGTTGTAAATGGAACATACTCCGATTGGTCTAATGTGATAAGTGGGGTTCCTCAGGGCTCAGTATTGGGTCCTCTCCTTTTTAACATATTTATTAATGACATTGAAGTAGGACTCGAATGTAGTGTCTCCATTTTTGCTGATGACACTAAGTTGTGCAAGGTAATAAAATCAGATAATGATGTACTTTCCCTACAAAAGGATTTGCATAAATTAGAGAAATGGGCGGCTAAATGGCAGATGAGATTTAATACAAATAAATGTAAGGTTATGCATTTGGGAAGGAAAAATAGCCAAGCAATCTATAATCTTAATGGAGCAAATCTAGGGGTATCAGATATTGAAAGGGATTTGGGAGTACTAGTGGACAACCACCTAGGTAACAGCGCTCAAAGCCAAGCAGCGGCTACAAAGGCAAATAAAATATTAGCATGTATTAGGAAGGGTATAGAAGCCAGGGAAGAAGATATAATTCTGCCACTATACAAATCTCTAGTACGCCCTCATTTGGAATATGGAGTACAATTTTGGGCACCACCTCACAAAAAAGACATCTTAGAGCTGGAAAAAGTACAGAGAAGGGCTACAAAACTAATAAGGGGAATGGAGGGGCTAAGTTATGAAGAAAGACTAGCAAAATTAAACTTATTTTCGCTAGAAAAAAGGCGTCTAAGAGGAGATATGATTACGTTATTTAAATACATCCAGGGTCCATATAAGGCTTTGTCAAGTGAGCTTTTTGTAGCAAGAGATTTTCAACTGACAAGAGGACATCCGTTGAGGTTAGAGGAAAAAAGATTTCACCTTAAACAAAGAAAAGGGTTCTTCACAGTTAGGGTGGTTAAACTGTGGAATTCTCTACCAAAGGAGGTGGTGACAGCGAATTCGATAGACAACTTCAAAAAGGGGTTAGATATATTTCTGAATAAAGAGGGCATTCAAGGCTATCCTAGATAACTAGCGAAGGAATATTGATCCAGGGAGAAATTTGATCGCCAGTTTCTGGGGTCAGGAAGGAATTTTGCTTTTTTTCCCCCTTATGAGACAATTGGCAAAGTTTCAATGGGGTTTTTTTTATGTTTGCCTTCCTCTGGATCAATTAACAATAATTAACAATTAACAATAATAATAAATAGTCCAAATTACAAAGATCAATAGAGATCTAAAAAGGTTGAACTTGATGGACTAACTCTTTATTCATTCTCCAATACTATACTATTAATAATTATTTAATCAATAATTTAATTAATAACTAATCCGCATATTGCAGATCAGAGGAGATCTTAACAGGTTGAACTTGATGGACTGAAAGTCTTTTTTCAACCTTAATTACTACTATGTAACTATAATAAATGTACTAAAGAATTCCCTAAAGATTATCGAGAAAAAACTTATGCTAATTGTGATGGCTATCCATTATATAGAAGAAGAGAAGGCCAAACTGCCATCATCCACGGCAAAATAGTCGACAACAGATATGTAGTACCATACAATCCACATTTACTCATGAAGTATAATGCACACATTAATGTAGAAGCCTGCACTTCCATAAAATCCATAAAATATGTCTACAAATATATTTACAAAGGCTATGATGGAGCTACTGTAGTTGTCAAAAGTGCAGAAAATAACGAACCCACTGAGTTAGTACATGATGAACTTGCATCTCATGTAGATGCTCGCTATGTCAGTGCTATGTGGCGTTCTACTAAAATTTGAAATGCACGATCGATCACATGCAGTATATAGATTAGCTGTACATTTTCCACAAAGACATTTAGTGTATTTCCATGCTGGAAATGAAACAAATGCTTTAGCACAAAGTGAGCAGCGCCACACTACACTAACTACATGGTTCCAATTAAATTCGACTGACTTAGAGGCAAGAGAATTCTTATACATTGATATTCCATACCATTATGTTTTTGTTAATGGATTATGGTGAAAAAGAAAAAGGCGTGGAAATAAAATAATACCACAAATTTAGACTGTAAGTCCAAGAGACCTTGAACGTTTCTGCTTACGACTACTACTTCTAAATGTTCCTGGTGCACAAAGTTTTGAACACTTAAGAACTGTTAATGACATAGTATATGAATCATTTCATTTAGCTGCGCACCATAGAAACTTCCTAGCTGATGATACAGAATGGGAAAGATGTCTAGAAGAAGCAGCACTATGTCAAATGCCGCAGATGAGGGAACAATTTGCATTTATTTGTATCTTCTCAAATGCCCCAAATGCATTAGCTTTGTGGGACAAATTTAAAACTAATATGGCTGAAGATTTTTTTTGCAACGATACAATGAGCCGATTGCACAATTAAAAGCATTAATTGAAATCCAAGAGGTCTTTTTAACTCATGGATTAAGTTGTGCAAGTTTTTATCTGCCAGAGATGACATCAACTTTGAAGACTATGACATTCAACTACAAAAAGAAAGAACTGAAGAAAGACTTGCAACTTTAAATACATTACAATTGCAAGCATTTAATGCTATCAAAAATGCACTAGATGATGACATGGTAAAAGAGCGTTATTTCTATCTCGATGGACCTGGTGGATCAGGCAAAACTTATCTATATAATTTATTAATGAGTTCTGTACGAGCACAAGGTCAAATAGCGCTAGCATTTGCAACTACTGGAATTGTCACACTTTTGTTAGAAGGTGGAAGAACTGTGCATAGTGGATTTAAACTACCAGTGCCTATTTTAGAAACATCCATGTCCGATATTAGAATGACATCATTACAAGGCAAAAAAAAAAAAAAAAAAAAAATTAATTATAATAGATGAGGCTACAATGATGTCATGCCATGCCCTACAATGTATTGACCGTTTGCTTCGTTAAATCATGGCTAATACTTTGCCATTTGGTGGAAGAGTCATATTGTTAGGTGGCGATTTTAGACAAACATTACCTGTCATTGTACATGGAAATCGAACAGACATTATCGAAACATGGATAAAGTCAAGTACACTATGGAAACATTTTACCCCTCTTCAATTACAACAAAATATGAGATCAGAAGGAGAAAACGATTTCAATGATTGGCTTATTACAATTGGAGAAGGAAAAACAGAACGAATAGAAAATTTACCTGACGACACTGTACACATCCCAGATTACATGATTTGCAAACAAGATCTTATATCAGCTATATTCCAAACTATGATAAATAATGAGGACTATGCAGAACTTGCTAACAAAGTTATACTAACACATAAAAATAAGGATGCATTGCTCCTCAATAATAAAATATTTAAAAAAATTAATGCACCACAAAAAAATTATCACAGTGTTGATTCTGTACTTGCTGATGACAAAGAAAGTCAGGCAAACTTTTCAACTGAATTCATAAACTCACTAACTCCTTCTGGAATGCCACCACATATTTTGCAGCTAAAGAAAGGTTCAATTGTCATATTACTGTGAAATATGAACCCCAAAAAAGGCCTATGCAATGGCACAAGATTAATTGTTCACCAATTAAAGGACAATTTCATAGATGCTGAAATTCTAACTGGTACCCATAAAGGACAGAGAGTTTTCATCCCAAGAATAGATTTAGCACCGAGTGAAAGTAGCCCCCCTTTTGTACTTCAAAGAAGACAATTTACCATCATCATGGCATTTGCCATGACCATTAAAAAATCACAAGGTCAAACTTTCAAATCTGTGGGGATATTCTTAGAACAACCAGTATTTGCACATGGCCAATTGTACTTTGCCTTATCACGGTGCAAAAACCCACAGGCTATTAAAGTTTACATTGAAAACAACGAAAGTCAAGGTGATTTATTAGAGGATGGACGCATTTTTACCAAAAACATTGTCTACTATGAAGTACTCTAACTTTCATTGCAATAAACAGAAGCCATCCATCACAAACTAAAACCAAAAGCCAAAAATGACCTATACGACAATTTAACAACAGAAAACAAAGCGAAAACATTCATTTCAACCAATACTTTTTAGCTCACTCCCAAGCTTTTTACAGCACCACTATTTCTATAATAAAGTCCATACAATGGCAAAACACATAGAGAACAGTGGTTACACATCGCGGACCAACTTTAATGTCTTGTGTTCTCTTTTTAGAGAACCACTCTTCCATATAGGAAACTCTGTGTGCCATTTTCAACTATTACAACACCAACCAAAAAATGCCAACGATTACAAAGCACCAATGAAAGAATAACTCATTATTATTTCATGGAAGTACTGTTTATGCATGATTAGCCCCACAAAACACGTACCTTCCATTTAAACAGAAGTCAAGTTCAAACGTTAATTAAGTATGTTATTGTTCAGCAACTTAGAAATTTTAAAGTAAAAAAGAATGTTGCTTAATTGTACATATTTCAAATGTTATAGTTACACATTGTACATTTTGTATTTCATGTTAAATATTAATCCACTGAGTAATCCAATCAACAGTTAATGTGGTCAGGAAGAAATTAATTTTTTTGCCTCCTGTTATACAATTTACTACGTTTGAAAGAGGGTTTTTTATGTTTGCCTTACTGTGCATTCAATATATATTTAGTTTAACAGTTCCTAATCTACAAGTTGCATGTTAAAAAAACATTATGTCAAGTTTACAATACTCATTTAGCCAATGTCCAACTCTTAGTACATTCAAATGTTAACACTCATTAGCCTCACTACCTTGCATTTTACAAAACATACAGTTCAACTGTGAATTAACTATGTTACTGTTTACAAAATTACAAGTTTCACAAAAAAATCGATAAAGTTCCTTCACTGTACATATTTTAAAGTTTATGTTAACAGCAGAAGCATGTTTTGTTACACAATGTTAATGTATCATTTAATGTCAAATTTTAATCCAGGGAGTAATCCGATCGCCAGTTAATGCGGTCAGGAAGGAATTATTTTCTTTCCGCTTTGATACAATTGGCTAAGTTTCAAGGAGGGTTTTTACTGTTTGCCTTCCTCTGGATTAAATATATATTTCATTTAAGAATTCTTAATGTACAAGTTGCATCTTAAAAAAACATTATGGCAACTTTATAATACTCATTAATCCAATGTTCAACTGTTCTTACATTATAATGTTAACACTTTTACCCACAAAACAATTCAACAGTTCCTCAACCTAAAACTACAATGTTACAAAAATAAACAGCTTTAATATAACAATTGTACTTCTTTACACATAAGGAAAAGGTTACATCTGTCAATTACGTTAATTATCGACCAAAGAAATTTCTAAACATACACATCTCATTTTCGTCATTTTTTGACGGGCAAGTCGCTAGTCACTAAATAATTGGTTAACGCAGAAAGAAATCCAAACAAAAATAAATGTTAATAAAGCCCCAGGTCCTGATGGAATACATCCAAGGGTACTCGAGGAAACTGAGTTGTGTAATAGCCAAACCATTATACCTGATTTTTCAAGACTCACTAACCACAGGGTCGCTACCAGATGACTGAAGAAAAGCAGATGTGATACCTATATTTAAAAAGGAGCAAGAGAAAATCCAGGGAATTATAGGCATGCAAGCTTCACATCTGTATTTGGAAGCTTTTAGAAGGGTTAATAAGGGATAGTATACAATAATATATCTATTTGAACAAGATCATAAGTAGGTGTCAACACAGATTTATAAGAGATAGTTCACATTTGATAAATCTAATTAGTTTCTATGAGTAGGTTAGTAGGAACTTAGATCAGGGCCTCTCAGTGGATGTAGTCTTTTTGGATATTGCAAAGGCTTTTGATACAGTGCCACATGCAAGACTATTGTGCAAACTAAGGGATACAGGAATTGCAATAAATATCTGCTCATGGATTGAGAGCTGGCTAAAAGACAGGAAGCAAAGGGATGTTGTAAATGGAACATACTCAGTTTGGACAAATGTGGTAGGTGGGGTTCCTCAATGTTCAGTATTAGGTCCTCTCCTTCTTAACATAGTTACACAGTAAGACTTTCAGTCCATCAAGTTCAATCTTTTAAGAACTCCTCTGATCAACAATACAAGGATTAGTTATTACTTAATTAGTTAATTAATTATTAATCAACTATTTACTAATTCATTTTTTTAAATTATTAATTAATCCAGAGGAAGGCAAACCTTAGCCAATCACCTCAGAGGGAAAAAAAATAAGTTCCTTCCTGACCCCAGATACTGGCGATCGGATTTCTCCCTGGATCAATACACTCTCTCTAATTATCCAGGATAACCCTGAATTCCCTTCTTAATTACAAATAAATTCAGTCCCCAGTCCAGTTATCTATCGAATCCACTGTCACCACCTCCTCTGGTAGAGAATTACACAGATTAACCACCCTTACTGTGAAGATCCCTTTTCTTTCTTTAAGGTGGAATCTTTTTACTTCTAACCTCAAGAGGTGTCCTCTTGTCAGTTGAAAATGTATTGGCACATAAAGCTCCCTTGACAATTCTTTATACTGACCCTGGATGTATTTATATAATGTAAATATATATCCTCCATATTCCAAATGAGGGTGTACTAGAGATTTGTATAGTGGCAGAATTATATTTGCTTCCCTTGCTTCTATACCCTTCCTAATGCATGCTAATATTTTATTTGCCTTTGCAGCTGCTGCTTGGCTTTGAGCACTGTTACCTAGGTGGTTGTCCATGAGTACTCCAAAATCCCTTTCAATATCTGATACCCCTATATTTACTCCATTAAGATTATAAATTGCATGGCTATTTTTTCTTCCCAGATGCATAACTTTACATTTATTTGTATTAAATCTCATCTGCCATTTAGATGCCCATTCCTCAATTTTATGTAAATCCCTTTGAAGGGAAAGCACATCATTATCTGATTTAATTGCCTTGCACAACTTAGTGTCATCACCGAAAATGGAGACACTACTTTCCAGTCCCACCCCTAAGTCATTAATAAATATGTTAAAAAGGAGAGGACCTAATACTGAACCCTGAGGAACCCCACTTACCACATTAGTCCAAACAGAGTATGTTCCATTTACCACAACCCTCTGCTTCCTGTCTTTTAGCCAGCTCTCAATCCATGAACAGATATTTACTGCAGTTCCTGTATCCCTTAGTTTGCACAATAGTCTCCAATATGGCACTGTATCAAAAGCCTTAGCAAAATCCAAATAGACTACATCCACTGAGTTGCTTTGAACCAAGTTCCTACTAACCTTCTCATAGAAACTAATTAGATTTGTTTGACATGACCTATCCCTCATAAATCCATGTTGACTCCAACTTATAATCCTGTTCAATAAACATATTCTTGTATATTATCCCTTATTAACCCTTCTAAACGCTTTCCCACTACAGAAGTGAGGCTGGTTTATAATTCCCCGCATTTGCTCTTGCTCCCTTTTTAAATATAGGTATCACATCCTCTTTTCTCCAGTCATCTGGTAGAGACCCTGTGTTGAGTGAATCTTGAAAAATTTTATATAATGGTTTGGCTATTACAGAACCCATTTCCCTCAGTACCCTTGGATGTATTCCATCAGGACCCGTGGCTTTATTAACATATAATTTTTCCAACCTCTTTTGGATTATTTCCTGCATTAACCAATTATTCAGCAAAGGTAGTATAGCCCCATTATGTTGCAGTGACCTAACCACTGGTACCTCCCTTGTATACGGAAGAAAATAACCTATTTAGCTCATCTGCCTTTTGCTGGTCACTAATTGTCAGACGGCCTGTTTCACATTGTAATGCTCCTATAACTTCCATCCTGGCCCTCTTCCCATATTTTAGGGTTAGCCTTACTCTCCTTTGCAATTAATTTTTAATTATCTATTTTAGCCAGTCTAATAGCTTTTTTTGCAAGCCTTGTTGCGTTCCTTGTACTCCCGTAAAGCAGTCTCTGTTCCCTCTTTTTTGTACAATTTAAATGCTTTTTTTTACTTTGTATCTTGATCTTTAAATCATTGTTAAGCCCCATGAGATGTGATCGACTCCTTTTACTTTTAATCCCACTTGGTATATGGTGATAAGTATGTATATTTGGTAAGGATTTAAATGTTGTACATTTATGTTTAGTATTTTTACCTGACAGTTCTTTGTCCAGGTCTATACATTGTATTGCTGCCCTTAGACCATTAAAATCTGCCCTTTTAAAATTAAGAGTTTTTGTTGGCCCCTTAAAATGTTGTTTTCTTTAATTCAATCTCAAATGTGACTGTGTTGTGATCACTGTTTCCCAAAGGTTAACCAATTTAAAGATTTGATGCTATATAAATATTATTTGTGATAACTAAATCCAAGATAGCCTCATTTCTAGTATGCTCTTGTATAACCTGGGCCAGATAATGATCTCTAAGTGTACTGCTCTCCCTGCTCTCCTTTTTTTTTTCCTAAACTTTTTATTGTTTCTTACATATAAAATATACATTTTACAAAACAAGAAAGACAGAACAATATATACAAACATGAACATTCATAAAGCTGCCGTTGCTTTTCATATTTCACATGTATCTTCTAGTGAATCAATATACATTGACCTTGTCTATTTTTTGGGGGGACTGGAATTTATTCCTGTACTCTTTGTTTTAACAATACATATTGATCCCATAATACCCAGTTTGCACAGAGGCCCTTATTTATAGGGTTGAATTAAAAATTCTTCCTCAAAATCTCCCGATTGATTTTTATTGTATTTACTACTTCATTCCATGAGGGAATTATCGGTTGCTTCCAATATTTTGTTAGAAGGTTTTTTACAACCTAGAGAATATGAGAATTTTTTTATTCACGTGGAGCTACCGTATCTATATCTAAATCAAATAAGGCCTCCTGTTCGATGTTTACTGCATATCTTTGATACTTCTGAGAAGCATTTTACCCATAGTGCATTAATCCTTTCACATTCCCACCATACATGTAGTGTAGTACCTTTCTTGCCACATTCTTTCCAGCATAAGTCATCTGGTTGGAAATTTAATTTTCCCATAAACTGGGGGGTGAAATACCACCTCTGTGTAATTTTAAAATATAACTCCAAGTAGGAGGTGTTAATCGCTGATTTTTTTTACTAATTGGAAGGAATTAGACCAGAAAGAGGGCTCAAAAGACAGGTGCAATTCCGCTTTCCATGCAAAAATAACACTCGATTTTATAAAAATAGGTTAATCGGACATTGCCCTACTACATTTGGATACAATTTTGAAGTCATCCTCCTTAATCGCCATGATCTCCAATTTATATAGGCTATCTTCATTCACTGGTTTGAATTTTCAAAGCAACATCAGCTTTTTTATTGATTCATAATCAAGCCACGAGGTCTTACTAATGTTAAATTTGGTTCATAATGTGATTAGATCCATTAGTTTACCTTTTAAGTACTTATCTCCTATATAACTAATACCCTTATTTTTCCAGTATATAAGGGTTTGATGGTTCTCTTTATTTCTTAAAATTTCTATAGGCAAAGCCAAGGAAGGGAAATTAATTAAATGTTTTTTTAATCTGATTTTTAACTAGAATCGCAACATGGCTCTAAGCCCTCCCGGTAAATTACTAAGAGGGATAGATTCAATATTTGAATACCACATAATAGTGGGAATTGGTATATCTAGCAAAAGATTATCCTCTATATTTTCTTGCTTTTTTACCCCAAAAAATGAACTTATCTATGCCCGATTGAGTCAGATTTAGGGAGTTATTGGAGGCTTTCTCTGGTATGCATCAAAATACATAGCTTAATTTCGGAATGATACACATGTTTATTGCAGCTATTCTGGCTGACCATGTCAGATGTAATGTTTTACATGCATTTATCAACAGCTTTATATCTTTTAAAAGGGTGCTCACATTTTCCCTCATAAAGTTTTTCATAGAGAAAGAAAATTTCGGGCCCAAATGTGTTATTGACCTAGAATTCTAGTTATACATAAATTGTTGTTTTAGGGATTGCTTAGCTTCCCAATTAAGTTTTCAATGTATTATGTCTTGATATGATTTTGAAGGGTTTATTTTAAAATATGACAGACTACCAAATTTGTGGAGAATTTGATGCAAATTGACACATGAACTCTGGGGGTTCGTGAGTGTTAGCAGAATATCATCCGCAAAGAGCATGATCTTATACACCTTTTCTCCTATCAGCACTCCCTCGATCAAGAAATTGTTTCTTATGGATGCTGCAAAGGGCTCTATAAATAAAATAAACAGGAGGGTGTTAGGGTTATAGGGGGCATCCTTGACGTGTACCATTGCTAATGGTAAAACTCTCTGATTCATATCGTGGTCCTGATATGTACACTGATGGGTTTGTATATAGGGCCTTGATAGCTTTAGCTCCAAAATTACCCATACCATATTCCTCCAAAACTGCATCTAAGAAGTCCCAACTGACCCTGTCGGGGTCTTAGCAATTGACATGATAACGATCAAACGTCTAATATTATCAGAAGCTTGTCTTCCTTTGACAAAACCTGATTGATCTAGATGTATTAATTTAGGTATAATAATGTTTAGTCTATTTGCCAGTATTTTAGCATATATTTTTATATCTACATTTAGCAGGGAGATTGGGCGATAGCTCGTGCTAAGTTCTGTTTTTTTCCCCTGCTTTAGGATATTTATTATTTTAGCTTTAGATAATTCTGCTCTTAATTTGCCTGTTATTTTGATCTCATTGTACATATTACCTAGGTGATCGCAGATCTCTTTTGAAAATATTTGATAACATAATTGATCAAAACCGTCCGGTCTTGGTGCCTTATTTTTTTTTCCGTTTTTTATAACGTCTAAAATTTCCTCACTGCTAATATCCTCGTTAAGATTTCTGAGTTCTTCCACCATGATTGAAGGAAATTTTATTTGACTTAAAAATGTTTTAATATCCGCTAGGTCTGGTTTTCTAAAGAGTGAATCTTGTTCCAAATTGTATAGAGATTTATAGAAATTCATAAAAATATTAGCAATTTTAATGGGATGAGAGTATAACTTATTATCTAGGCCCTTCTGCCTTAAGATTCTGTTTAGATTTTTTACGTATTGGCCAGAAATTTCCCTGTTTTACTCCCGAAGACAAAATGTGATATCTGATATTTCCACAGGAGATTATCAACTTGTGTTTGTAGTATTTTGTTAATCTGCAGATTTAAATAATTAATTAATTTTTGGCACTCCTTATTTGGCTTTATCTTATTTTGAACTGATGTTTTTTCTAATTCAATATATAAGATCCTTAGAGGATTGCCTCTTATCTTAATTTGTTCTGATGCTTTAGAGATCAATATACCTCTCACATAGGCCTTGTTGGCACACCAAGTTATAGATGGAGAATTTACTGTATCTTGATTAATCTTTAAAAAATTGGATATCTCTTCCTTTAATGTTCTAACGAAGAGCTAATCTTTAAATAAGGAGGGATCAATTCTACAGTTTTTTTAGTTCGACTTTCCATAGTGTCATTTATCATAATTATGAGCATTGAGTGGTCTGACCACACTGATGTCTTTATTTCAACACATTTTACCCTTTTCAGGGACTGCAGATCTACAAATAAATGGTCAAGTCTGGAGTATGAACTAAATCCGCCCGAGAAGAAAGAATAGTCTCTCTCGAACGGGTGTAGTACCCTCCATGCATCCAAAAGATCAAAACCATTGATCAATTTAGAGAATTCGTAAGATGTTTTAATCAATTGAGCTTCCGTTTTTATTTTTACATTTCCCACTCTATCCTTCCCTGCATCTAACACCATATTGAAATCTCTGCAAATATATAGATAACCTTTCCTTATTTTCTGAACCTCTTTCATAACTTTTTAAGTTAAGAGATCTGTTTTTTATTTGGTATATATATATATATTTAATAAGGTTATTATTTTGCCATTTACGGCTCCAATCCAAATGATATATCTGCCATTTGGATCCATTTTTGAGAATTCTTGGGTATTTAATCTATTATTAAAAATAATTGAGACACCTCTAGATTTGTTATTATGCGTTGCATCTATTCTTATCCTATAATTACAATTATTCAAATAATGGGTTGTACTTCCCTTCAGATGTGTTTCCTGTAAGCATATAATATCTGCCTTATATTTTTTGTATTGCATAAAGGCCATTTTCCTTTTTAAGGGGGAATTCATTCCATTCACATTGTGCGAAATAATTGTAATACTCATTAAACTTAATTATGTTTTTGCTAATCGAGACTATAGCGCTCTAAATTTTATTCTCTCTTTTTTTAATTTTCTAATGAGGAGGATCCTATGTATGTTACAAGGCATCAGACATACATCGATAAGTCTTTGCAGCACATTCATACTAAACTCGTTCATACCAACAATCGTTTTCCAAGGGGGGAATTGATACATGTCCCCCTCTGGATTCAACAGGGCAATTTTCCCAATGTTTTGAAATGATGGATATAGATGTAAAAACATCTTGGTTGGAGGTTTAAGGAACCTAATCTTCATGTGTCTCCTAATTACCAGAACATATATCATAGTAAAAGATAATCCTTCATAATTTAACCTATATATTAACTTTAAACATCCAAACTCTAGTAATTAAAAAAAATTATATATAAAAATCATAAATCTATTTGTTTATCTATTATCGCCATCCTTCTATATGTGTCAATACAGAAAAAAGTGAAAGCATGTTAAAGTAGGGAAAAACTAAATTTTCATACAAATTCGTGTACTTAGGTTATACCTTAGTGGATCTTATACCTTAAATACATTTATTCAAAGTGTTTTGTTCTAGTGCTTAGTGCTTTTTCAAAGGTCCGGTCCAAAAACAAATAAAATATAATATCCAGGCATATCATGTGTCAAAAAAATAAATAAATAAAGAAACAGATTATTTAACTATTTGCCATTCTGGAAGTTTCAGGTTCAAGCGTGGTTTTGTCTCATGTTTGAATTGAATGTCCACATTTGAGTTCCATTTTTGTAACAATAAAGGTCCCTCTGATAGAGAATTTACATTATGCCATACTAAGTCCTTTCTCTTTCTCTTATTTAAACTTGCTTTACTCAGCTCCTTTTTAAAGGGAAGATAATGTAAACGTATAATAATATCTCTAGAGGTAATATTTTCCAATTTCGTTGGTAGGGGTATTCTATATATAAAATCAATTTTTTTGTCTTCCCTAGGGAAGTCAGGTACTAAGCTTTTAAAGAACTCTTCCACATAGATTTTTATATCCTCCTCTTGTATAGATTCAGAAATGCCCCTGTTACGTAAATTATTTTGTCTAGAGCGATCTTCAAGATTACAGATCTTTTTAGATAGATCTTCAATTTTTGTTTCCAGTAACCGAGGAATATATCAGCAAAGAGTTATTATCACAGATTAGTTTGCCAAATTTTCAATCTTAGTGGAGGCCTCCGCTATTAAATTTGTATTTGCTGTTATTTGTTTTGATAAATCTGAAGTAAGATTTATTTGAAATTCACCCACAATTTCTTTCAATTTAGGCATGTTAATATTTCTTCTTCTTGTGGTGAACTTGTTCTTTCAAATGAAGATTGAGAGATTTTATCCGCTGATTGATTTGCTGTTTGATCTAGCAATATAGACTCATTTTGGGAGTTATTTAGAGGTTCAAATTAATTTTTGGGGGCAAAAAAATCGGAACCTTTTGTTCATTCTCTTTTTTTTGTTTTTAATTTGGAGGGCATTTTTGCTCTCTTATTAGACAACTCTTTTTTGTTCCTCGCTATTTATCCAAGAGATTTTCAAGGGTGAAACCAGCAAATAATCTATTTTTCTATAAACAAATAGTAATTATATCTGGTGGTTAATAACTATTTCCTTCAAACTTGAAGGTTCTTGTTAAGATTGTAGCTTTGATGTTTTAATAGTGATCTTTCCTTCTAGCATTGATTGTGAAGAAAGAATATCAGTACGGTCCCAAATTCCCACTTTTATATTTGTGTTTATCCAATAATTGTTATGAGCTATCTTCTTAACTAGACTCGTTCATCTTTACAGGTTTTATGTCCAATTTTAATTTTCTAGGGCGAAGCAAGCAAATAATCTGTTCTATAAACATTTAGTAGTTATATCTGATGGTTAATAACTATTTCCTTCAGACTTGAAGGTTCTTGTTAAGATTGAAGCTATGATGTTTTAAGAGGGATCTTTCCTTCTAGCATTGATTGTGAAGAAAGAAAATCAGAACAGACCCAAATTCACGCTTTTATCTTTGTGTTTATCCAATAATTATTATGAGTTATATTCTTAACTAGACTCGTTCATATTAACAGGTTTGTGTCCCTTTTTCCTGCTCCACTCCCCTCTATTATATTATACCAAATAGTTAAATAGACGCAGGTGCCATTTTCAAGAGTAAGTAGTCAAATAGTAAAGAAAAGGAGTACTTATCTTGACCTTTTGTTGCTTCTTCTTTCTTCCCCTCTTCTCAGCTATCTTATACCAGAAAATCTGGCCACTGTATATGAGTCTTGAGTCCTAGGTGAGGGGTACTCTTTGGCCCAGTCTTCTTTAAAATGCTGCTGTGCTTAGATAGTACCGGCATAGGAGTCACAATCTTTGCTTCCCAGAGCCGCTATCCATCTCCTCCTGGACGCCCGGTCGTCTCCTGCTTCCCGGGCCGCTATGCAGCTCCTCCTAGGTAATCGACTGTCTCCTTTCCAGCAGCAGCCAGTTGGCTGTGTTCTGTTAACGCAGGAGTTTCTGGCGTTTCGCGGGAGTATCTGCCGTCTTGCGTCTCCCTTCAGGGTCCGTCTCGGCATCTCCTTCTCCTCACTCACATCTTCTTGCGGCACCAGAACCTGTCTCTCATAGATTATGGGGAGATACTAAAAATCGGAGCAGGCCATTGGTCAGTGAGAGAACCTTAGCTGAACTGCTGGTCTCATTTACCCAGTTTATTTCAGGGTAATTACAATCTCCCATTATTAGAACTTGCCCATGCTTAGCTGCATTTCTAATCTGTAACAATAATTGTATTTCCTAACTTTCAGCTGTATTTGGGGGTTTATAGCATACTCCTAATAATATTCTTTTGGAATTTGCTGCTCCACTATTTAACTCTACCCACAAACATTCAACATTACTGCTAGTTCCACTATAAATATCTTCTCTGACTATAGGCTTAAATGAATGCTTAACATACAGACAAATACCTCCTCCTCTTTTACCATTGCCCCTATCTTTCCTAAATATGTTATAACCATCCAGATTAACAGTCCAGTCATGAGATTCATCCCACCATGTTTCGGTAATGCCTATTAAATCCCATTTTTCATTAATTGCTAATAATTCTAACTCTCCCATTTTACCTGGCAAGCTTCTGGCATTAGCAAGCATACACCTCATGTTATGAGTTTGTAGTTTGTTGGTGCCTGCCACTATACTTGAGTTACTTAGTAATACCTCCCTATTGACTATACTACCCCTCCCCCATCTCCTCCCTATGAGTTATTAATTCATCCCTTATACCCTCTACACTTTCTAGCCCATTACTTATATCATGTCCCTCCCCCCACCTACTAGTTTTGTAATACACACCTAGCGTCAGAAGTAGGGAATAATTATCAGCTTTAATATAAGGCTGAAAGGCTATCTATATTCGTTCTTTTTCTCACTCACTTGGAGAGTACATGTCTGAGTAGTGGATGGATTTGCCAAATGACCACATGATGGCGGTGGATTTCACAAGCACAGTTTAATCCAGAGAATTAGCAGAAGACCATATATGGTATTCTTGAATGCATGGGTGTGTGTAACTTTGAGAACCGGATATGTCTAGTTTTACATATGGCTGAAGGAGTCCTTTGTGTGGACAGCTGACCAGTGAGGGGACTTTGTGAAGGACATGTGACCTAACTGACCAGTAAGAACTAAGGACAAAGTATGGGGGTGAGATTCAGATTACAGGATATAAGGGGAATACTAGGCCCTGGAAAGGTCTCTCTCTATTGCAATCTACAACTCTCTGGAGCTCTTCTCTCTTCACTAAAATCTCATACACACACATGGGCATAATTGGTAGCTTTAGAATGCCTTTCTGCTAAGTTAAGAGATGTTGTTTCCATACTATTATCATGTATTATTAATGTATTTGTATTAATTATTGTGTTCTAATAAATGCACATTTTGTAACCATAAATCTGTAACGCCTCTTGAATATATATATATATTTATTAATTTGTTATCCGTAGAAGGCAAGATCTCAGGATGAGATTAGAATAATTACTATAATCATAATTAATATGATTATGAATAATAATATTGCAATTAATTAATTTAACCGTTTTTATAACAGTTAATGGCGAGTCAGCCCATTTTTCTTACCATGTACATTCACTTGCATTTGGGGGGGACTTAAGTCTCTTTGATGTTACAAATGAACTTAGCAGATGAAAAATTGAACCTGTCATAATCGGTGATATTGTAGAGCGTTTTCTATGAAGAAAGTCGTTGGCCACAACGTTTTTGGTTTTTGGGATCCAAGCGCACCAGAGTGAGACGCAATGAGAGTAAGACGGACGTCATTTCTGGGGATCCATTGGTATCCAGACAGAGACATCAATTTGGGGTGCACACCTTTTTTGATTAGGGACTGTGCTGAAGACACATCAAAGTGTAAGTAATGGAGATAATTGCTAAATATGCTGAATGTAGCGATTTTGAGCCAGTGATTGTTGAAAATGATAGTATGCTTAGCAGAATACATGATTTATGGTTACAGTGTGAAAAGCAAAATAAGCAAACTGATAAGAAAAAATGGTGCTTAACCAACAAGAGAAATAAGTTACAGAAACAGTATGAAATTGTTAATGTGTATTAAGAACAAGATGAATATGGCTATAATGGGGAGTATTCCAGTTGCAGCAGTTACAGAGACTAGTCAAGAAACAGACTGTTGTCCAAAATGTGGCATAAGTGCAGAGTATGTGGATACCTTAGAGGACAATTATGAGGCGAGGGGGCAGTTAGTAGCCTCACTCAGAGAATGTTTATCTGCACAGAAGCAACCCATTGCTGTAATTGATAATAATGAGCCAGTTTGTACATCAGAGGAAGAGGGTGGATTACATCTTGTAGATGAAGAGCAACAAGTAAGAGAAAGAAATTATGTAAGGGATAGTTCTGATGTTAGTAGGACTATACCAGACTTAACCCCTCACATAGTAAGATCTCACCCACTAAGTTTAAGTCAAGTACCAGATGCTTCACATTCAACACCATGTGAGAGAAATAGAGAGAGGAATTCTGTAACATCACAGGCATCTGCAATAATCAGGCAACAAGACCGAGATAAAATGGTGAAACAGTTAATAAAGTTTAAACCACTATTCCCACATTATGATGCAAAAATAGATGTATTGTCCAATATGTCTAACTTTGAGTCATCTGTGAAACAGTACATGCTTTCTCCTAAAGAGGCATGTGTTATGTTAAAATTGTGGCTTCCAGGAGCTCTAGCATCTAGATTAGAGGCCCCAGTTAGTGGACCAAATGATAGCAATAGAGATTGGTTCAAAGAACACAAATGGGGTACAGAAGGGGACAGGCTGAGAGCTGTATGTAGGTTAGTCACAGGGAACAGAGACTTAGATAGCCATTCCCTTGCTGAGATGAGAGTAACTGTACAGGATGACCCATGGGTGTTTGCTGCTAAATTTGAGCAAGTGTACAGACTCACACATAGAGTGCCCCCAGACCAGACCCCATCAGATATGTTACAGTATCTAGTAAGAAAATTTACTTATTTGGACCCTAGCATACAAATAATGGCAGAAGAGAAAGACACCATGGAGGCTGTGTTGTGTATTATTGGTAAGGCACGGCAAAACATACTAAGGAAAGGAATCACAGGGCCACGTCAAATTGCAATTGTGACTACGAATGAAGGAAGACGTAATCCCTTGGAAATTTTCTTCAGAGGGATTTGTAATAACTGTAATAAGCCTGGACATAGACTCAGAGATTGTAGGCTGAGGATGAGGGAGCATAGACAAAGGGAGGGATGGCAGGCACATACATCAGATCCTCCAAAACATAGGCATGATCAGGCATACTCTTATACTCATTTTTCTTAAGCTTCTATTGGAGTGAAAAGGTACAGATGTCTTTCATTGCCAACAGGGGGGAATGTTGCAACACGCCTTGCTCAGAAATAGGGAAATAATTATCATCTGTAATATATAGCTGAAAGGCTATCAATATTCCCTACCCTTTAGAGATGAATCTCTCTAACAGTGGATGGATTTGCCAAATGTAACTGTGACATTAGGACAGCAGTGGATTAAAGAAATTCCAATATGCAGAGTAGAAATACAGAAGGTTATGGATTTCCCTAACATGTGGGCTCAACATAAAAATGATTGCGGGATATTGATGGATGTAGAGATTATGATTACAGGTCCTGACCCTCCTCCACAAAGACAGTACCGCTTCCCAACAGAGGCTACAGAGGCTATAGAACCAGTTACTGAAATTATTGATCAGCTTGAACAGCAGGGTGTGATTAGGAAATGTTCTTCTTCCAATAATTCACCTCTGTGGCCAGTAAAGAAGAGTAACGGAAGCTGGAGATTAACTGCAGATTTTAGGATGATCAACAAATCTACTCCTCCAGTAACAAACTTAGTTGCTTCCACTCCTGAAGTTATATCTAAGCTGAGCGCCACCTGCTTATGGTATTCAGTGCTAGATGTAGCCAATGGATTCTGGGCTATTAAACTTGCTCCAGAATGTCAATATAAGTTTGCCTTCAATTTCAGAAATATTCAGTATACATTCAATTCTCTCCCACAAGGCTTCCATAGTTCCCCTACTTACTTTCATCAGGCCCTAGCAAAGGTTTTAGAATATGTGGATGATATCTTGTTACAGACAGAGACAGTTGAGGAACACATTGAATTGCTAAGAGAATTGTTTGGTTTCATTTCCAAATCAGGCCTGAAGTTAAATACTGCAAAGGTTCAGTTGATGAAAGAGAAGGTAACATTTTTGGGGGTGTCAATCCAAAGGGGAACAAGATGTCCTACTAAGTATAGAGTGGTAGCAATACTACAGATACCCAGACCTTTCAATAGACAGTCATTAAGAAAATTTGGGGGATTGGTGAATTTTTCACGAGACTTCATTAAAGGTTTTGCTGAAAAAGCAAAGCCTCTCTTTGATCTCTTGATCTCAGGACTGATTACATGGGGTAGTGAACATGAGGGTTCATTCAGGGTGTTAAAGGAGGATTTAGAATCAGC
The DNA here is from genome assembly GCA_027410445.1 of Discoglossus pictus. Classification (NCBI taxonomy): domain Eukaryota; kingdom Metazoa; phylum Chordata; class Amphibia; order Anura; family Alytidae; genus Discoglossus; species Discoglossus pictus. Next base: position 260,901,479 of record CM050166.1, on the reverse strand, counting down.
TCCAGCTCTTGCCACTATAGATAGTGAGGCTCCATTTGCCCTACAAACATGTACTACTGCCACTTCAATTTCTTCAGTCCTACTGCAATAGAAGGCTGGGAAAAGTAGGCCTGTCGGCTATTTTTCACGACTCCTTACTCCAGTAGAGAGAGGATATGATTTGTGCATCAAAGCTTTGTTAGGGGTACATTGGGCAGTTCAAGCTACAGAGCATAGAGTGGGATTTAGGAAGCTGATTCTCCAAACACCTCATACACCACTGAAGTTGTTGTTCGAGAAAACCTTAAGTGGAGTCTCAACTCAGCGCCTTACCAGGTGGCTGACAGATTTACAACACTGTGATATTATTGTACAGCATAATGCAAAATACATCTTGCAACAGTTATTGATTGTGTAGAGACCCACATTCACAGAGAGTCACCACCTAAATTATTTAGGGACAAAACCATCTCCCAAGATCTACAGATCTATGTGGATGGATCAAGATTTTGGCAGGATGGCAGATTCCATACTGGATTTGCAATATGGCTCCCTTCTATGCAATTGGAAGTCAAGATTATGTTGCCACATTCCTTTTCAGCACAGAGAGCAGAACTAGAAGTAATTTATATGGCATGTCACAGATTTAACAAACAACCTATTTGTATTAACAGTGATCTAAGGGGAATGGTGGATTCAGCAGGAAAACCTTTGTCACATGCAATGGCTTTGAGGAAGTTAGTTGACTGGGGAACACAACACCCACTACAGGCAGCTATACTTAAGCTTAAGGCACACACAAATTCCACTGATGAACATTCACGTGGAAATGCACATGTGGATGTGTTGGCTAAACAGGCAGCCTTAGAGGGGAACCATGGCAACCAGGAGAGGCAGATACAGAAGCAGGGGATGCATGGAGACAACACCATGTATCTAAGGAAGGGACACATATAGCAAAGATTACAAAAGAGACATCAGAAGTACCAGACCTACAGAGAGAGCAGGCTAAAGATACTAACCTTTCTCTTTTGTTACAGAACCAGCAACGTCTCCCTAGTGGGTACTCTATTCAGGATGAGTTAATTTGCTATAGTAGTCCTACAGAGCCACAGGCCAAACTTCTTTTTGTCGTCCCAATGCATTTACAGAGACAAATTACACAGCGATCTACAACTCTCTGGAGCTCTTCACTCTTCACTAAACTGTGAAGGCCTGGTAAAGTATGTTACTCTCATACACACACATGGACATAATTGGTAGCTTTAGAATGCCTTTCTCCTAAGTTAAGAGATGTTGTTTCCATACTATTATCATGTATTATTAATGAATTTGTATTAATTATTGTGTTCTAATAAATGCACATTTTGTAACCATAAATCTGTAACACCTCTTGAATATATATATATTTATTAATTTGTTATCTGAAGAAGGCAAGATCTCAGGATGAGATTAGAATAATTATTATAATCAAAATTAATATGATTATGAATAATAATGTTGTAATTAATTAATTTAACTGTTTTTATAACAAGTTCAAAAACTCCTCCATCCTTTCTACCATCCTATCCCCTAACACACAAGCTTCCTCATCATTAAGGTACAATCCATCCCTGCTGTAGAGAGTGTACCGAAGTGAGAAGTCAGCCCAGTGATCTAAAATCCCAAACCCCACATTAGTGCACCGCATCTTTAGCCATGCATTAACCTCCCTAAGCTCCTTCTGCCTCCCTGGGCTAGCACGTGGCACTGGTAGTATCTCATAAAATACTACCTTGGAGGTCCTTGCCTTCAGCTTATTACCTAGTTCTCTAAAATCATTCTTTAGGACACTCCATCTTCCACTAACTTTGTCATTGGTACCAATGTGTACCAAGACCCCTGGTTCATTTCCAGCCCCTCTCAATAATTTATCTACCCGATCCACAACATGTCGATTGCTGGGATCTGGGGGACAAATCACCCTGTCTACCTTCCTAATAATAGAGTCCCCTACCACCAAAACTGTCTGTTGCTCTGCATATTCTGCCCTCCCACTCCTCCAGTAGAACTGTTCTCCCGGCTTAGAGGGAACAGCTCTTTCTGGCATTGCCATTCCTGAATGGATATCCCCAACAGTTTCACTCAATCTGGCAAATATGTTGGTGTTTGCCAACTCAGAACTGGCCTGCCTCCCCCGGTTCCCCCTGATTCCCCTTCTAACTGTAACCCAGCTACCTCCCTGGACATCCTCACTTGCCCCAGCTCTACCCTCCATGCAAGGCCCAGCTAAATTGTGCTCAGTGAGCACCAACTCCCTTTCTAGTGCAGCAATATCACTAAGTGCTGCAATTCTCCTCTCCAGTTCTCCAATTTGAGCTTCCAGAGAGGAAACATGCTCACACCTCTCACAGGGTTATGGACCCTGAATCATCTGTTCCAGTATTGCATACATATGACAAAATGTACACTGAATGAGGTTGCCACTGAACTGACTCATAATTATTATTACTGTCTACAAAAATTCAGTGGGAAAAATAATCAGGAATAAAAAATAATATATTTGTATAAAGTTTTATATAAACAAAAATAAATAAATACTTTATATATATATTCCCCCCCCCCCCCCTCTTTTCTTTGAAATCCCTCCTTTTATTTAAACTCCTAGGCCCTCATTCAATTGCAATTTGGCCAATTGAATAGGGGTCTAAATAAGCACATAACATATTTTTTTAAAGAAGTTTTTAGTTAGTAAACATCTATCCAAAAGCAAGGTTTTCACTAACTAAAAACTTATTAAAAAAAAAAAATGTTATGTGCTTATTTAGAGCACTATTGAATTGGCCAAATCGCAATTGAATGAGGGTCCTACACTTTTACTAGAATTGCACTTATACTAGAAATGTTTGCAAGCTTACAAGTTTGCCCCTTCTCCTGTTTATATTGACTTCTGCCTTCTCACCTGAGCATAATTAGTGCACTCTGCAGATTATCAGCCTTTACTTGTAAAAAGTAAAATCCACTTGGAAACAGACTCATACTGCTCACAAACCTTTATAGCAGTTTAGCACAGTCAAACCACACGCCTCTCACCTGGGCACAATTAGTGCACTCTGCAGTTTATCAGCCTTTACTTGTAAAAAGTAAAATCCACTTGCAATTGCGAACATATTTATTAATGACTAAGTGGTAAGTATTGTCTCCATTTTTGCTGATGACACTAAGTTGTGCAAGGTAACTCCATCAGATAATGATGTACTTTCCCTCCAAAGAGATTTGCATACATTAGAGAAATGGGTGACTGGGTGGGAGATAAGATTTAAAACAAATAAATGTAAAGTTATGCATTTGGGAAGAAAAATAGCCATGCGATTTATAATCTCAATGGAATAAATCTAGGGGTATCAGATATAGAAAGGGATTTGAGAGTACTTGTGGACAGTCACCTAGGTAACAGTGCTCAAAGCCAAGCAGCATCTGCAAAGGCAAATAAAATATTAGCATGTATTAAGAAGGGTATAGAAGCAAGGGAAGCAAATATAATTCTGCCACTATACAAATCTCTAGTACACCCTAATTTGGAATATGGAGTACAATTTTGGGCACCTCTACATAAAAAGGACATTTTAGAGCTGGAAAAAGTACAGAGAAGGGCAACAAAACTAATAAGGGGAATGGAGGGACTAAGCTATGAAGGAAGACTAACCACATGAAATGTATTTTCCTAGAAAAAAGGCATTTAAGAGGAGATATGATTCCATTATATAAATACATCCAAAGACAATATAAGGCTTTGTCAAGTAAAATTGTTGTGCCAAGAGGTTTTCAACTGGCAAGAATACATCCTTTGAGGTTAGAAGAAGAAATATTTCACCTTAAAGAAATAAAAGGGTTCTTCACAGTAAGGGTGGTTGAACTGTGGAATTCTATACCAAAGGAGGTGGTGACAGCGGATTTGATAGATAACTTTAAAAAGGGATTAGATATATTTTTTAATAAAAGGGCATTCAGGGTTATCCTAGATAACTAGCGAAGGAATAATAATCCAGGGAGAAATCTGATCGCCAGTATCTGGGGTCAGGGAGGAATTTTGCTTTTTTCCCTTTTGAGACAATTGGCAAATTTCAATGGGTTTTCTTTCTGTTTGCCTTCCTCTGGACCAATTAACAATTATTAACAATTAACAAATAATCCACATATTATAAGGATCAGAAGAGATCTAAAAAGGTTCAACTTAATGGATTAAAAGTCTTTATTCAACCTTAAATACTATGGGCCTCATTCTATTATCGGCCGTAAATCGGCCGTAAGGCTGCGATTCCTTGCGGGGGTTCAGTTAACTCGCGATTCTATTATACGGCCCCGCAAGGATCTCCTTTTACGGCCGGCCGCATATCTTGGAACCGGCCGTAAGCTGTGAAATATAAAAACTCAAAAATAAATTCAAGCCTGCACTGTACAGCTCTGTAAATGCTAGGGATCATATTGGGGGACATGAGGATTAAAAGGAACCCACTCTCAAGCTTGCACATCAGCCCAAACCCAAGTTAAAATTAACTGTTTATTTTCCGGCTGTGGCGTGGGCATGTCTGAGGTGCTCCAAGCACTCTGGACTTTTTACATGGATATTTTACGTATATTAAAAATAAAATATTTTACTGAATTGAGTATAGGATAATTATGTGCTATTTTTTCTAACACCTAAAATCCCTTTATAGTCTTCTCAAAGTGCAGGATGGCTTTATTTGAGCTATTTTATGTGCTTAATTGGTGCTAGCGGGCCCTCTTTCCTGCAAGTAAGCAGCGGCTCGCTTTTAGCCTTGCAGAGAGGTTTCCCGGAGCAATTGAATTGCAAATAGGAATTTCTTACGGCCGAAACTCTTGCGGCCGTTTTAGATCAAAGGATTTCCTCTGGCGCGAGCGGCCGCAAGAGATAGCAAGGCACCGGCCGCAAGCCTGCCGGAGCCTCCGGCCGTAAGGGAATAGAATAGCCGAATAGCTTGCGGCCGGTCCTTGCGGCCCCGCAACGGCTGCGGCCGCTAATAGAATGAGGCCCTATGTAACTATACCTTTTCACCTATATGGATAAGAATATTTAGGCTTCTGAGTAGGTTCTCATGTAAATGCATACAAATGCATTCATACATCTGACATGGCCCTAGGAAAATATTTTCCTCCTCTAAACCCCGCAAAATATGTAGGTTAATATTAAGGTATTCATTATTTATTATTATTCTGACATGATTGTGACATGAAGTTGTACACACACATTTACAATTAAATGCATATATAAGCACTACTTATAATTAGAAAACTAATTGGGCTTATCCATAGTAAATCAATTAATTTTCACTTCAATTAATGTTTTTAGGAAGCTACAGTATTTGCCATATTTTTCTGAAAGCTAAAGGGTTATGTACTGCTAATCTCTTCTGTACCACAGTAATTGTGCAAAGAAAAATTATCACGAAGCTGTCACTAAAGGCTAGTATTTATAGTATACTTTTTTGAAGAACTTGACTTAATAAAGGAAAATATATTTTCCACAAAATAAATAATAATAACCTTTAATGTTTAACTATTTTATACAATTTTGCTTTAGCATTGATAAACATTTTGTATTTGTAAAATATCATGTAACATGATTAGAAACCAGGGAAGAACAGTAAACACAGATAAGGATCTATACTCACTTCTATAACAAAAGTGGATTTTTGCAAGTGGATTTTGGGGCTGCTTGCAAGTGGATTTTATGTTTTACAAGTAAAGGCTGATAAATTGCAAAGTGCACTAATTGTGCCCAGGTGAGAATGCAGAAGTTAATATAAACAGGAGAAGGGGCGAACACTTCTAGTATAAGTGCAATTTTAGTAAAAGTGTAGGAGTTTAAATAAAAGAAGGGAGATCAAAAAAAAAAAGGGGGGAGGGGACAGATTATAGTGCAAAGGGGGAATAATAAAAAAAAAAATATATATATATATGTTGCAACACGCCTTGCTCAGAAATAGGGAAATAATTATCAGCTGTAATATATAGCTGAAAGGCTATCAATATTCCCTACCCTTTAGAGATGAATCTCTCTAACAGTGGATGGATTTGCCAAATGAACACAAGATGGCGATAGCTTTGATTAGCACAGTGTGGTCTGAATGACCATAGAAGGATACGCAGGGGTGTTCTGGAAATACCAGATACATCCAGTTTACCATGTGGCTGGAGGAGCCCTTTGTGTGTGCAGCTGACCAGTCAGGTGGCTTTGTGTAGACATGTAAACCTAAACTGACCAGTAAGAGGCAAAGGATATGCGTATGGGGGTGGCATTCTAATACTAAATATAAGGAGCACATCAAGAACAGCTCTGTCTATTTGCCTTTGACTCTCTTTCCATGAAGTCCTTCTTGGCTTCCTATCTGGGTACTGGTAATGTATAATACACACACATGAACATAATACACTACACCATAGCCAGTACATTATAATGGTAAAACAACTTTCTGCTAAGATATTACGAGATATGTTGTTCATAGTATTGTCATAGGTCATGCATTGTTAATGTAATGTAATAATTGTATTTTTAATAAACATTGTAACCATTAATCTATAGAGCCTCTTGAATATATTTATTGTTTATCTGTGGGAAACAATATCTCAGAGTCTGAGATATGAGTAATTATTATCATAATCATAACTAATATTTTTATGAATAATAATAGTGTGATTTAACATACAGAATAACTGTGAATATAATAATTATAGATACCTAATTTTTTCACTGGCGAGCCTACCTAATTTTTCTTACCGTGTACATTCACTTGCATTTGGGGGGGATTTAATCCAAAATGTCTCTTTGAGGTTACAAGTGAACTTAGCGGACGAAAAATTGAACCTATGAGAATTGTGATATTGTCGAGCGTTTTCCACGAAGAAAGTCGTTGGCCACGACGTTTTTGGTTTTTGAGATCCAAGGGGCAACAGAGTGAGACGCAATTGAAGTAAGACGGACGTCATTTCTGTGGATCCATTGTTATCCAGGCGGAGACATCAATTTTGGGGTGCACACCTTCTTTGATTAGGGACCGTGCTGAAGACACATCAAAGTGTAAGTAATGGAGATAATTGCTAAATATGCTGAATGTAGCGATTTTGAACCAGTGATTGTTGAAAATGAAAGTATGCTTAGCAGAATACATGATTTATGGTTACAGTGTGAAAAGCAAAATAAGCAAATTGATAAGAAAAAATGGTGTTTAACCAAAGAGAGAAATAAGTTACAGAACTGTATGAAATTGTTAATGTGTATTAAGAACCAGATGAATATGGCTATAATGGGGAGTATTCCAGTTGCAGCAGTTACAGAGACTAGTCAAGAAACAGACTGTTGTCCAAAATGTGGCATAAGTGCAGAGTATGTGGATACCTTAGAGGACAATTATGAGGCGAGGGGGCAGTTAGTAGCCTCACTCAGAGAATGTTTATCTGCACAGAAGCAACCCATTGCTGTAATTGATAATAATGAGCCAGTTTGTACATCAGAGGAAGAGGGTGGATTACATCTTGTAGATGAAGAGCAACAAGTAAGAGAAAGAAATTATGTAAGGGATAGTTCTGATGTTAGTAGGTCTATACCAGACTTAACCCCTCACATAGTAAGATCTCACCCACTAAGTTTAAGTCAAGTACCAGATGCTTCACATTCAACACCATGTGAGAGAAATAGAGAGAGGAATTCTGTAACATCACAGGCATCTGCAATAATCAGGCAACAAGACCGAGATAAAATGGTGAAACAGTTAATAAAGTTTAAACCACTATTCCCACATTATGATGCAAAAATAGATGTATTGTCCAATATGTCTAACTTTGAGTCATCTGTGAAACAGTACATGCTTTCTCCTAAAGAGGCATGTGTTATGTTAAAATTGTGGCTTCCAGGAGCTCTAGCATCTAGATTAGAGGCCCCAGTTAGTGGTCCAAATGATAGCAATAGAGATTGGTTCAAAGAACACAAATGGGGTACAGAAGGGGACAGGCTGAGAGCTGTATGTAGGTTAGTCACAGGGAACAGAGACTTAGATAGCCATTCCCTTGCTGAGATGAGAGTAACTGTACAGGATGACCCATGGGTGTTTGCTTCTAAATTTGAGCAAGTGTACAGACTCACACATAGAGTGCCCCCAGACCAGACCCCATCAGATATGTTACAGTATCTAGTAAGAACATTTACTTATTTGGACCCTAGCATACAAATAATGGCAGAAGAGAAAGACACCATGGAGGCTGTGTTGTGTATTATTGGTAAGGCACGGCAAAACATACTAAGGAAAGGAGTCACAGGGCCACGTCAAATTGCAATTGTGACTACGAATGAAGGAAGACGTAATCCCTTGGAAATTTTCTTCAGAGGGATTTGTAATTACTGTAATAAGCCTGGACATAGATTCAGAGATTGCAGGATGAGGATGAGGGAGCATAGACAAAGGGAGGGATGGCAGGCACATACATCAGATCCTCCAAAACATAGGCATGATCAGGCATACTCTTATACTCATTTTTCTTAAGCTTCTATTGGAGTGAAAAGGTACAGATGTCTTTCATTGCCAACAGGGGGGAATGTTGCAACACGCCTTGCTCAGAAATAGGGAAATAATTATCAGCTGTAATATATAGCTGAAAGGCTTTCAATATTCCCTACCCTTTAGAGATGAATCTCTCTAACAGTGGATGGATTTGCCAAATGAACACAAGATGGTGATAGCTTTGATTAGCACAGTGTGGTCTGAATGACCATAGAAGGATACGCAGGGGTGTTCTGGAAATACCGGATACATCCAGTTTACCATGTGGATGGAGGAGCCCTTTGTGTGTGCAGCTGACCAGTCAGGTGGCTTTGTGTAGACATGTAAACCTAAACTGACCAGTAAGAGGCAAAGGATATGAGTATGGGGGTGGCATTCTAATACTAAATATAAGGAGCACATCAAGAACAGCTCTGTCTATTTGCCTTTGACTCTCTTTCCAAGAAGTCCTTCTTGGCTTCCTATCTGGGTACTGGTAATGTATAATACACACACATGGACATAATACACTACACCATAGTCAGTACATTATAATGGTAAAACGACTTTCTGCTAAGATATTACGAGATATGTTGTTCATAGTATTATCATAGGTCATGCATTGTTAATGTAATGTAATAATTGTATTTTTAATAAACATTGTAACCATTAATCTATAGAGCCTCTTGAATATATTTATTGTTTATCCGTGGGAAACAATATCTCAGAGTCTGAGATATGAGTAATTATTATCATAATCATAACTAATATTTTTATGGATAATAATAGTGTGATTTAACATACAGAATAACTGTGAATATAATAATTATATATACCTAATTATTTCAATATATATATATATTTTTTTTTACAAAACTTTATACAAACATATTATTTTTTATTCTTTTTTTTTCCCACTGAATTTTTGTATACAATATTAATAATTATGAGTCAGTCCAGTGGCAACCTCATTTAGTGTACATCCTGTCATATGTATGCAATACTGGAACAGATGATCCAGGGTCCATTCCTCTGTGAGAGGTGTGAGCATGTTGCCTCTCTGGAAGCTCAAACTGGAGATCTGGAGAGGAGAATTGCAGCACTTAGTGATATTTCTCCACTGGAAAGGGAGTTGGTGCTCTCAGAGCACAGTTTAGCTGGGCCTAGCATTGAGGGTGGAGCTGGGGCTAGTGAGGATGTCCAGGGAGGTAGCTGGGTTACAATTAGAAGGGGAAGCAGGTGGAAGAGGTGGAGGCAGGCCAGTTCTGATTTGGCAAACACCAACATATTTGCCAGATTGAGTGAAGCTGTTGGGGATGTCCATTCAGATAGAGCTGTTCCCTCTAACAGCCAGGAGAACAGTTCTACTGGAGCTGTGGGAGGGCAGAATAGGCAGAGCAAAAGACAAGTTTTGGTGGTAGGGGACTCTATTATTAGGAAGGTAGACAGGGTGATTTGTCAAGCAGATCCCAGCAATCGAACAATTTTGCTGTCTCCCGGTTGCTCAGGTTCAGCATGTTATGGATCATGTAGATAAATTATTGGGAGGGGCTGGAAATGAACCAGCAGTCTTGGTACATATTGGTACCAATGACAAAGTTAGTGGAAAATGGAGTGTCCTAAAGAATGATTTTAGAGAACTAGGTATTAAGCTGAAGGCAAGGACCTCCAATGTAGTATTTTCTGAGATATTACCAGTGCCATGTGCTAGCCCAGGGAAGCAGAAGGAGCTTAGGGAGGTTAATACATGGCTAAAGATGTGGTACACTAAGGAGGGGTTTGGGTTTTTAGAGCACTGCGCTGACTTCTCACTCCAGTACAATCTTTACAGCAGGGATGGATTGCACCTTAATGATGAGGGATCTTGTGTGCTAGGGGATAGGATGGTAGAAAGGCTGGAGGAGTTTTTAAACTAGTAGGTGGGGGGGGACTAGATATAAGTAATGGGGTAGAAAGTGTAGAGGGTATAAGGGATGAATTAACAACTCATGGGGGATGATATGGGGGAGGGGTAGTATAGTCAATAGGGAGGTATTACTAAGTAACTCAAGAATAGTGTCAGGCACCACCAAACTAGAAACTCATAACATAAGATGTATGCTTGCTAATGCCAGAAGCTTGCCAGGAAAAATGGGAGAGTTAGAATTATTAGCAATTAATGAAAAATGGGATTTAATAGGCATTACTGAAATGTGGTGGAATGAATCTCATGACTGGACTGTTAATCTGGATGGTTATAACCTATTTAGGAAAGATAGGGGCAATGGTAAAAGAGGAGGAGGGATGTGTCTGTATGTTAAGCCTGAATTTAAGCCTATAGTCAGAGAAGATATTTATGGTGGAACTAGCGATAATGTTGAATGTTTGTGAGTAGAATTAAATAGCGGAGCAGAAATTCCAAAATAATGTTAGTAGGAGTATGTTATAAACCCCCAAATATAGCTGAAAGTGAGGAAATACAATTATTGTTACAGATTGGAAATGCAGCTAAGCATGGGCAAGTTCTAATAATGGGAGACTTTAATTACCCTGAAATAAACTGGATAAATGAGACCAGCAGTTCAGCTAAGGGGAGCAGGTTCTTGAGTACACTCACGGATCATTATCTGGCCCAGGTTATACAAGAGCCTATTAGAAATGAAGCTATCTTAGATTTAGTAATCACAAATAATATTGATATAGTATCAAATGTTGAAATAGGGCAACCTTTGGGAAACAGTGATCACAATACAATCTCTTATGAGATTGAATTAAAAAAAACTAATTTTTAAGGGGCCAACAAAAACTCTTAATTTTAAAAGGGCAGATTTTTACGGTCTAAGGGCAGCAATACAAAGTATAGACTGCGACAGAGAACTGATAGATAAAAATACTGAACTTACATGGACAACATTTAAATCCTTACTAAATATACTGTACATACTTTTCACCATATACCAAGTGGGAATAAAAATAAAAAGAGTAAATCACATCCAATGTGCCTTAACAATGATTTAAATATCAAAATACAGAGTAAAAAAATAGGCATTTAAATTATACATACAAGAGGGGACAGAGACTGTTTTACGGGAGTACAAGGAAATTAACAAGGCTTGCAAAAGGGCTATTAGACTGGCTAAAATAGAAAATGAAAAATGATTGCAAAAGAGAGTAAGACTAATCCTAAAATATTTGTAAGTATATTAATGCGAAGAAGGCGAGGAAGGAAGCTATATGAACATTACAATTTGACACAGGCCTTCTGAAAATTAGTGACCAGGAAAGGCAGATGAGCTACAGTAAATAGGTTCTTTTCTTCGGTATACACAAAGGAGGTACCAGTGGTTCGGACACTGCAACATAATGGGGTTGCACTACTTTGCAGAATAATTGGTTAACGCAGGAAGTAATCCAAAAGAGGTTGGAAAAATTAAATGTTAATAAAGCACCGGATAATGATGGAATACATCCAAGGGTACTGAGGGAACTGGGTTCTGTAATAGCCAAACCCTTAGATTTAATTTTTAAAGATTCAATTAACACAGGGTCTCTACAAGATGACTGGAGAAAAGCAGATACCTACTGTATACCTTTTAGATGGGTTAATAAGGGATAATATACAAGAATATGTCTATTTGAACAGGATTATAAGTAGGAGTCGACATGGATTTATGAGGGATAGGCCATGTCAAACAAATATAATTAGATTTTATGAGGAGATTAATAGGAACCTGTATCAAGGCCACTCAGTGGATGTAGTCTTTTTGGATTTTGCAAAGGTTTTTGATACAGTGCCACATGGGAGACTATTGTGCAAACTAAGTGATACAGGCATTGCAGTAAATATCTGTTCATGGATTGAGAGCTGGCTAAAAGACAGGAAGCAAAGGGTTGTGGTAAATGGAACATACTCTGATTGGACTAATGTAGTAAGTGGCGTTCCTCAGGATTCAGTATTAGGTCCTATCCTTTTTAACATATTTATTAATGACTTAGAGGTGGCACTGGAAAGTCGTGTCTCCATTTTCGCTGATGACACAAAGTTGTTCAAGGTAATTAAATCAATTAATGATGTGCAAAGGGATTTTCATAAAAAAGATGAGATTTAAGACGAATAAATGTAAAGTTATGCATCTGGGAAGGAAAATAGCCATGCAATTTATAATCTTAATGGAGCAAATCTAGGGGTTTTAGATATTGAAAGGGATTTGGGAGTGCTTGTGGACAACCACCTAGGTAACAGTGCTCAAAGCCAAGCAGCAGCTGCAAAGGCAAATAAAATGTTAGCATGTATCAAGAAGGGTATAGAAGCAAGGGAAGCTAATATCATTCTGCCACTATACAAATCTCTAGTATGCCCTCATTTGGAATATGGAGTACAATTTTGGGCACCACTTCATAAAAAGGACATTTTAGAGCTGGAAAAGGTGGGGCTAGGTTATGAAGAAAGACTAACCAAATTAAGCTTATTTTTGTTAGAAAAAAGGCATCTAAAAGACATGATTACCTTATATAAATACATCCAGGGGCAGTATAAATATTTGTCAAGGGAGCTTTTTGTGCCAAGAGGTTCTCAATTGACAAGAGGGCACCCCTTGAGGTTAGAAGGAAAATAGTTCTTCACGGTAAGGGTGGTTAATCTGTGGAATTCTCTACCAGAGGAGGTGGTGACAGCAGATTCAATAGATAACTTTAAAATGGGACTGGATTTATTTCTAATTAAATACAGAATTCAGTGTTATCCTGGATAATTAGAGAGAGAGTATTGATCCAGGGAGAAATCCAATCACCAGTATCTGGGGTCAGGAAGGATTTTTTTTCCCCTTTGAGACGACAAGTATCACTTGTTTTTTTTTCTGTTTGCCTTCCTCTGGATTAATTGATAATTAAAAAAAAAAAAAAAAAAAAAATAGTTGATTAATAATTATTAATAACTAATTAACAACTAATTAATTAATAACTAATCTGCATATTGCAGATCAGAGGAGATCTTAAAGGGTTGAACTTGATGGACTGAAAGCCTTTTTTTTTAACCTTAATTATTATGTAACTATGCAACGATGTAAAAGATCCTTTTCAAATAGCTATTTGACAACAGATTAGAATGTAAGAGTAAGGCTCCATAGCATAACCTGCCTTCTCAAACTACACACAGTCAACAATAGTATACCATGTTAGAAATCCAAGTCATCTAAACATATTTTTTCTAAAATGATTCATTTCCTCTCTTGCATACTTGCTAATGTTATTTTGTTTTTCCAAACCACATTTTACCTTTAAAATAAACCTTTAAAAATAAACAAGCATATTCCTTTAAAATAGTTGCTCTTTAATACATTTAATAATATAATCAATAATAAAGAGAAAATGCACCCTTCAAGGGGTTAAAAAAACGTGAGCCCTATTCTATTTGAGACAACTAAACTTAATTTCATCTGCAAGAGATTTTTTCAGTAATGTCACATGTGTATTCAATGCTCCAATACATAATAATACTGAGCGCACCCACCAAACGTAAACACAAGCCTTGTAGGTATCCCTGGTATGCCCTTCTCTGCTCATTCCCAATTCTTCCATTTCCCGCTCACACCCAATACAGTTTCCACCCATCTACATATCCATGAGGGTCCATTAAGGACATCCACGGCATCTAAAGATTAACCCCTTCCCACAAAGTTCCTTGATGAACCTCTACAGCACCTAATAAATTAACCCCTGCCACAGAGATCCTCATAGGACCCCCACAGCATCTAATTATTAACCCCATATCATGGTATACCTATTAACATCTAACTACCATGGGGATCCTTAAAGGATCTCTGTGGTACCTAAATTAACCTTTATATAGACCCCCATAGTAACCTAAAATGAACCCCTGAAGTGCAATGGGTTCCTTAAGGACCTCCCATCGCACTTAAGTTTAAAACACTGAATAAAAATTAAAAAAAAACATTACAACCCCCCAAATACATTAACTTAAATTAAAAATCGTATAAAATCATCAAAAATAAAAAAGCCTACAATTACCAAAAATACTAAAACTATAATTACAGAAAACAAAAAAAGATTACAGTAAAAAAAAAAATCTTAAATAAAATAAATCACTATAAAATAAAAAAATAAATTAATCCTGTAAAATAAAATATATTAATAATGCTTATCTAGTTCAAATGATCATCCAGTTATGATCATTGACACCCTGGTAATCAATGTTCTGCATGGATTAGACAGGCTATTCATGTTGCTTGAAGAAGTTCTGGTCCTCTTCTTACTTGATTGAAGCCCATGCCCCTCATCTTCTGGGCCAGGAAATGACTCTCCAATAAAAAAAACCCTGCCCCCCAAAAATAATAATTGCTTGGACTAACATATCTCTTCCTAGGTGGAGCTCCCCAGCAGGATATGCCTGTTGCCACACTTTTTGCAGCTTAAGCCTCCTAGCGGTATGATTATGTCAGTTTTTAGAATGTTAAAGCGGTACATTGTTTTTATGGAAATTTGTGGTTTCATATTGTAGACTTGTATTTTTTAGGAATAACTCACTTAAATCTGTCCAAACAAGAGTCTAGTAGGCATCCCGGGTATGATAAAGTTTGAAACACGAAATCATAAATTTTAATCTAATAAATAATTATAAAAAATAACAATATAATAATACATTTAATTAATAATGCAATCAAGCCAAAAACACTGAAATTTGTCCAAAACAAGGGTGCAATATTACTAGTCACTGTAATACTGGACACTGAGTCTAGTAAATTTCCCGGGTATGAAAAAACATGGGACTGCACAAAGTCCGACATCACAATCAGGACAATGGAACCTGGTTTCTTTTGTGATTTTCTTTCCACTGTCATCTCGCTTCAAGCAACAAACCAAGCACATCCTTGTAGGTGCATAAGTTTTCTTGGTGGGTGGGATGTAGTCTATGAAGTGACGACCACTCAGGTGTCCTGGGTTGACAATGCCAACAGCAATACGTCCAGCTCTATTCACAACCATTGATGGTATTTGGTGGTTCACAAAGATGCGTTTGGCAACTTTCCAAATTAAATCAGAATGAATCACAGACTTGTCACTGTTTTTTTTAACAGAATGTAGGCACTCCACAAGCATTGGTCAAGAAGATGCCTGAAGATCTTCTTGTAGTATTTATTTTGCTGTTTCCTCATTGCTGGGTAGAATGACATTGCTTGGTCGGCTCTGTCGACACCTCCCATGGTGTTATTGTAGTCTACCACTACTTGTGGCTTCATTACTATTTTTCCCAGCTTTTGTGTGTACCATAACAGTGGAGGTATTATGAACTGTACTCATTAGGCACACATCTTTCTTGTAAAGCCATTTCATTGCCATAATTTTGCCTTTTTGCCAGGCAACCATTTCTCCAGTCTTCAGCTTCTTATTGCCAAATATTGGGGGCATGTCGCGTCGGTTGGCCCTAACGCTTACATAGTTACATAGTAATTGAGGTTGAAAAAAGACTTTCAGTCCATCAAGTTCAACCTTTTAAGTTATCCTCTAATCTACAATATGCGGATTAGTTATTATTAATTAGTTGTTAATTAATTAATAATAGTATAGTATTTAAGCATGAATAAAGAGTTAGTCCATCAAGTTCAACCTTTTTAGATCTCTCTTGAACTTTTTAATATGTGGACTATTTGTTATTAATTGTTAATTGATCCAGAGGAAGGCAAACAGAAAAAAAAACCCCATTGAAACTTTGCCAATTGTCTCATAAGGGGAAAAAAAGCAAGATTCCTTCCTGACCCCAGAAACTGGCGATCAATATTCAATATTCCTTCGCTAGTTATCTAGGATAACCTTGAATGCCCTCTTTATTCAAAAACATATCTAACCCCTTTTTGAAGTTATCTATCGAATTCGCTGTCACCACCTCCTTTGATAGAGAATTACACAATTTAACCACCCTTTTAAACAAAGAACCCTTTTCTTTGTTTAAGGTGAAATCTTTTTTCTAGCGAAAATAAGTTTAGTTTGGCTAGTCTTTCTTCATAACTTAGCCCCTCCATTCTCCTTATTAGTTTTGTTGCCCTTCTCTGTACTTTTTCCATCTCTAAAATGTCCTTTTTATGAAGTGGTGCCATAAATTGTACTCCATATTCCAAATGAGGGCGTACTAGGGATTTGTATAGTGGTAGAATTATATTTGCTTCCCTTGCTTCTATACCCTTCTTATTACATTCTGATATTTTACTTGCCTTTGGAGCTGCTGCTTGGCATTGAGCACTGCTACCTAGGTGGTTGTCCACTAGTACTCCCAAATCCATTTCAATATCTGATACCCCTAGATTTGCTCCATTAAGAATATAAATTACATGGCTATTTTTCCTTCCCATATGCATAACCTTACATTTATTTGTATTAAATCTCATCTGCCATTTAGCCGTCCATTTCACTAATTTATGCAAATCCCTTTGTAGGGTAAGTACATCATTATCTCATTTAATTACCTTGCACAACTTAGTGTCATCAGCAAAAATGGAGACACTACTTTCGAGTTCTACTTCTACGTCATTAATAAATATGTTAAAAAGGAGAGGACCTAATACTGAACCTTGAGGAACCCCACTTACCAGATTAATCCAATCGGAGTATGTTCCATTTACAACAACCCTTTGCTTCCTGTCTTTTAGCCAGCTCTCAATCAATGAGCAGATATTAACTGTGTTGCCCTGATCCAAGTTCTTACTAACCTCCTCATAGAAACTAATTAGATTGGTCTGACATGACCTATCCTTCATAAATCCGTGTTGACTGCTACCTATGATCTTGTTCAAATAGACATAGACGTATTCTGTCCCTTATTAACCCTTCTAAAAGTTCCCAACTACAGATGTGAGGCTCACTGGTCTATAATTCCCCGGATTTGTGCTTGCTCCCTTCTTAAATATAGGTATCACCTCTGCTTTTCTCCAGTCATCTGGTAGAGACCCTGTAGTGAGTGAGTCATGAAAGATTAGATATAATGGTTTGGCTATTACAAAACCCAGCTCCCTCAGTACCCTTGGATGTATTCCATCAGGAACTGGGGCTTTATTAACATTTATTTTCTCCAATCTCTTGGATTTCTTCCTGTGTTAACCAATTATTTAGTGATGGTAGTGTAGCCCCATTATGTTGCGGTGTCCCAACCACTAGTACCTTCCTTGTGTATACAGACGAAAATAACCTATTTAGCTCATCTGCCTTTTCCTGGTCACTAATTATCAGATGGCCTGTGTCACATTGTAATCTTCCTATTGCTTCCTTCCTCGCCTTTTTCCCATTAATAAATTAAAAAACTATTTTAGGGTTAGTCTTACAACTGACTTCTCATTTTATATTTTAGCCAGTCTAATAGCCCCTTTGCAAGCCTTGTTGACTCCCTTATAGTCACATAAAGCTGCCTCTGTTCCCTCCTTCTTGTATAATTGAAATGCATGTTTCTTTTTCCTCATCATGATCATCATTTATTTTCATGATCTTTAAGTCATTGTTAAGCCACATGGGATGTGATTTACTCCTTTTCATTTTATTTCCATATGGTACATGCCGATGAGTATGTTTATTTAGTAAGGATTTGAATGTTGTCCATTTATTTTCAGTATTTTTCCCTGTAAGTTCTTTGTCCCAGTCTATATGTAGTATTGCTGCCCTTAGCCCATTAAAGTTAGCCCCTTTCAAATTTAGAGTTTTTGTTGGCCCCTTACAACTCTGTTTTTTGTAATCAATCTCAAATGAGACTGTGTTGTGATCACTGTTACCCAAGGGTCCCCCTATTTTAACATTTGATATTTTATCAATATTACTTGTGATGACTAAATCCAAGATGGCCCCATTTTCTAGTAGGTTCTTATATAACTTGGGCCAGTTAATGATGCCTGAGTGTACTCAAGAACCTGCTCCCCTTAGCTGAGCTGCTGGTCTCATTTATCCAGTTTATTTCAGGGTAATTAAAGTATCCCATTATTAGAACTTGCCCATGCTTAGCTGCATTTCCAATCTCTAACAATAATTGTATTTCCTCACTTTCAAATATATCTGGGGGTTTATAGTATACTCCCACCAATATGCGTTTAGAATTAGCTCCTCGACTATTTAGCTCAACCCACAAAGATTCAATGCTGCCGTTAGTCTCAGCATAAATATCTTCTCTGACTATAGGCTTAAATTCAGGCTTAACATACAGACAGATCTCACCTCCTCTTTTACCATTTCCCCTTTGTTTTGTAAATAGGCTATAACCATCCAGATTAACAGTCCAGTCATGAGATTCATTCCACCATGTTTCAGTAATGCCTATTAAGCCCCATTTTTCTTGTACTGCTAATAATTCTAGCTCGCCCATTTTCCCAGGCAAACTTCTTGCATTAGCAAGCATACACTTTATGTTGCTATGGCTCTGCCATTGTGAAGTGCTTGCCACTGTATTTGAGGCCCCTATTAATACCTCCCTACTGTCTATTGTAACCCTCCGTCTTGTTCTCCCCCATGGGTAACTAATTCATCCCTTTCCCTCTCTACCCTTTTTACCCCAATACTTCTATATAGTCCCTCCCCCACCTACAAGTTTAAAAACTCCCCCAGCCGTTCTACCATCCTATCCGCTAGCACAAGAGCTCCCTCATCATTAAGGTGCAATCCATCCCTGCTACAGAGATTGTACCCAAGTGAGAAAATAGCCCAGTGCTCTAAAAACCCAAAACCCTTTGCGGTTCCACAGGCATCTGTTTTGTTTTGCAGAAGAAACTCAGGAGATGTATAAAAGTTGTTGGTTGTTACGCAATAGGTATTTCGCCTGGTATTTCTGGGCTGGCTCACTCTTTTGAGTGGGACCAGACTGATATACTACAGGATATTTCTCCCTGTGAAGGGCGCAAATGAGCTAAAAGAGGTTGCTCTCAGAGTGGCTTATCATGGCTATAGAACTAACCTATTAAGGTTGGTTCGTTTTCTGATGAGCACCTCTGACTTTGTTGTTCTGTATATGCAAATTACCTTTAGGGTTTAGTCTCCCTAAGGGTAATAGGGGACTCCAGACGTGGACCCCTTGCTCACTGTGCCTTAGGGTGTTCAGCTGCACCTCACTGACGAGGCCCATAAAGGTCGAAATGCGTCTGGGGTTCTGCTGTTTCTCCTGTTCAGGTAGAATTGCCTGGTATTTCGGGGCTGGCTCACTCTTTTGAGTGGGACCAGACTGATATACTATAGGATATTTCTCCCTGTGAAGGGCGCAAGTGAGCTAAAAGAGGTTGCTCTCAGAGTGGCTTATCATGGCTATAGAACTAACCTATTAAGGTTGGTTCCTTCTCTGATGAGCACCCCTGACTTTGTTGTTCTGTATATGCAAATTACCTTTAGGGTTTAGTCTCCCTAAGGGTAATAGGGGACTCCAGACGTGGACCCCTTGCTCACTGTGCCTTAGGGAGTTCAGCTGCACCTCACTGACGAGGCGCATAAAGGCCGAAACGCGTCTGTGGTTTGCTGTTTCTCCTGTTCAGGGTAGAATTGCCTGGTATTTCGGGGCTGGCTCACTCTTTTGAGTGAGTGATATACTACAGGATATTTCTCCCTGTGAAGGGCGCAAGTGAGCTAAAAGAGGTTGCTCTCAGAGTGGCTTATCATGGCTATAGAACTAACCTATTAAGGTTGGTTCGTTCTCTGGTGAGCACCTCTGACTTTGTTGTTTTGTTACGCAATAGCCCTGATTTAGCAACGGCTCAATGAGTGAAAGAACGGAAGATGTTGCTATTTCATAGTTGCTGTATTTTGGAATTAATTTTGGTCTTTTTTCCAGTGTAAATGACTGAATTCCATATGTAGCCAGTTGAAGATTCGCATAGCATGTAGAATTTTACACTAAATCGCCCTCTCTTTGATGCAGTGTATTGTACCCAGCTGTGCCTTCCCTTGTAGGCCATTAGACTTTTATCTATGCTGATATCTCTTTCTGGCACATAGCTCAGTTGGAAATTCTTTAGAATCATTTGAGATACTTACCAAATTTTCCTTAGTTGTTGGGCAGGATGAGTAGTTTCAGCAAATTCTTCGTTGTTTTGAAAGTGTAAAAATGTAATGATCAGGGAAAATCTGTATTCTGACATGACCACGCCAAAGAATGGAGTGGCAAGTAATTTATTACTTGTCCAATACCACTTTTGCAGGGGTTTAACTACCATTCCCTGAAGTATTATTAGTCCCATAAATTTCCAAATCTCCTCTTTGGTCACTGGTTTCCACTTTCTGGTTCTTGAAAATTTCCTAGGCCGAGTAACTAATTGTTGCTCTTTGTACTGGTTTGTCTCAGTAACAATTTTTTTCAATAACCTCATCGGTTAGAAAAAAAATTTTTAGGCAGAAAGAACGGTAAAAGTGCAGGCAGGACACTGGGCAAAGCACTGGGACAAAACTGAGGTGAAATGGTTTGATACAGTAATGTAACAAATTACACTTCATTACAATGTATTGCAATGTATTGTGTTTATTTTTACTTTTTAGAATTTCTGGCACAGGATCTCTGTCCTCCTAAAGTGGATTAGTACAGTTACCACCAGCAGAAAGAGTGTTTTACTACAGACCTGGGGGTAGGGGGGGGGGGGGGGGATCAGAATGGGGGACCTGGGGGGGGGATCAGAATGGGTGTACTTGAGGGGAAAAAATCAGAATGGGGGGACCTTGGGGGATCAGAATGGGGGACCTGGGGGAGGACATCAGAATGGGGGACTTGGGGCGGGAGAACAGGATGGGGGACCTGGGGGGAGGAGATCAGAATGGGGGATCTGGGGGGGGAGAACATGATGGGGGACCTGCTGGGGGGGAGATCAGAATAGGGAACCTGGGGGAGGGTGGAGAACAGAATGGGGGACCTGGGGGGAGGAGAACAGAATGGGGGGCCTGGGGGTGAGAACAGAATGGGGGACCTGGGGGTGCCCCCCCTTCTGATCTCTTCACCCCAGGTCCCCCATTCGGATCTTTCCCCCCCACAGGTCCCCCAAACTGATCTCTCCCCCCAAGGTCCCCCATTCTAATCTTCCCCTCCCAGATCCCCCATTCTAATTTTCCCCCAGATTCCCCATTCTAATCTTCCCCCCAGATCCCCCATTCTGATCTCATCTTCCCCCCAGATCCCCCATTCTAATCTTCCCCCCAGATCCCCCATTCTGATCTCATCCACCCCCCAGGTCACCCCATTCTGATTCCATCCACCCCCCAGGACCCCCATTTTAACCCCCCCCCCCCTGCAAGTCTGTATGAACTCTTTGTACTTGTGTGGTGGTAACTGCACTAATCCACGCTTGGGATTACCGTTAGGAGGGTTAAATAGGATTTTTGCGCATGATTGACATTTATTCCAGACAATCGGAATGCACAAAAAAAAAATCCTATTTAAGCTTCATAAAGTGTGACAATGGCCATATGTGGTCAGGGACCTCCTCCTATGAGCTCCTTTAGTCTAAGTATTTTTTCTTTTTTTTTAGAGCAGCTGTTTTTTTTTATTGGAGGGCCCTTTCGTTGCCCAGAAGATGAGGAGCATGGGCTTAAATCAAGAACAAATAGGGAACGGGGTTAAGGTTTTAGATGTCATGGGGGTCTCAATGTACCCGCATGGTTATAGGGTGATAGGGGGTGATCAAAGAACGGGGTGATCAGGTTTAAGCCGGAAAGGGGGCAAAGGGAAGTGAGCGGTGAGGGGGAAGCAGCCGCAAAGGGGTGCTCTATTGTGCTCTCACAATTTTTAGCCAAAGAATATGAGTTACAAGTAGTAAGTAAAATAAAATAGATTTATTGAGCAAAAGCAATTCATAATGTTGCTGATGTGTGAAAGTCAATGGGGTAGCAGGTATAATATTGCAAGTAGTGGTTACTCGCAGGCATTGCAAGTAGCACACTCACAATCATCCTGAGTGGTGGAATAGAATGGCTATGGAAAGTTACTGAGCACTTTTTACTTGTGTAACTTTACGAAATAGGAAATTGAATAGGACCCCATGATAGGAACACTGTAAATATATATTATTTGTAGTAATATTTTCATTCACTTTATAATCTCTTTAGCTGCCAGAATTGCATGTTGCTCATTTCATTATCAGAGCTACTATTCCCTTGTTTGCATTGGCATAGATGAGGTTAAGTATCTATGCCATCTAGTGAAGTGCTAACTTTATCCAATCCATTATTTTACAATAATCCACCACATGGAAAATCTCAAATCTGTGAATTTTGTAATGCAGGGACTTGATTTTAACTTGTATGAAAATACAACTCCCAGCATGCATTGTGGTGAAGAGAGGAAGTGCATACAATAGCAGTACAATAGCCAATCAGAACGAATCTTTGTTATTCCTACCCCAAATCACCTCCTGCATGGAGCATTGTGTAACCACCAAATCTTTCTGGGAATAATTTACCACATTATCAGTGCAAAAACATGGTGCCTCCAATGCACAGGCACCCCCAAGCACCTGCCTACTTTGCATAATAGGATATGCAGCCTTATAACTCACTTTAGATTTTTGATAACTAAATAGTTTTAGTACTGATAAATACCTCACTATTATGTTAGCAAATCCAGATCTATAAATATGTATGTACTGTATACTGTACCTAATTTTAAACATCAAATAAATATAATCAAAGAGTATTTATGGACCAATCAGAACCTTATGAAAAAATACAGCAGTTTGTGTTCTACTCACGTTATACTGGCTTGCATTAAGTAACAAGTTGAAACATTCTATATAGAGGTAGTTGTATAAAGTTCTGTCAATTAAACATGAAAGCGAGCTGCAATTAAGGCACATCATGAAGTATTAAAGTAAAATGTGGTTTAATTTCTTTACAGGTCAATTTCTTCTCTTGGATTGTATGACAAGAAAGCATCATGTCTGCTAGGAACATCAATGAAATACAAAGGTATATTGTTAAAGTGACAGAGTTGATGTTCCAAATATGTTAATTGAATGTTATCAAATAAATATTGTATTGCAGTCCTCTACAGTATAAATGTGTCTATTTAAAGAAGTATGAAACAAAAAAAGGAGAAAAGGGAGAGCGCACACCGAATCCTAGAGCAGATCAATAAATTTATTACAACACGAAATTCACATAACAAATGGACACTCACATGTAGAACCCTCTAAACAGAGGTATAGAAGGTCACTCATAAAAGGGATTCTTGGTCTTGGTCTTGTATAAATGTAGACAGAAAGATAGTCACCAGGCTGTAATTAACTATAGATATAGTTGATATGGTGGTTGCCAGGCTAAATAGTCTGATATACTTAGCTGAGGGGTGCTAGGCCCAGAGCAAGTATCAGAGAATATGGCAAAAGCTCCGTTGGTGGATGAACAGAAGAGCAAGGAGACCAAAAAAGTTCAAATGGAATCCAGTCATCAAATAAGCATAGTGGGTGACCCACAGTTAGCTTTCATTAAAAATGAGTGTCCATGTATCAATTGGTATAAAACTCTGCAAAAATGACACTGGAGGTGCAGAACATATGTATACTGATACTGATAATGCTAAAAAAGGCACTATTAGAGTGCAAAAAAGGAAATAAAAAATACAAAATGCATAGAAACACATTAAATAAAGTAAAAATAGAAATAAAAGGAATCCAGACGCGTTTCGCTCATCTGCTGAGCTTTGTCAATGATAATGAATATCAATGATCTCATGAATATACAAATGTAAATATATACATGTAGAAATGTTTCTTGTCTTCTCTACCTGGACTCACTTAAGTATCTTTTACCATCTGTTGCGTTCTCTGGGTTTTTCTTTTCTTTTGTAAGCATATGTGTCAGCACATTTTGAGACATTTATATATATGATAATTTTATTAATTTTTTGGGGTTCTCCCCCTCCCCATTATTTATTTTATTACTTTTTATTGTTTTCCATATTTACCTCTACACATATTTGACTTTGACTTTGTCTTGGCATTGGTGTAAAAATAAGGTTTGTCATCTCCATATTTTGAGGCGCTATAGTATCTACTAGTTTCCTTTTATAGGGATTTCTAGGTCCTTTGCTTCATATTTAAAGAAGTATTTACTTTTATGAATGAGCTATTTGTAGACTTTTAATATATTAAATCAACTTTTTTATTTGTACATTATACATTTTTATTTTACGTCTTAAAAAAAAAATGTGTAAAGTGCAACTGTCAACCCAACGTTTTCATCTTAAAGAGCACTGTAGATAGGTTCCCGGGCACTCAGAGTATTAAGTGAAACAGCGCTAAATGGGATAATTTTAACATAGGAATGATAAGGATCAGGGAACACACTGAAAAATAGGCACAACACCAATAGAAATTTTAAACAGTTTCACTTTATATGAACCCTGCACAACCTGCAAACATAAGAGCAACTCAAAGAAAAACTTAAAAAAACAAACAAAATATTAATGAAACAGTACACTTCAATTGGCAGAAGTGGATGCTTCAGGGTCATCCACAAGCCTGGCTCTCTTGGTAACACACTGGTTAAGTGGCATCCGGTTTTTGTTTTTGGCGGCCATCTAGCAGGTTACATAGTTACATAGTTACATAGTTACATAGTATTTAAGGTTGAAAAAAGACTTTCAGTCCATCAAGTTCAACCTTTTAAGATCTCCTTTGATCTGCAATATGCGGATTAACTATTAATTCATTAGTTGTTAATTAATTATTAATCAATTATTTAATGTTTTTTTTTTTTGTTTGTTTCTTTTTTTATTATTATTAATTAGTTAATTAGGTTACATAGTTACATAGTAATGGAGGTTGAAAAAAGACTTTCAGTCCATCAAGTTCAACCTTTTAAGATCTGCTCTGATCTGCAATATGCGGATTAGTTGTTATTTGATCCAGAGGAAGGCAAACAGAAAAAAAACAAGTGAAACTTTGCCAATCGTCTCAAAGAGAAAAAAAAAAGAATTCCTTCCTGACCCCAGATACTGGCGATCGGATTCCTCCCTGGATCAATATTCTCTCTCTCTAATTATTCAGGATAACCCAGAATGCCTTTTTTAATTCAAAATAAATCAAGTCCCCTTTTAAAGTTATCTATCGAATCCACTGTCACCACCTCTTTTGGTAGACAATTCCACAGATTAACCACCCTTACTGTGAAGAACCCCTTTCTTTCTTTAAAGTAGAATCTTTTTACTTCTAACCTAAAAGGATGTCCGCTTGGCGTTTGAAAACCTCTTGGCACAAAAAGCTCACTTGACAAATCTTTATACTGACCCTGGAGGTATTTATACAAGGTAATCATATCTCTTCTTAGCCTTTTTTTCTAGAGTTTAATTTGGTTAGCCTTTCTTTATAACTTAGCCCCTCCATTCCCCTTATTTGTTTTGTTGCCCATCTCTGTACCTTTTTCAGCTCTAAAATGTCCTTTTTATGAAGTGGTGCCCAAAATTGTACTCCATATTCCAAATGAGAGCATACTAGGGATTTGTATATATATATATATATATATATATATATATATATATATATATATATTATTTTTTTTTACTTGCCTTTGCAGCTGCTGCTTGGCATTGAGCGCTGTTACCTAGGTGGTTGTCCACAAGTACTCCAAAATCCCTTTCAATTTCTGATAGACCTATATTTGCTCCATTAAGATTATAAATTGCATGGCTATTTTTCCTTACCAGATGCAGATCCCAGGTGTTAGTAGCATGACATACTAAGAATGAGACATCTTGCATCTCTGCTTCTGATTGCGTCTGGATCATTTGCCACCACTGAAGATCTCAGTAGACAATTCTTTTGGTGGCTCTGTTTTGAAATCACTCTAGATCACTTTCTCAACGCCCTGTTGCACCAGTTGTTCTAGGACCTCATTAGTCAGGCTCTCATCGAAGCCTAGACCAAGTTCTCTATGTCCTAAGCATCCACGTCTCCCAGTCCAGCTGTGGTCAAAAGGTCCACTATCTCTGATATTATGGGCTCTTCTGCTTGCACATGTCCAGATGGCGCTGCACAGAAGGGCAGAAATGGTCACTGAACTACTCCTTGAATATGTCCATGGTGCTCCAGGCCTTCCTATTAAATTGCCAAATCTCTGGCAAACTGGATTTAGCAATGCCCTTCATCACTCTTGGTGTCTTGGAGTAGTAGAGAAGTAATAGTAGAGAAGTAAAGTTACCATTGGTGTTCCCACCCAGAAGAAGAGTTAGTCTGTCTGGGGCTCTTTTTTGCTCCCTAGATATAAAAATGTGGCTTGGCATTCGCTTCCAGAAGAGGCCGATCTCATCCATGTTAAACCCCAGTTCTGGTGGATAGTTGCCCCCTTTCCATTACTTCCTTGAAAGTGGCTGGAATGCTTGCAACAGCTTGTGTGTCAGTGATAGCTGCTTCACTGGTTATCTTGATATTGTAGAGGTTGCTCCTCTTTTTGAACCGGTCAAACCAAGCCGAGATAAAAAATCAGCAATATAGCAAAGCAGAGCGTTCAGTGGAGATCAGCTTTCAAAAAATCAGGGAATTACAGAAAAAAGTGCTATAGCGAATGAGTGGGGTAGCATTAAGCGGGTTATACCTGTTAAAGGTACTAGCTAATTTTCTCTATAGAAAATCATCCCTGAGATATTCTCCACTGTTTCTGCTGCTCCTTTATGCTGATATATGGATAAATATGCAAATGTATTCCTCTGAGTGCTTGAGGAATGAGAGAGGGGATCTAACAATATGATAACACATTGTCTTGGCTACCACAGACAGACAAGTAGACTGTGATACACATTAGCACATCAAACTGCTAATTAGTATTCAGGGGATACTCATTTGCATAAGAATACAGCACAAACAATGCTGAACTATGTCAGGGGACAGTTCACTTTAGGAAAAACGGCATATAGCTTTAACTTTAAAATATAATGACAGGCTACTAATTCAATATTATTCATAATTGTTGTCAGTAATGTCCCTTTACATTTTCTGAATAACATGAATGTGTCTGCAACTAAATTGTGCAAAAAATACACACATTTTCAACACTGTTGTCTTTACATTTGAATTTGAGTCATGCTTATACTCAAAAACTGATTATTCTTGTGGACAGCGTCATATGGTACAATAAGCATCCACTCCCAATATTTTAGCTTTTAAATGAACGTATCATTACAAGATTCAAACCCACAAAAACTTATCTAATACTGACATCCATTACAATAAAATAAAAATTTCTTTAGATCACAGCTATTCTCCTACTACCATTTTACTTCATCAAAAGGCTTGCGATTATACATAATTATACATAATTTATACATAATTTGTCACTTGTGACAGAACTGGTTTTAGATCATGAATATTTTACATATGCCAATGTTTGTTTTTGTTGCTTCAAAATACAATACAATAATATAGAATAAATCCAAAAATGTATGTATATATTTTTTGAAAATTGTATAGTCAGTTTGTGTTTAGAATCTGTCACATAGTTTTGTAATATCATTATAATAGTAGTTAGAGATCTTTACCAAAACGGTGTATCATTCCTCCTACACAATCTCTGCTTTCTCAAAACAAGCATAATGTCTTTTTTTTTTATGTCAACATTGTTTCCTACATAAATCAATTGCATTTTACTGATTTTAGAACGAGGAACATCTATTATTATTGGTACTTTGTCACTCCACAACCTGTTGTATTTTTAAGTTATTCTTAAACAGCATTACAAACTAGCTATATATTGTACTAGCCATTTTTTTTATCTAAAGTAAATAATTCTTGAGATATTAATGAAACGGCTAGTACACGTCAGTTTTTAAGAATAAACCAGTTTGTTGTTGGGATGACCTTATAAAATCACACTGAGGTCACAAACTGTGCTTTTCACTATCATGCTTTCTCAAGAGTTTTTTTTTTCATCACTGGCCCCTTG
Source organism: Discoglossus pictus (assembly GCA_027410445.1). Classification (NCBI taxonomy): domain Eukaryota; kingdom Metazoa; phylum Chordata; class Amphibia; order Anura; family Alytidae; genus Discoglossus; species Discoglossus pictus. The sequence goes on along the minus strand of CM050166.1, from coordinate 260,873,100 downwards.
TTCATATTCCATGTTTTCTACTTTTTTTGTTGAACTAATGTATTTATTTATTTACTTATATATTAATCTATCTATATATTTTCACCAGCATCTTACATGTGAGAATGAAGTATAAAAATAAACATATCTAAAAAACACAATGTGTTTCAGAAGCAGGAGTATGAATTGTGCCGATAGCATTGCAGACTGTGGAGTTGAGGTTGCTGGATCAAGTCTCCTTGCAGCTTTCTTTTTTTTAAAATAAGAAATATGAAAGTAAGGGTTAATATGAGGTAACTATGTTTTTTAGTGCTTTTAAAATGTTTTTTAATTAATTAATTCTCTCTCTAGATATAATGTAGTTCAAATAATTACATTTGTTTAAATAATTATTTTAAAAGCACCATAAAACACAATAACCTCATATTAACATATGTTGAAAACACCTTTTCTACGTGCCTTTTCATCCTATATCTAAAAGGTGCAGAGCACATATGGTAATTGCACTTTAAACTTCTTTTATTTAAGAAGAATATTGCAGTCTGTGTTACTACTATCCTAATCTTTCCATTAAAACAATAACAGCAAATCAATACATCACACACACACACATATATATATATATATATATATATATATATATATATATATATATATTGTAAAATATGGCTTATTACCATTTGAACACTCTAAAGTGACTTAAAGAATCATTGTAATGCTTTTACAAAGGCTATGAGCTCTCAGGAAGCAAACAAGCAAACAATATATTACACTCCCGAAGGGCAAAACCATACATTACCTATCCTCCTATATGTACTCCAGCGACAATCAAAGCCATCATCCTCACTCTTTGGCCATGAATAAGTTGGCACATCCATGTTGATAAAAATGTGGTCCTCTTCAGCCTTGATTGCAGCCCTTGGTCCTCATCCTCAGCCTGTGGCAATGGACCTCTGCCTAAAAAACCTGGAGCTCTAAAAAAAAACTACTTCTAACAGACCACACTAACAGTTCTCGGAGCTTGCATTCATATTTAATATTCATTTTAAGCATTCTGTCAGCTGAAATATATATAAAGCATATTTCAAGCAATCAGAATTGAGTATTTGATTTGCCCCCACCCCCTACTGGATGCAAATTGTAGGAATGTGAATTGTAGGGAAATTTGTATTGCTCACTTCTAGGGGTTTTACATTTTGTCTTCATGCACCCCATCTAAACTTCTCTATGGCTCAGAGTGAATTGATTAGGCAAGCTGAGGTTCGACCTGCTGCATTTTTACATGTACTGCAAACCAAGGCTAAGAGCATTAATCAATGCTGCAGGCAATAGCAACACATACTCTGCTTACTTTTGGCTGCAAAACTGATCAATGCACTTTGCTTAATTTCAGATCAACTAAATGTGCAACCAGAAGCAGTATAACATGTAGCTTTCCCCTACACTCTGGGCATTGCATATGCAAAAAAAAAAAATGAGGTGTGCATGAGGGCAAAATGGAGAAACCCTAGAAATCTGCAGCGATAATAAAAAAACATTTTTTGTTTAGTCTTTCAGTCATGTACAACTCTTCATGATATATGGACCACAGCAAGCCAGGCATGTCTGTTAGCCACTGCTCCTCTGAGTTCCATCAAGCTCATATTTGTTGCTTCCATGATCTAATTTATCCATCTCCACTTCTGTTTCCTCCTTCTTCGAATGCCTTTAATCTTTCCCAGCATCAGAGTCTACTCGAAGGAATCCGGGCTTATCATGATATGGCCAACATATTTGAACTTCAACTTCATGACCATACCTTCTAGTGAACAGTTTGTCTTGATTCCTGTAATACTGATTTATTTGATTTTCTTGCCATTCAAGGGACTCTAAGCAGTCTTCTCCAACACCACAATTCTATGGCATTTAGCCTTCTTTATGGTCTAGCTCTCACATCCACATGTTACTACTGGGAGTACCATACTTTTTATTATGTGGACCTTTGTTGATAATGCAATATCTTTACTTTTTACTAGCTTGTCCAAACTTGCCATAGCTTTCCAACCCAGAATCAAGCCGCTTTTAATTTCATGGCCACAGTCACCATCTGAAGAGATCTTGGATCCCAGAAAACTAAAATCAGTCACTGCCTACACTTCTTCCCCATCTATTTGCCAGGAACTGAGATTGCCGTTTGCCATGATCTTTGTCTTTTTAATGTTGAGCAGCAAGCTCTTCTTTTACCCTAATCAATAGGTCCTTTAGTTTCTCCTCACTTTCAGCCATCAGAGTAGTATCATCCGCGTATCTGAGGTTGTTGATATTTCAAGAATATTGATTCCAACTTTGGATTCATCCAGCCTGGCATTATGCTTGATGTACTCCGCATATAAGTTAAATAAATAAGGTGACAATATACAACCTTGTCACAGACCTTTTGCATTCTTGAAACATTATGTTGTACCATGTTCGGTTCTGACTTCTTGGTCCACATACAAATTCTTCAGGAGGTGAATGAGATAATCTGGTGCTCCCATCTTTTTAAAAACATGCTACATTTTATTGTGATCCACACAGTCAAGGGCTTTAGAGTAGTATATGAAGTAGAAGTAAATGTTTTTTGGAACCCTTTTGCATTCTCCATTATCCATCGGACATTGGCAATTTGATCTCTTGTGCCTCTTCCTCTGCGGAACCCGGCATTACATGCTTTCAATTTAGTTGAACTTGCAAATATTTTGGAAACATAGGGCCCTAAATCTTTGCAAAAGCAATTATGAGCGCTGTAGCAGCTCAGTAAATCCTACATAGCCATGTTAATCCCCCATCCCTAAAACATTGTGAGAGAACTGCTATGAGTTACTGCTACGAGTGAGCTGCACAACAAAGCCAAAAAGCAAAGCAAAATCAAAATAGATTTTTGCACTGATAATAAACTGCGAGTTACTCCTTTTACACTTCGACTCCCAGAAAGGTTTAGGTGTACCAAAGACCACTCACAAGTAGTTTTGAAACCCCTAGAAGCATTCAAAGTGACATTATAGCACAAAAAGCAGTACAGAATGATGAAATTTCAACATTATTTGATACGTAACAATCCAATATTAACATATGTGTAATAAAAAATATGATATTTTAGTATTAAGCCTGTTTATGATGCAAAATCCAGTGTAACACACAACCCAGTACTCAAAGGGTTAAAACAACAAATCACAAAACCATGTTACCTAGGAACAAATGCTCTAATGCATTGTCTATAAATATATCCTATTTCACACAAAATTAACAAATATTTATTTATTGAAGCTATAAATACAATAGTAACACCGTTTTAATATCACAATATGTAAATAAATAAAAAAATGTCTTTATATATTTCTCTAATGTTTCCTTGCTGCAGGAGTTACTTCCCACTCATTATAATATTCATTATGTTCCCTATTGTCTCCTAGAGCCCTGTCTCTTCCGTAAATCTTGGTTTGGCTGTTGCGGGTAAGGCAAGATTTGCGGCTGTGGGCTGATTTCTCTACATTAGCGTAGAACTTAGGGGGGAAAAGACTCCTGAAGACAATTTACGGCAGTGCCCTAACTTAGAGCACTTGATTTACATGGAGGCCGTGATCTTTTCTTAAAGCATTACAGTGGAAGAACCACAGTGTCATTATTTTGCAAGTGGAGTTTTGATTAAATATTAAAGCAGTGCAGCAATGTGGACAGTTTTCTAGTTTCATCCACACCGCTATGTTAATGTGAAGATCAAGGACCTTTTCTTTAGCCACAGACTATTTCTTCTCCCCTGTTTTTTTTAAAAAATATTTAAGCTATCTGAAAAGACTAAAATCATGGGTTCTGATGCCCCAAGACTTGCCAGAAAATTGACACAAGGTGACCCTCCTTATTCCCACAGATTATTTCCCTAAATGGCATACCCATAGGAGCACAGTTCCTAATTTCTACCTCTGATGGGATTTCTGCTGTTTATATAATGTGTTTTGGAGTGTGTTTAATACATTAAGATAGACCAGTAGCCACGTACAGTATTCAACTGTTATACCCAGTTTCGTTCACAGTACAGAGATCTGGCCAAGTCTTTTGAGTGAACTTGAGATAGCGCCAGTTTTGGACACATAAACTTCAACTTTAATTGATATGTGAAGCAAAGTTAATTAGGTTGTCAGACAACAAGTGAAACCCTTTGTTTTAATAAAGAAAGGTTAAGAGATGTCAAGTACATTGTAAGTGATACCCCTTTGATCCATTGTCACGTGGTTAACCACTACCTTGTATGTGCTTGAATCTGTCAATCTGCCTAGGCCCACCATACACTCTATGGAAGCCTGTATTGATTGAAAATAGTATTGGCATTATCCTCACTCTCCTATACTTGGAATTTCCACCAATCAGCAGCTACCAAGATGCTTGCTGATTGGTTCAGGGTTGTCCAAACCAACCAATACCATCAGCACCAAACAGATCTGACTCATCAACCCAAGCTAGGGGGGGATTTTAAATCCCAAACGTTGTCCAAGTTGTGTTTGCTTATGTAAATGTACAATTATTTTATTGTATGGAAGAAATGTATAAAAACGAGACGCAAGAAATAAAGATTATACTCCTTCTGTGACACATAGTGATGATGTGTTTCATTTAGAAAGAACGCTTTTGGTGTTTTAATTATCCCAAAATTCTGCAACTTGTCCTGAAGTTCAGAAGAACTGTGTCGATTCTGCGGGTAGGATTGGGTATCACTGGCCCTTTTAGAGCACACTGAAGAGCAGATCTTGACAGTTAATAGCACTAATAACTGAAAATGATGAGTTGTGCAGTGATACTTGTTTAGAGTTGGAAAATAGTGTTATCTATGTGAAAAGTGCTTCTCAGGAGAAATGTATGCTATCAATTGTACAGTAAAATTTTAGGATAAGCTCAATTCAGTACCTAGTTGGTTGGGTACACATGATTGTATATATAATGTGTTAACCAACTCAAAAATACATATAAATATAATTTTATTGTACTAACTGGCAATATAATGTATGCCACCTCTGCTAAACCATACCAGAACCATTCTGAAACTTATATCTCTATTGGGTCTGTGGCATGAGATTTAAACATTTAAATGATCTAAAATCTTGAAACTTGGTACAAATTATCTAAGAAGAAACCAAATGTCAATTTGGTTAAACAAAATATTTTTTTTCCAAGGCATGAACTGTACTATACGTTGCTCATAGGTTCTCATTAATACCAAAGTGTTTATCTTTTAATTTTCCATCAAATAAAATATAAGTTTGACAAATATACACATTTTGTACAAAAGAACACATCTTGGGAATAATGATTACTTTTATTTTTTTGCGATAGCATGCATTGCGTATGAAGGAAGGAACAAACCATAATTCCAATTCAGGAAATTCGAATGCAAAATTTTAGGGTAAAAAAAGTATTTATGCTAATGTAACACTAGGTTTTAAAAATACTGGATACAAGATGACAATGGAAAGATGAGACATGTTGTTTATATCTTAAATCTAATGCTGCATACCGATATAATCTACAAAAGAAAATTAATTAAAACAAGTTTACTTTGCTATTAAAATATTAGTTTTTCTTAAATTTTCCAAACTTCTGTTTGACATTCATGATTATTCCATTTATACCTTCACAGACTTCTTATGTGCAATCTCTTTTTTTATCTCAAAACAAAAAGTCAGAGGTGTTCGATCTGAGAATGAGCAACATCCGAGGTAGCTTTGACATATAGACATGCTAATCCACTCAGGGATTCGATTGCGATTTAGCCAATTGAATAGGGCTCTATATAAGCACAAAGCATATTTTTTACAGAAGTTTTTGTTTGTGAACTTCTATTCAAAAGCAAGGTCTTTACTAACTAAAAACTTCTGTAAAAAAAAATATGCTATGTGCATATTCAATTGGCCAAATCGCAATTGAATGAAGCCCTCAGAACTCTTTTAGCTCACTTGTGCCCTTCACAGGGAGAAATATCCTGTAGTATATCAGTCTGGTCTCACCCAACAGAGTGATCCAGCCCAAAAATACCAGGCAATTCTACCCTGAACAGAAGAAACTGCAAATTCCAGACATACACTTTGGCCTTGAATTGGCCTCATCAGTAGAGTACATCTTAACTCTCTAGGCAAAGTAAGCAAGGGATACTTGGATATATATATAGGAGGCAAACCCTAGATTTTTTTTTTGCAATGGTACATTTTGTTTTTAATTTCTTTAATTTATGATAAGATGAATATATGCCAAACATACTGTCCCTTTAATGAGCTCAGTAAACCAGTTGCTGTTTTAAAACAACCATTGTCCAACCTCAAACGATCACTGCTGTCACATATTTAATATTTACTTTTTAAAGAAAAGTGTGGAAATACAAATGTATTGTTGGAATAATTATATATGCATTTATGCTGCAGTGGAAGTTCAATGTTCATCCCAGACTGTTTTGGACAGGTGCTCCCCTGGCCCGTATTAGAGAGCCACCCGGCTTGAGTAATGAATGGTTAGCAGGGTGGCATTGCAAGCATGTGTGCATGCCCTGGCTGCTCTGTTGTTGCCTGCCGGCTTCTTTGTGCTGCCCAGTAGCTAAAGATTCCTGGGGAGAACACTGCAGTTGTCATATTACTTTCTACTTATCTACTTCCTGAGGCAGGAGGAGTTTGTAAATGCAAAGAAAGCTTCTGTCTGACAATGACACATCCTACTGAAGCTGTAGTAAAGAAAACTGGACCCTTCAGGAAAGGATAATTGTATATAAATGTGAAATATGTAAATTCAATGTTTATTTTTTTTACGTACTAAAACATTTTGCTCATTTTACATTTAGTTGATCAAACATACATATAGAAAAAAAACATTCCAGTAGATTTACTCTGAAATTTTACGAACATTCACTACAGTGATTGTAGATCTTATTAGCGTATGAAGTAACTTTTCCAAAGTGCACATTCCTTTGTAATGCATTGTTTTTTATAGGTCCATTATTCCCTATTTTTTTCATCCAATATCGTTGAAGGTTATCACAACTTTTACTGCTTTTAAAAATGAGTCGTTAAATTTGCATCCTATTGAAAGAATGCTGATGTTTTTCATATAAAATTTGTTGTAGCAAGAGTTTTTCTTTTTATTGTATTTGACGTGGCAGCCATACCCCATTCTGGAATGTTCTCTCTTATTTTAAGGTAAACTGATAATGATTTCTTCATTACAAAAGGCACATTCATGTTTTCTTCCTTATTATAATTCTGACCTTTGATTTGTCTTCAACATTTCATTTACATTTCATATATTTCCCATTGCTGCCACCTTCAGGCTCCCATTTGTAGTACTTCACTAAGGACCTCTTTAAACAGACATACCAACTATTATTTAAACTAATCTGTTCTATTCTATTTCAACTGAATATTAAATGAAAACATGCATTTTTCTTACATTAAATCCATACTGAAATGTGTAACTTTAGTCTATCAACCAGCATTTCTTATTCTCTCCTCTTATCTTATCTTAGCATTAATCTTTTCTAACTATTCCCTACGGTTTGTATGTGTAGTTGAAATACATGACAATTCTGTTCCTCAAAATGTGTTCTGCAAAGCTGATGCTGCCCTTGGTGTATAGACAACCAGTGATATATGTCTAGCCTGGGCAGAGTGACACTGTAAGTTATTGCAAAGTGTAGGCAACAATTTATTTTACACAACATTGTTTTACTATTCAAATTGGATTATTTGAGCCTGCATTATAAGGTGAAGTTGGCTAAAATCTGGTTATATTAACTGAGGGAATTGTGTGCGGAGGTGTTGGTTTAGTACCTAGTGCTCACTGACATCAATTATAAGGTGTCTGTATGTGACCAACTTTCTCGTCTGCACCTCCTCATCCTGTCTGCCTAAGCATGAAAATTCTCTGTCTCAGTACCCTGGCTAACTGGCAAGCTCCACTGTACCTTCTACACAGAGAATATATATATATATATATATATATATATATATATATATATATATATATATATATACTCAGTCAGTTTATAGACCTACCTGCTAACACACTTCTTGTCACAAAGGATATAGAGTCTTTACAGCAACATCCCGCACAAAGATGGCACTGAAGCATGCATTAAGTTTCTTTCACAAATGCAAAACCATAAATATGGCCCTTATATTATTGTTAAACTAATAGAATATACATTTACCCACAAAGATTCAACTTTTAACAAAGATACCTACCTACACATGATGGGGACTGCCATGGGTACGCTAATCTATTTATGGCCAATCTAGAAGAAACATTCCTATCTGTATCTATTTACAAACTATACAGATACTACTGTTACATAGATGATCTGTTCATCTTATAGATAGAAGGAGAAAGCACTTGTAGACTTTCACAATTCATTCAATACCTCCCATTCATCTATAAACCTTAAAATGGATTTCTCTACAGAACAGGTAAACTTTTTAGACACTACCATATCCATCACCTATGGGACACTCAACTCTTCTGTACATGGGAACCCCACAGACAGATGTAGATACCTACACAGCTCCAGTTTTCATCCCTCCCACACCAAACAAGCCATCATCCATAGTCAAGCTATTAGATACCATTGCATATGCTTAAACACTGGAGGGCATGATAAAAATTTAGAAACACTGTCTGAATCTTTCAAACAACGGGTTACAAGCAACGTATTATTACCCAGAAAATAAGCACTGCCATCAAAATACCCCGTGAAAACCTGATGGTGTGATCATATGATCTGACAATATTTAAGCAAGCTCGTAATTTACTTCTTAAACACTCACAATACTTCTTAGACAGCCAACAGTAAATGCAACCGTCATCATGACATCATTAAAACATAAAGTTTATACTTAAACTTCACTCAGAGACAAATTAATTAGTGTTGAGAAACAAATTTAGAGATCGGTCTTGCAATCCAGAAATTAAGAAATCAATACAATATGTATATTTGATTTATGATGGCAAACAAGACATGTGGCTCACAGGGTCTAAGTTATGTTATCAGGGCCTTGCCGGTTCTAGAATGATGTAGGGACCTGCTAGGTAGTAGTTCTGGTGCCATCTTGACTGTATCATTACCCCAGGCTACATAAACTCCCAGGTTTATTAACTAGAAATACTAACCCCCCCACCCTGCCCTGAGCGGATCACTGAACATAAACATACAATCCCAGACAATGGATAGTTTACTGCCCTCTCTGTAGTTGTCAAAAGGGAATAATAATGAACAGATGAGGAATAAGAGATGAGGAGTATTGATAGAAAATGTGTAATGAAAACATGGAAACCTTCCAGACACCCCTATACATCTGGGAACAGTGGGTGGAGATTAAACAAGCCTCTCTGGCCCAAGAATATGGGCTAAAACTGGGGGGATGGTTTATTTTGGGATTGTTAAAATGTGTCTGAAGAATAATAAAGTTGCCAGCTTGCCAGTGTTGCTGTCTGATTTTTCCTGTTTCTCCATGACTGATGTCCTGATCTGAATTGTCGGGTGCTGAGATGAATGTAAAGTCACAACCTGCAGAATGCTCCTATAAGCTACAGTAGGAGAATTACGGGTGCACTGAGCCCTTGTCTCTGGGTCATGACAATACCATATATATCAGGATCCATTTCACACAAAAAAATATAAAAAAATATTTTTTTCATTGCATATTTATGAGTTTGAGACTTTTGTGCAATTAATTCTAATGCATTTATATTCTTTCCCATATTTTTAAAATACAGTCTTGAATGTTTAATAGCTGTTAAGGCTCTACTTATTGGTTTAAAAATGCCTTTCAAATCCTCTTACTCGTAATATTTTTGACAGAAACATCATACTTTTTTTTCAATTGCAAGTTAGACTTTATTTGTGAGCTAGAGCTCCAGGTCTAATAGAATATTGAATTTGTGTAATTTTAATCAGATAGAGCTTGTCATTTTCGATCTGTGCTAAAACCAATGGAGCTCTGAGGACGTTTCTTGCGGATTCCCCCCATCCTGGTACTGACCAGGCCTGGCCTTGCTTGGCTTCCGAGATCGGACGGCTTGGTCGCATTTAAGCCAGTAAATTAGTGCAGTGTTTTCTTTCCTTTGGGCTGTAATCAGTGTCCAGGTGAGAGTGGGTTTGGTTTGGCCTGTGTAAAGGTTTATCTGTGTGCATTTGTGTGGTGTTCTGTTTGAATCAGTTCTGTAAACCAGTGTAGTGTTTTCTGTCCTGTGCTCTGTAATCATTGTGCAGGTGAGTATGCAGGGTCTATTTTAACAAGGGAAGGAGCGAACTTGGGAGCTTGCAAATCATTTCTAGTGTAAGTGTAGTTACTGTGTAGGAGATTAAATAAAAGGAGGGAGTTCAAAGAAAAGGGGTATTAAAAGAAAAAATAGAAAACAAATAGTTACATAGTTACAAAGTTACATAGTATTTAAGGTTGAAAAAAGACTTTCAGTCCATAAAGTTCAACCTTTTAAGATCTTCTCTGATCTGCAATATGCGGATTAACTATTAATTAATTAGTTGTTAATTAATTATTAATCAATTATTTAATTATTATTATTATTTTTAATTATTAATTAATCCAGAGGAAGGCAAACAGAAAAAAAAACAAGCGAGACTTAGCCAATCGCCCCAAAGGAAAAATAAAATAAAAATCAATTCCCTCCTGATCCCAGACACCGGCGACCGGACTTCTCTCTGGATCAATACTGTCTCTCTAATTATCGATGATAACCCTGAATTCCTTTTTTAATTAGAAATAAATCCAGTCCCCTTTTAAAGTTATCTATCGAATCCACTGTCACCACCTCTTCTGGTAGAAAATTCCACAGATTAACTACCCTTACTGTGAAGAACCCTTTTCTTTCTTTAAGGTGGAATCTTTTTACTTCTAACCTCAAGGGATGTTCTCTTGTCAGCTGAAAACCTCTTGGCACAAAAAGCTCCCTTGACAAATCTTTATACTGACCCTGAATGTATTTACAGTATATAAGGTAATCATATCTCCTCTTAGACGCCTTTTTTCTAGAGAAAATAAGTTTAATTTGGTTAGTCTTTCTTCATAACTTAGCCCCTCCATTCCCCTTATTAGATTTGTTGCCCTCCTCTGTACTATTTCCAGCTCTAAAATGTCCTTTCTTATGAAGTGGTGCCCAAAATTGTACTTCATATTCCAAATGGGGGCGTACTAGGGATTTGTACAGTTACAGAACTATATTTGCTTCCCTTGCTTCTATACCCTTCTTAATACATGCTAATATTTTACTTGCCTTTGCAGCTGCTGCTTGGCATTGAGCACTGCTACCTAGGTTGTTGTCCACAAGTACTCCCAAATTCCTTTCAATATCAGATACCCCTAGATTTTCTCCATTAAGATTATAAATTGCATGGCTATTTTTCCTTCAACATATAGACTGGGATAAAGAACTTGCAGGGAAAAATACTGAAAATAAATGGACAACATTCAAATCCTTACTAAATATACATACACATTGGCATTGTACCATGTGGAAATAAAATGAAGGAGTAAATCACATCCCAAGTGGCTTAACAATGACTTAAAGTTCATGATAAGGAAAAAAAATGCATTTAAATTATACAAGAAGGAGGGAACAGAGGCAGCTTTATGTGATTATAGGGAACCCAACAAGGCTTCCAAATGGGCTATTAGACTGGCTAAAATATAAAATGAAAAGGCAACTGCAAAGGAAAGTAAGACTAACCCTAAAATATTTTTTCAATATATTAATGGGAAGAAGGTGAGGAAGGAAGCTATAGGAACATTACAATGTGACACAGGCCATCTGATAATTAGTGAACAGGAAAAGGCAGATGAGCTAAATAGGTTCTTTTTGTTGGTATACACAAGGGAAGTACCAGTGGTTGGGACACTGCAACAAAATGGGGCTATGCTACCATCACTAAATAATTGGTTAACGCAGGAAGTAATCCAAAAGAGATTGCAGAAAATAAATGTTAATAAAGCCCAAGGTCCAGATGGAACACATCCAAGGGTACTGAGGGAGCTGGGTTCTGTAATAGCCAAACCATTATATCTAATCTTTCAAGACTCACTCACTACAGGGTCTTTACCAGATGACTGGAGAAAAGCAGAGGTGATACTTATATTTAAGAAGGGAGCAAGAGCAAATCCGGGGAATTATACACCAGTGAGCACTCACATCTGTAGTTGGGAACTTTTAGAAGGGTTAATAAGGGTCAGAATACAAGAATATGTCTATTTGAACAACATCATAGATAGCAGTCAACACGGATTTATGAAGGATAGGTCATGTCAGACCAATCTAATTAGTTTCTATGAGGAGGTTAGTAGGAACTTGGATCAGGGCAATTCAGTGGATCTATTATTTTTGGATTTTTCAAAGGCTTTTGATACAGTGCCACATGGGAGACTTTTGAGCAAACTAAGGGATACAGGAATTGCAGTAAATATCTGCTCATGGATCGAGAGCTGGCTAAAAGACAGGAAGCAAAGGGTTGTTGCACATGGAACATACTCCGATTGGACTAATGTGGTAAGTGGGGTTCCTCAAGGTTCAGTATTAGGTCCTCTCCTTTTTAACATATTTATTAATGACTTAGAGGTGGGACTGGAAAGTATTGTCTACATTTTTGCTGATGACAGTAAGTTGTGCAAGGTAATTAAATCAGATAATGATGTACTTTCCCTACAAAGGGATTTGCATAAATTAGAGAAATGGGCGGCTAAATGGCAGATGAGATTTAATACAAATAAATTTAAAGTTATGCATTTGGGAAGGAAAAATAGCCATGCAATTAATAATCTTAATGGAGCAAATCTAGGGGTATCTGATATTGAAATGGATTTGGGAGTACTTGTGGACAACCACCTAAGTAGCAGTGCTCAATGCCAAGCAGCAGCTGTAAAGGCAAGTCAAATATTAACATATGTTAAGAGGAGTATAGAAGCAAGGGAAGCAGATATAATTCTGTCACTGTACAAATCCCTAGTACGCCCTCATTTGGAATATGGAGTTCATTTTTGGACACCACTTCATAAAAAGGACATTTTAGAACCTTAGAAAAAAGGCGTCTATGAGGGGGTATGATTACCTTATTTAAATACATCCAGGGTCAATATAAGGCTTTGTCAAGTGAACTTTTTGTACCAAGAAATTTTCAACTGACAAGAGGACATCCCTTGATGTTAGAGGAAAAAAGTTTTTACCTTAAAGAAAGAAAAGGGTTCTTCACAGTTAGGGTGGTTAAACTGTGGAATTCTCTACAAAAGGAGGTGGTGACGGCGAATTCAATAGATAACATTAAAAAGGTGTTAGATATATTTTTTAATAAAGAGGGCATTCAAGGTTATCCTAGATAACTTGCGAAGGAATATTGATCCAGGGAGAAATTCGATCTCCAGTCTCCGGGTTCAAGAAGAAATGTTGCCTTTTTTCCCCTTATGAGACAATTGTCAAAGTTTCAATTGTTTTTTTTTCTGTTTGCCTTCATCTGGACCAATTAACAATTAATAACAAATAGTCCACATATTAAAAGGATCAGAAGAGATCTAAAAGGTTGAACTTGATGGAGTAACAGTCTTTATTCAACCTCAAATACTATGTAACTATGTAGTGATTGTGGGCTTGTAACTCATAGGATTGAATAGAATCTTTGGCAATATTAAGAGCAGTGTATACATTTACAAATTGGGCAATAGAATAGGACCCACTATGCGGTGAAGGCACAGTTTAGACAAATATTTATACATTTTTCTTTACATACAGGAATGCAGCAGAAATCTGTTAACCCACAAGTAGTTTTAGGTTTTTCCAGCATTCCTTTGTCTGCATAGATCAATTTGTGAAGGGTTAACTTTTTTTTTCCCTTATGCTCAGTACAGGGAGTTGTTGCTTTGGGTCTGTCTGGGGGCTTGCCAGTGACACGTGTAAACAGAGATTTAATTAATCATTTGTCAGTGGAAAATGTACATATTTAAAAAAAATTCAAAAGTATTTATATATGCTGTCACAACCTGTATGTTGAATGGGGTATGATAAGACCCTATTGCCCAAACCTCTCCCCACTGGTGGGACCAGTTTGTTTTACAGCAGGAAGAACTTTCAGCCCTTAAGTTAGACTGAGAGATGTCTGTGGTCTTGTATAACATACACATTTTTCTAAGTTCTGAAAATAACTTTCTCCAGGAACCAGCATCAATAATGAAATTTACACATTCATTATGTGAACCAGTTAAGCATCTTTATTACTGAAACTATCAGACATATTTATACCACATTCTAGCAACAACAGACCAATCAATTCAAATGTGCATCCATGGTTATACCCAGTCCTTCTAGCTCACGTTATCATTGATGCCTGCAAGTCTAAGAGAATTACCCATTGTTTTGCCTTGGCACTGCTGTATTCTTGGTAGGGGATAATTACATACAATAGGCATGGAGACACCGGTCTAAGGGCTTGTGATACTTGGAGAGATAATGGTGTCATGTGACTCCTAGTGGTCAATTATCTCCATAATCTTGTTAATAAGGGACTAGTTCATTACTATGAAATGTTGGGCATATACAATATTTCCCTTGTAAGTGCTAGCCCCATCACTCCCATCATGTTTATACGCACACCCCAACTATAAACATGGGTACCACAGTATGGGCCCAGTGGCAGCCTGGCAACTTTAAACAGGAATAAAAAGGAATAACATATAAATCACAACATCCCCAATGTTAACCCATCTCAGTGGGCCCCTTTCCCCTGGCACAATAAGCATATCTTATAAGACTGATGGCTTCAGTCTGTTATGTATTGCACAGCTTGTGCCATGACATATGCTTTTAGTAGATCTTTACAGTGGTGTGCTCCTAGTTGTCCAGAATTATGTGGCCCTTTCAGCCAATCCAAATAAAATTCATGCCAGGATTTTATTTTGAAAAAGCCCCAGGTGTGCCAGTCACACATAAATCTTGTGAACATTAAAGGAAATATTTACAGTTGCTGGTATGTGGATCTGAGAGTATCCAAGTATGCAGGTCACAATGAAAGGACTGCAGACATACTCAAACATTCCATCAATAAAATCCTCATGATAAGTAGATTAGTCTATAAATCATGCCAGACTGTAGAGACTTTAGCAACATCAAAATGATACTATAAGCAGTTCTAACTATAACACTGGAACAATGAAGTCATCATAAAATGTGGAAACATTGCTTACAATTTTTAAATTGATCAAGAATGTACTTTTAGTCATTTTTAATTACTTGTGTTGAGAGCATAATTTGAAAACAAATTAACAGTGGTATGTTATCAAATGCCTTTTGTCAGATGCAACAAGTATTCTATGTGGTCCTGGGTATTTTTTGGACCATTCATTGGCAAATTTCTATCTAGGTGCAGTTATCACTATCCCTCAACTTATCTTCTTCTTTTTTTTTTTTTGTATAATATTTATTTAGTTTTGTACAATATTGACAGTTCGATACATACAATACAAAATAATGAACATATCTCCAATTAAAAAACAAACAAAAAAAAACGACTATTTCCTATATACACAAAAAAATTGACACTCCTCACCCTCTTTCCCCCCCCCCTGACCTCCAAACAGTCACTATCCCTCAACTTACAAGAGGTAGCATGGTTTTATACCAGAACACAGTGACACAAAAGTGCAGCTGCAGGGCCAGTGAACAATCTTTACCTTACAAAGTTATATACACGCCAAAAATATATTTTTTCATAATTTCAAAGCCTTTGGGCACATTCACTTGGAGAATTCCAAGGTGTTTAAATAAAGGGTAAGTTGAACTGTTAAGTTTTACTCTAAAAAGTTAGATTTTAAGATGGATTTTACTGTGGTCCTAGATGATTTAGTCAGTGACTCCTGTAAAAAAAAATTGGGAAGAGTGGCAAAGCATTAAAATGTCTTATTTCATAGCTCAAAATATTCAATGTTTTCACTACATTTGAAGCAGGTCAAGGTTATTTTTATTCAAGTTTGTTTATTATCTGTACTGTTCTCAATTCTTTAAAGAGGTTAGATTTAAAACAAAAAAACAATGGGCCTCATTCAATTGAGATTCGGCCAATCGAATAGGGCTCTATATAAACACATAGCATATATTTTTTACAGAAGTTTTTAGTTAGTGAAGTTCACTAACTAAAAACTTCTGTAAAAAAATATTCTCTGTGCCTATATAGAGCCATATTCAATTGACCAAATATCATTTAAATGAGGCCCTATGTGAAATGTTGCCTTTTTTCCCCCTTATGAGACAATTGTCAAAGTTTCAATTGTTTTTTTTTTCTGTTTGCCTTCCTCTGGATCAATTAACAATTAATAACAAATAGTCCACATATTAAAAAGATCAAGATAGATCTAAAAAGGTTGAACTTGATGGACTAACTCTTTATTCATCCTCAAATACTATAATATTAAGAATCAATTAACAACTAATTAATTAATAACTAATCCGCATATTGCAGATCAGAGGAGATCTTAAAAGGTTGAACTTGATGGACTGAAAATCTTTTTTCACCCTCAATTACTATGTAACTATGTAACTATGTGTCACCATAAACATGTATTCAAAATTCAATAATTATTCAAATATTTCTAGTCATTTACTGTATACATTTTGTCCATATGATATTATTATCATGTGAACCTATTCAATAAATATCATCATCATTTGGAAATACATTTTAAAATGTAATTTTAAGTAGAAAAAAATAAAACTTTTAGATTTTAAAAGCTGCTTTAAACATGATTTTTGTTTTTCCAACCACCTTTTATGCCAACTACACTCTGTTAGTCTATTTATGAAATTTAAGTGTCTCAGCTTACAGTCCATAGTGTCCATAGTGCTTTGGGGCCCTCCTTGCTTTGCTATGTTTAATTTGTATGTATCTTTGTCTTGAACTTATCTTATGTACAGCGCTACGGAATATGTTGGCGCATTATAAATAAACAATAATAATAAATACTACAGTATTGCCATTGTGAAGTGCAGTCAGTGGATCTGCATGTTTGTGGATCACCAGTAGATGTTGCAATTTGCACCAAATCACCAGTTCAGAATCTCTCTCCAGTCTTGTTTCTCAGTTGCCAGAAGCAACCTCACGCTGATAAGCCCGATCCTAATGACGAAATTGCAGTTTCTGAGTGGGTTCTGGTATTGTACCTTAATCCATGGCTATGTGCTTAAGACTGCCTAAGATCAAGGCCAATAGTCCTAAATTGATACCCCTATTGGTGGGTCTGAGGCAAACACATCCTCCAGTGTATCTGAATGCATTAGGATTTCAGCTTTGAGTATAACTAGGCACACGCTACGTTCCACAATGATTTACAGTTTCTCTCTTCTGTTGGAGGCTCCATGGTCTGAATCATACTGGACTGCTTAGCCAGCTATCCAACCCACTTGGTTAGTCACCTCACCCACACCTTCAATTTATGTAAACTGGCAAACTATAATTTATGTAGCTGAATTTGCAAAACGTTGTTACAAAAGCAAGTGAGAGAGAACGTCTCCACTCATACTTCACAAGCCAGCCCTCAAAACGTAGACCAATACTTGCTTTGGATCTATCCTGTTATGTGCATGCATGGCACGGAAAGCCTCCTGGTGCCGAGCACGCTTGCGTCCTGATGTACTCCCTAAGCCCCTAACCCTAACCCCCTACACCCTTTGCCGGCCCTAACTCTAACCCCCTACACCAGTTACTGGCCCTAACCCTAAACCTAACCTCCTAATCCTAAACCCCTAAGCCCCTACACCCCTTGCCGGTCCTAACCCTGAGCCCCTACATGAGTTACCGGCCCTAACCAAAAACCTAACCCCCTAATCCTAAGCCCCTAACCCTCTACACCCCTTGCCGGCCCTAACCTCCTTATCCTCTTAACCTAACCTTAACCCCCTAAAAGTATCTTCCTAAGCCCCTAACCCCCTACACCACTTACCGGCCCTAACCCTAACCCCCTAACCCTCTAAACCTAACCCAAAAAAACATTACCACTTACCAGCCACTTAGAGACAGCTACATCAGGACGTCGGCGGCTCACTTCCAGTGCGTGCACATAACAGGATAGGTCCCTTCCTTTGCTACCTGGTCATGAACCCTGCACACCCTTTGAACATTTAACAGTCAATAACCCTTCAGACCAAACTAAAACACTTCAATCATTCTAATACCATTTAAAACCCCACTATTGACCTCTGATATTGTGTCTTAAATCCTATTAATTGTTACATAGTTACAAAGTTACATAGTAATTAAGGTTGAAAAAAGACTTTCAGTCCATCAAGTTCAAACTTTTAAGATCTCCTCTGATCTGCAATATGCAGAATCGTTATTAATTAATTAGTTGTTAATTAATTGTTAATTCATTATTAATCAACTATTTTTTTTTTATTATTAATTAATCCAGAGGAAGGCAAACAAAAAAAAAACAAGTAAAACTCAGCCAATTTTCTCAAAGGAAAAAAAAAATGTCCTTCCTGATCAATACTCTCTCTCTAATTATCCAGGATAACCGTGAATTCCCTTTTTTAATTAGAAATAAATCCAGTTCCCTTTTAAAGCTATATATCGAATACACTGTTACCACCTCCTCTGGTAGAGAATTCCACAGATTAACCACCCTTACTGTGAAGAACCCTTTTCTTTCTTTAAGTCATTAATAAAGATGTTAAAAAGCAGAGGACCTAATACTGAACCCTGAGGAACCCCACTTACCACATTAGTCCAATCGGAGTATGTTCCATTTACAACAACCCTTTGCTTCATGTCTTTTAGCCAGCTCTCAATCCATGAGCAGATATTTACTGCAATTCCTGTATCCCTTAGTTTGCACATTAGTCTCCCATGTGGCACTATATCAAAAGGCTTTGCAAAATCCAAAAAGACTACATCCACTGAGTTGCCTTGGTCCAGGTTAATACTAACCTCCTCATAGAAACTATTAGATTTGTTTGACATGACCTATCCCTCATAAATCCATGTTGACTCCTACTTATAATCCTGTTCAAATAGACATATTCTTGTATATAATCCCTTATTAAACCTTCTAAAAGCTTCCCCACTACAGAAGTGAGGCTCACTGGTCTATAATTCCCCGGATTTGCTCTTGCTCCCGCTTTAAATATAAGTATCACATCTGCTTTTCTCCAGTCATCTGGAGTGTTGCGTGAATCTTGAAAAATGAAATATAATGGTTTGGCTATTACAGAACCCAATTCCCTCAGTACCCTTGGATGTATTTATACTAAAATTAGAAATAGCAAAGAAAATCCCTAAATGAAATAGAGTAAATTGATATAAATGTATAGACTTTAACGAGAGCTGGATCCGAAGGTAAACTCACCAGCTCACTCAAAAAATCCAAGACTCTATTTTGAATTAATGTAGCAACAAACTTTAGAAAACTATATCAATAAAAAACAAAATAAAAAAATGTATATATATATATATATATATATATATATATATATATATATAAAAAAAGTATTTACATATCTTACATTTCAGGCTTAAGAAGTGGGTGCAAGCTAATATAAATGAACCCTTCGAAACAAATTAATGCCAATATATATATATATATATATATATATATATATATATATATATATATACACAATGATGATTTAAGACATTGATAAAACTGGTAACTGACTGATGTTGTTGTGATTATTTAAGGAATGAGTCTCTGTTTATTCCACATTTATCAAAAATGATTGTCAATTTATATGGCCTATTTTGCCACAAGATTTAGGACACAGAGATTCATAAAAAGGAACCAGCAAATACAGCAACAAAAAACCTATTGTCGGCGACAAGCCATCATCTTCAACATCTAATACGCAGTATACCATTTGGCCAATATCTGAGGTATCGACAGAACTGCACAACGGAGACAGATTTTGAAGTTCAAGCGAAGGATTTATATAAGCGCTTTAGACAACAAGGTTATTCACATAACAAGCGTTTGCTAAGGCCAAACAACGCTTGCAGGTGGATTTGCTATATAACTATGTTATGCCACCATCTACAGATACACAACAAATTAGAGTAATTGGAACATACAATAAATTTGACAAGATCCGCTCCATTCTACAACGTCACTGGCATTTATTACTTGCAGATAATGATCTTAGAGCCAGGTTAAGCAATAAAGCATCAATCACTTTTCGAAGAGCCACGAGCCTAAAATATAAGTTGGTTCACAGCCACTATGTGGCTCAAAAGAATCAAGGATATCAATGGCTACAACAAAGAGATGTACGATCAAGACCTTGTGGCAATTGCAAAGCATGCCCACATATGCATACAATGACACATTTCAGAAGTTTTTCCCATCAGAAGGAATATAAAATTAGAGACTACATCAACTGTAGAACAACATCAGTTATCTACCTTGTATCCTGCAGATATGGCCTTGAATTTGTGGGGAAGACAACGCGGCAATTGCGTCGTCATACTTTGGAACATATCAATTCTGTAATCAACAAACAGGATGTATCCGTTACGAGACATGTCAATTCCATACATGATGGTAATGTCATGTCTCTTAAGTTTGTAGGCATTGAACAGGTCAAAACCTCAGCCAGAAGAGGTAATATGGAGATTAAATTACTACAACGTAAGGCCTGGTGGATCTTTAATCTCAAAACCTTGGCACCACATGGTCTTAATGAGGGATTTACAGTACTTTCACTCCATTTATTTGATTTTGATATCAAATATAAATTAAATCTAGCCCATGTTTAGATGCCACAGTCAGCAGTCCTGGCAGTATCTATGATCACCCTTCTTTCTCCAATTAACAGTCGGTCAACTACCTATATATCTCCTGGTAATTTAGGACTCAGATATATCAATATCAGTAGTAACATTAATTTCATACACAGAGTCTAACTTTAATTCAAGTTCCTTTGTTAGTTCTATTATAGTCCCTTTTAACATTAAGTCCACAAAATAGGTCTCTTGACTATATGAATCAAATATTATTATACCTTATTATAGATCAAAAGTAGGCTCCTATAGCTCTGGTATCGTTTGAAACAATAAGAGTTATTTTTCTATTTATCTTATATCACATATTATAATTGTCCTGCTACGAATCAGGGTCACGCTGTTAGCGTGGTCCCTACGATTTAGCGGGCTTAGCGATGTAGTACTTTGGCAATGAGCGCCGCAGGCGCTCATTGCAGGCGAGCCTCGCGTAGCGAGGCGAGACGTTAAACCCTAGCACTTTGGCAATGAGCGCCTCAGGCGCTCATTGTATGGAGCCTCGCGTAGCGAGGCGAGTCGTTAAACCCTAGCACTTTGGCGAGGTTTGCCGTTAAACTGTAGTACTTTGGCAACGAGCGCCGCAGGCGCTCATTGCAGGCGAGCCTCGCGTAGCGAGGCAAGCCGTTAAACTGTAGCAAAAAAATACGGCCGCAACTCGCGAACATGAAAAAAAATACAAACACAATAAATACACACAGCACATACATAAAAAGCTTACCGACAGCAAGAGGGAGCATCCACGACCTCAAAAAAAACAAGTTACACCTTCATTTAGCTCAAAATAAAAGAGTTTAGACACTAAAAAATTCTCGAAGCGACAGAAAAAATGTCGGCAGAACAAATGAAAACGAGGCTACAGCACTCTAACCACGGATAACACTTACGAATAATCCGCTAAGACGCATACCACACATTACGACATCGCAAAAATCGGACGCAACACGATAATGCAGAGGTACACAGCTACGCTAACGGTTTCGGCTTGCGCACGCACACTATTACACTGCACACGTTCATCACGCTTACACAGCACCACCACACCACTAATGCTGCAACATCAACACAGATTGCCAGCTCTTCAACACAATGCATAAAAATAGGTAAAGTATATTCATTTATTAATTTGAATTATATATTTCAGTAGTACACACAAAACAACATTAGCTACCTTACAATTCCATATGTATATTAATAACTAAACAACTTTCCAAACATACACATCTCATTGCCGTCATTTTTTGACGGGCAATACGCTAGTAGTAGTATAATGACCAATAGAGCCTGTCTGTTACCTATAACCACTGTCTAATTTATGGGTCTGTATGAATATGTTCTAGACCTTTTGTTTAATCTAGGAAATAAAGTGGCTTTTTTGATATTGGGTTACTAACCATTGAAATTTTAGGTCAGGCTTCTTTTTGTTCCCCGCTTTAGAAATAGCTTATCATTTTTCTATTTCTGTAGTTCTTTATTTTATTATATTCAGATTTAGTTATAGATATAGCTACATAACTTTTGATATGCAGGGGATGTACCTGGCCCTTTTTTAACGTGAGTGTTTTTTGGATACCTATGGTAACTCCCTGTGTAAACTCGGAAGAGCCACAAACTTTAATTCAAATCTCGCGATATAAGTGAGTACGTAATACGCAATGATGCCATTATTGTGACATCGGCATCATGACGTCATCGCGCATATGTTCGCGGACGTTTAAAAAGCCCCAGAAATGGCCTCAAATTGTCACCTGATAAATCCGTTCTGTCACAGGGAAATGCGCGTCAAGCAGGGCAACCAGGCTAATGGGGTAAGCATTTCGCCTATCTTCTTAAATAAATGGATTAATTGACCAGATGGGGAACTAGTATTTGATATTTTCCTGCTATATATAGTGGGGAATGAGAACAGTGTTCACATCTCTGCTTGTCAAACTTGTTTCCTTTCATATGAAGCGGTCATTTATAGTAGCTTGCACCCACTTCATCAGCCTGAAATGTAAGATATGTAAATACTTATATAATATATATATATATATATATATATATATATATATATATACATACACTTTTTTATTTTGTTTTTTATTAATAAAGTTTTCTTTAGTTTGTTGGTACATTCATTCAAAATAGAGTCTTGGATTTTTTGAGTGAGCTGGCGAGTTTACCTTCGGATCCAGCTCTCGTTAAAGTATATAACCTTGGATGTATTCCATCAGGACCTGGGGCTTTATTAACATTTATTTTTTCCAACCTCTTTTGGATTACTTCCTGTGTTAACCAATTATTTGGCAAAGGTAGTGTAGCCCTATTATGTTGCCGTGTCCCAACCACTGGTACCTCCCTTGTGTATACCGAAGAAAATAACCTATTTAGCTCATCTGCCTTCTCCTGGTCACTAACTTTCAGACGGCCACATTGTAATGTTCCTATAGTTTCCTTCCTCGCCTTCCCATTAATATACTTAATTCATATTTTAGGGTTAGTCTTACTCTCTCTTGCAATTCATTTTTCAGTTTCTATTTTAGCCAGTCTAATAGCCCTTGTTGATTTCCTTGTACTCCCGTAAAGCAGTCTCTGTCCCCTCTTGTTTGTATAATTTAAATGCCTGCTTTTTACTCTGTATCTTTTTTTTTTTTTTTAGTTTTATTTTCATTTACAAATTTTCAAAAGATTACAGAGTTTACAAACATTAAAACCCACATATAAAAACATCAAAATTATACACAGTCAGACAAGAGAAAAGAAGAATAAAGAAAAAAAAAAACTCACAAAAATGAAAGACTTAACAAAAGTGGAACCGTAGCTAAGGTTAAATATTTCAGGATATATCGTAAAAAAAATATATTTTTCAGATTATCAGTACTTATTAAAATTCAATTCTAGGGAGGATCTTTTTACTCTGTGACTTGATCTGTAAATCATTGTTAAGCTACATTGGATGTGATTTACTCCTTTTACTTTTATTCCCACTTGGTATATGGTGCTAAGTATGTATATTTAGTAAGGATTTAAATGTTGTCCATTTATGTTCAGTATCTTTACCTATCGGTTCTTTGTCCCAGTCTATACTTTGTATTGTTGCCCTTAGACTGCTAAAATCTGCCCTGTTAAAAGTAAGAGTTTTTGTTGGCCCCTTAAATTTTTTTTTTTTTTTTTAATCAATCTCAAATGAGACTGTGTTGTGATCACTGTTTCCCAAAGGTTGCCTTATTTCAACATTTGATACTATATCAATATTATTTGTGAATTCAATATTACACTTGCTTCCAAATGAGGCAACCGGAAATGGACGGTGCGTCAGTGTAAACTGACGACTGGATGGCGGGGGTGATGGCTCTCTAACGCAACACGTCTCCCAGTCTGTCTTTCAAACTCCCTCTATACCCCGTAGACCGTCCCATGCTCATCCTCAGCATCAGCCCGCTGCTGTATCCCCGCTCGCGCTGCTAAGGCGCTGCTGAGCCCGGCAGAGTTTCACGCCGACACTGAAGTCCTGCACGTAGGAGGTGGAGGTGGAAGCATTGCCTCCGGATGTGATCCACGGCCTCCGGATACAACCCCCGGCTGGAGTTCCGTAATCGGCAGCGTAGAGGCGGCTTAGGAGGTGCACTGCCCGGAGGAAGCTGCTTAACATCCTGGCAGCTATGGCACCCACATAGCCATGCGACATCCATGAATAACAGCCATTATCCGAAATCGTCGACTAAGCCAGACGGAGCTCCCTGCTGCTACTATTGCCCTGGAGGTAAAGACCCCCCACTAACTCCGGACGTGGCCCCCTGCCTCTGGAAGCAATCCCCGGTTTGGAGCATCGGATCCAGTACTGTAGCCAGAGAGCCAGAGGCTGCTGATGAGGCGACCTGCTTGGCGGCGGCTTACCTCTACGTGGCACTAACGGAGACCTACAGCCTTACTCCCCAGGTACATAAATTGCTGCTAGTATATTTCTCATGGGAACAGGCATTATTAAAAGGGTACCTCGAGGCTCATGGAGCCAAAATTCCGTGTCTACTCTTTATAACAGGAGACTTAATACCAGAAGTCATAAGTAATTCCAGAGAACTAGCCGTGGCCAAAGAAAACTGAGGTAGGGGGGTCAGATTGTATAGAGGTGGTGGGAGTTGGAGAAGGTGGGGGCTCTGCTGGCATATGGTGAAACAAAGACTTGTTATGTGTGAAGATCCTGCAGAGGAATGGTTTAGTACTTTCATGTACATTTCTCCTTCTTTCTGCCACTGCCTATAATACATTTGTTTATAAAAAACAGAGTGTGGATAAAAACCTCCAATCTCATCTGAATTTCACTCTAAAGTAAGGGGGACACGTCAGTATCCTCTAGGTATTTAAGCAAGGAGGTCTAATTGTGAACCCGCGGGTTCAATTTCTATACAATTATGCCAACTAAAATGAAATCAAGGGATAGAGCCAAAAATGAGCCAACAAAAACTCCCTTAATGTTTTCACCACGATATAAGGGCTCAGGCTCTACCATTCAAGCAGAAGCTAATACATCTACATCAACAGTAACTCCCTCGCCAGACAAAGCATCGCAGACACTACGTTTGGAAAACTCGGGGGTGGAGGAGGAAGAAATTCTCACCTGCTCTAAAATGCAGGAAATGTTACAATCTTTCCAGTCTAATCTAATTCTGGACCTAACAAAAAAAATTGCGGATAACTCCATACTAATTAAAGAGGTAAATCTGCGGGGGGAATCTGTAGAAGACATCTGTGACAATTTAATTACGGACAATAATAATCTTCTTAAATATACCAAGTCGCTGGAAAACAGAA
Source organism: Discoglossus pictus (assembly GCA_027410445.1). Classification (NCBI taxonomy): domain Eukaryota; kingdom Metazoa; phylum Chordata; class Amphibia; order Anura; family Alytidae; genus Discoglossus; species Discoglossus pictus. The sequence goes on along the minus strand of CM050166.1, from coordinate 260,847,524 downwards.
TTGAGGATCTAACAAATAAGATCTCTTCAATTGAAGACCGTAGTAGAATGAATAATCTCCGCTTCAGAGGCATCCCGGAATCAATACTTGACTGTAACTTGAAATCTTATGTAGAGAACTTCCTATTAACCCTGGTTCCAAATGCTATACCTAACGAAAATACTATTGATGTTATTCATAGATTACCACTTGCGAAACACTTAGATAAATCTGTTCCCAGGGAGGTCATTGTAAGAGTCCACTATCGCTCTTATAAAGATGAGATAATGAAGAGGTCCTTTATTATGCAAAGATTTCCACCGCCGTATGAGAATCTCAAAATCTTCTCAGATCTGTCGGTATACACTCTGTCTATGAGAAGAGAATTTAGCCCAATCACTCAGGTGTTAAGAGAAAAAGAAGTTAGATACAAATGGTAATCTCCAGTAGGTCTTTCTATCTATAAAGACTCTCAGTGGCACAGGATAAAAACTGTACAGGAAGGGGCTAAAATGTTACAAACATGGAATTATGAAATAACAGCCCTAGAACAGGGGGTCGGTATGCCAAACCTATTATCCAGTGAGCGGGTATGGCAAAAGAATTAGGAGGTATGGGGGTGGGGATGGGGAGGAACCTCGGAGTGTGGATAGTTGGGGACTTGTATCCTACTCCAGGTTCTCTCCCCTCATTGCTCCTCCCATTGCCCATCTAGGGAATGGAGGTGGAGGTGGGTGTAAGACTTAGTAAAGCTATTTTGGGGACGTGGATTAGCAACTCTAGAGAAAAAGTCTAAAGGATGTAGGAAGGGAGAAAGGAGAAAAAGAGAGAGAGAGAGAGAGAGGGGGGAAAGAAGGGGGATAAGAAAAGGAAAGGGAGACAGAGAAGGGGAAGGAAGGAGGGAGGAAAGAGGGGAGGAAAGGGGAAGAGAGGAGAGGGGAATAGGATAAAGTAAATGAGAAGAATAACAACAAAGGGAAGAGATTGGGGGAGAATAAAGAAGAATAGGGGGTAAGGAAGAAGAGAGAGAAGGGGAAACGAAGAGAAAGAGACTAAGGGTGCTAGGTTGATAATAGATAAGGGAAATACACAATAAGGACATTAGAGGGTAGATAGATAGTACGAAGGGAAAGAAAGGGTGAAAGGGGGGGGGAGTGAAAAAGAGGGGAAAACAATCATATTATAGGAAGGTCGCATTTATAGGAGGGCGTTATCGGGGTTACTAAGTATATCACAAGTTTAAGGAAGTACTAATCTTAGGTATATTATTAATTGAATAAAAGCTTCCTCTTTTTTTCGCATTTAGGTACTTATCCCTCTTAAATCACTTTAGCAATGTTTGAGACAATATTTATCTTTTGTTTTTTTCTTTATTCATGCATATATCTTTCTCACAGGTGGTCATAATTAAGGAAATTTGTTTCAACCCAGTCTCGGCACATAGTAATTTTTGCTTTTTCTTTCTTTCTTTTCTTTTCTTTTTTTTTTCTTCTCTTCTTTCTCTCTCTTTTTCCTGCTCATAGGAATTATAGCACTCATGGCATGGAGCTACACAGATAGCTCAATTAGTCTCTCTTCCCTTGAGTCGAAAGGCGCATCTGTTGAATCAGTTAGCCAGGCAAGTCAAAGTTTATCCTCAATATTAATATTTTGGTAAATGACAACTCCCGAGAGTAAAATAGAGGGCCTCTGTATCCCCGCCATGTTCTCTATGTCGTTATGGGGAACCTATCCAGTCATTCTCTACTATCAGGTAGTTGCTTTGTTAAATGTAATGTTATTTGTTTTGTCTGTATTCACCCGTCAAGAGTATTTAGGAGGGTCTGTAAGAGCAGGTTTTTGTTCTATAGACACCCCTATATTCAACACAGGTGGGAGATGTATGTTGTAAACTCGATAGTCGTGTGGGCCTTATATGGAATATGGGACTCACCAAGTAAGATACATGAATTCTCAAATTTGACATATGCTTAAAGGATTAAAAATAGTTTCTCATAATGTTAATGGATTGAACTCCCCGACCAAAAGGAAAATAGCCTTCCTAAACTATATGAAAATCAAAGCAGACATATTGTGCCTGCAGGAAACCCTCATGAAGAAAGATTCATCTAAGTATCTGTCCGACAAACATTACCCCTTTAATATACATTCGACTTTTATAAGTAAATCTAAGGGAGTTTCTATAATGTTTAATAAAAGACTGCAGGTCTCCGAACTATTCTCAAAAATAGATCATCTAGGGAGATATATAATATGGTCAGGGTATATCAATAATAGTCTGTTTACTATTGCTAATGTCTATCTGCCTAATAAAAATCAGATCAGCTATCTAAAAACATTCCTGAAAGATCTATATAAATTAAAGAGAGGGCTGCTTATCCTATGTGGAGATTTTAATCAGATTAGGGACCCCCATATGGATAAACAGAGGGCCTATAAGATCAAAACTGAAGTCAAAGAATGTAAAAATGCCTTAGACTTCTCCAATATTTTGAATAGATATGAACTGTTTGACATATGGAGGGTCTTCCATCCTAATAGTAAAGATTATACATTCTTCTCGAACCGGTTCAAATCTTTATCCCGCATAGATTATATATTCTCTGATTCGAACACTCTAAAATTGATAGCGAAATCAAACATCATCCTAACACCCTGGTCAGACCACAGTATGAACTATATCATTCTCGCGGATTCATTGGAATCGAAAGTAACAAAAAGATGGAAAATCAATCCTACACTATTTAAAAATATAGACAATCTTAACGCAGTAAAAAAGGATACTCTGGAATTTTTTGAGCTTAATAAAGACACAGTGACCTCCAGTAAGACACTATGGTGCTCCTATAAAGCATATATAAGGGGTACCATAATCTCAAGGATGGCAGTCTTAAACAAGCAAAGGGGTAAACCTCTTAAAACCCTATATATCGAACTAGAGAAACTCCATCAGCTTAACAAAAGGAGCCCAAATAAAAATATTGAATTAAAAATAAATACATTTAGAATTTAAATACATGGCTTTTGCCGATGACATTATAGTTACCATAACAAACCCAGAATACGCGTGCTACAAACTCCAAGAAATAGTTGAGGACTTCGGCGGGCTTTCATTTTTTAAAGTCAATCAGCTAAAGTCAGATACCTTAACCAAAGGTATACCATTGGAAACAAAGAATAAATTAATGGAAGACTTTAGATTTAATTGGGATTCCAAATATATAATCCATCTGGGAATAAGATTCTCGTTTCGGGTGGATAAAATTCTCAATGACAACATTAATGAGGTTATGAAGCGAATTAGACCCATATTAATTGATTGGAGCTATTTAAACCTCTCCTGGTCAGCTAGAATAGCCTTAATCAATATGAACATACTTCCCAAAATTACATACTGTATGAGATCCATACCCGATGTTTTGGCTAATAATTATCTCAAGTGTGTACAGGATCAATTAGATAAATTTATGTACGCAGCGAAAAAACCTAGGATTCGGAAAAGCATAACTTACAGCAAATTAACTAATGGTGGCTTAAATGCACCAAGTTTAAAAGAAATCCATCTTAAGATAATTATTGCCCAACTTCTTGGTTGGCACATCACTAAAGATAAGCCAAGATGGCTATCGTTGGAAGAAGCGCTAGTGAAGGACCATCCCATTCAAATTTTGATCTGGTTACCCGCATATGATAAAGCTTTATCTAGCAATCTCCCAAAAAACTTAATCAATATCATCAAAATTTGGTATAACTTTAGAAGAAAGATGCAGTTAACAAATATACCCTCAATCGTAGCTCCGCTGGAATATCTGAGTTTGAGGGCGCAATGTCCCACAATAAAGATGCTATCTGATAAGGGTTTAAGAAGCATCTTTTATTTATATAATAAAGGTAATCTTCTTACCATTCAGGAGCTGCAGCAGAATTGGGAACTAAAAAATAAATTCAACTGGTTAAACTACGAAAGTCTCAAATTAAATCTGATGGAGAGAGGATATAAACTCTCAGGGATGAATAGTCCAACTAAAATAGAGGAAATCATTTTAAAAGGAGATTTTTCACATTTAATCTCTAAGTGCAGTAGACCTATTGATGACTCCGTCCCCTTTATTAAAAGCTTAGGGGTTAAAGGGTGGGAAATGGATCATGGGATCCGCTTAGATGAGACAAGTTGGAAGTACAGTTTAAAAACCACAAAAAAGTCCTCGGTTAATATAATATATACAGAGCTATATTTCAAAATTATTCATAGATGGCATTTAACTCCAGTTAAATTGAGGAAAATCAACCCAGAGGAGCCAGATCGCTACTGGAAATTATGTGGCTCACGAGGGACAGATTACCATATCTGGTGGGAATGCAATAAAATGCAGAAGTGGTGGTTAGACATCTTCCAATTAATTTGCAAATTGCTTGACAAACAAATCTTATGGTCTCCTCAAGTAGCCATTCTCCACATGAACTTAGAGAAATTCCCGTCCACTGAGAGATATCTGATTTGCCATATTTTATTAGTAGCCAAATATCTTATTGTCAAATATTGGAAGCTATCTACAATCCCAGCTCTTAGCGAATTGTGCAATCTTATCTCTACAAATAGAGAGCTAATGAATAACAGTAACCCCTTTCCTTTGGAGCGTAAGGTCTGCCATTTTAGCTGGCTGAAATGGGACAGCTACATGGAATCTTTATAACCACAGCAAATTCACTCTTATATTCTGTATGGCTTTCCTTATTTATGACGTGGTAAATAAGTTCCTCCAGTCTGGCTATGAAATGTATCTAGATTTGTTCCCACACTGATGATGGGTTTAGGTGTGTTTGTATTTTATGTACTAATCCAGATATTAATGTATTTATTGTATTTTGTAAGTTCTTTTGTTTGTCTTTTTGTTTGTCTTAAAAATTTTAAAAAATCAAATAAATTATGAAAGAAAAAAAAAATAAAAAAAAAATCAGTCTCATAAACAGAATTTGACTGCTAGTCTTTTGTGCATGGGGCACATATATAAATATATTCTCAACAATTACTAAAGAACAAATAATAAATCAATTTCAGTATGAATAATAAATCCATTTCAGTATGTATTGATGGTATTCTATGGAAACTCTTCATGGTTAGTACCTAATTAAAATCTAAGGGCCAGATATGTCCACATGTCATTTATCCATTTGCCTTGAATACAGGTTTTGTTATACTTTTGGTATTCCTTTTATATACAATACTTTACTATTCTATGTCTATTATAACATTTCTTGTTTATATTATCTCATGAATATTACCTCCTAAAGATACATGTCTTATTTTATTACCATTGTGGAAATGTTTCATTGTTTTTTAAGCAATATATGTGATATATTATTTTAAAGCATAAATAAATAAATACATTTATTAGAAAAAAAAATATTATATACAATGACTAAATCTAAGATAGCTTCATTTCTAGTAGGCTCTTGTATAACCTTGGCCATATAAATATCCCTGAGTGTACTCAAGAACCTGCTCCCCTTAGCTAAACTGCTGGTCTCATTTATTCAGTTTATTTCAGGGGAATTAAAATCTCCCATTATTAGAACTTGCCCATGCTTAGCTGCATTTCCAATCTGTAAAAGTAATTGTATTTCCTCACTTTCCGTTTATAGCATACTCCTACCAATATTCTTTTGGAATTTGCTGCTCCACTATTTAACTCTATCCACAAACATTCAACATTATCACTAGTTCCGTCATAAATATCTTCTCTGACTATAGGCTTACATTCAGGCTTAACATACAGACAAATCCCTCCTCCTCTTTTACCATTGCCCCTATCTTTCCAACATAGGTTATAACCTTCCAGATTAACAGTCCAGTCATGAGATTCATCCCACCATGTTTCAGTAATGCTTATTAAATGCCATTTCTCATTAACTGCTAATGATTCTTAATCTGCCATTTTTCCCGGAAAGCTTCTGGCATTAGAAGCGTACACCTTATGCTATGAGTCTGTAGTTCTGAAGTGCCTGCCACTGTACTTGAGTTACTTAGCAATATCTCCCTATTGACTATACTACCCCTCCCCCATGACTAGTTAATAAGTTCCTTACCCCCTCTACACTTACTACCCCATTACATCTATCTCATCCCTTCCCCCCACCTACTAGTTTAAAAACTCCCCCAGCCATTCTACCATCCTATCCCCTAGCACAAAAGCTCCCTCATCATTAAGGTGCAATCCATCCCTGCTATAGAGATTGTACCCAAGTGAGAAGTCAGCCCAGTGCTCTAAAAACCCAAACCCCTCCTTAATGCACCACATTTTTAGCCACACATTAACCTTTCTAAGCTCCTTCTACCTCCCTGGGCTAGCACGTGGCACTGGTAGTATCTCAGAAAATACTACATTGGAGGTCCTTGCCTTCAGCTTATTACCTAGTTCTATAAAATCATTCTTTAGGACACTCTATCTTACACTAACTTTGTCATTGGTACCAATATATACCGGGACCGCCGGTTAATTTCCAGCCCCTCCCAATAATTTGTTTACCCGATCCACAACATGCCGAACCCGAGCACCCGGGAGACAGCAAACTGTTCGATTGCTGGAATTTGGGTAACAAATCACCCTGTCTACCTTACTAATAATAGAGTCCCCAACCACCAGAACCTGCTTGTTGCTCTGCCTATTCTGCCCTCCCACTCCTCCAGTAGAACTGTTCTCCCGGCTGTTAGAGGGAACAGCTCTATCGCGCATTGCCATTCCTGAATGGACATCCCCAACAGTTTCACTCAATCTGGCAAATCTGTTGGTGCTTGCCAACTCAGAACTAGCCTGCCTCCTCCTGTTCCCCCTGCTTCCCCTTGTAACTGTAACCCAGCTACCTCCCTGGACATCCTCACTATCCCCAGCTCCACCCTCCATGCTAGGCTCAGCTAAACTGTGCTCCATGAGCACCAACCCGCTTTCCAGTGGAGCAATAACAGTAAGTGCTGCAATTCTCCTCTCCAGTTCTCCAATTTGAGTTTCAAGATAGGCAACATGTTCACACCTGTCACAGAGGTATGGACCCTGGATCATCTCTACCAGTAGTTCATACATATGAAGGATGTACACTGAGTGAGGTTGCCACTGGACTGACTCATAATTACAGTGGGGATTTTTTTTTATAATGCACTACAATGTTCTCCCCCTTTGTACTCCCTTATATTTAAACTCCTACACTTATACTAGAACTGACCTTATGCTAGAAATGTTCGCACCTTCCCCTGTTTTTATTAGGTTCTTACTACTCACCTGTCCACTACTCACTGCACAAGTACACACACACTTACTGTTCAGGAGAAATCACAGAACAGATGCAAGCAGACCACAAAAAGTCACACACTGATATACCTTTACAAAGGCAAAAACCACACCCCTCTCAGCTGCCCACTAATCACTGCACAAGTACACAAGACACTTACTGTTCAAGAGAACTGTCAAGACTATCAAAAAAAATAAAAAAATAAAAAAATAAAAGAAACATCAAAATAATACTATTCTTCAAATATCCACACATCTCCCCCAATAACAATGAATATATTTCAATTAAACTATTCAATTCAAAGCACTGAAGAGGCAATTAAGTTCTAAAGAAAAAGGACTAATACACTCACACTGAACTTGCCCAGCCAACCACGACATGCACCGATATATGGCAAAAAAAAAATTGAGTCTGAAGGTGAGACAAAAGGACATGTTGCATTACAATGCCAGTAAGAAACAACACCTCGTTCTCAACATCTAAACTGAATTTCCAAACAGTCTAATTATTTATCTACTCATGGATCGCAATTATACCACTATGACATATTGTCAACATGAACTTAATATGAGTAAAAACACCACAATGGACTTGGATAAATTACATGCACGATATATGTGCCGCATCCATACTGAAACGTCCTATATCTTTTGGAGGACCAGAAACATTTATGGAAATAGACAAAAGTAACATAGGACAACTTCTCACCGAACAATTCGTTTTTGGAGGCATATGCTGAGAAAGCCACAAAGCATTCCTCATCATTGTTCCTGATAGAACAGCCAACACCACTCATCAAACACTACATGAAACCCGGAAACAACAATAATATTAGACGAGTGGAGGGCGTACAACTGGCTCTCAGAAGAGGACTACACCCACTTAACAGTAAACCACTCCATCAACTTCGTTAATAAAGAAACCAATGCACACACACAAACCATTGAATCAATGTGGGGGAAAGCAAAAGCCAAAAACAGAAAATGTTGGGACAAACACAGAACCATGCTTGATTCATACCTGTGTGAGTTCATGTGAAGACAAAGATTACCAAAATAACCGGACCTAACCCTTACACTATGCCTAACTTCTGCCCTATGCCTAACCCTATGCCTAAACCTAACCCTATGCCTAAACCTAACCCTAATCCTAACCCTATGCCTATCCCTAAACCTTATCCCAATCCTAACACTTACTCTAACCCTATGTCTAACCCTTCGTTAATAAAGAAACCAATGCACAATGTGGGGGGAAGCGAAAGCCAAAAACAGATAACGTTGGGGCACACACAAAACCATGAGACAAAGATTACCAAAAGAACAAGACCCATTTCTACCAATTCTCCAAGACATTGTTGAATACTACCCACCCTCATAATGTAAAATTACTAACATTTCTCACTATTCTATAAAAACCTTTTTGTTCTATATATGTTTCACACCTAATATTCTTTTCAAGCAATAAAAATCTCTTTACATTTTTTTTCTTATATACAACACCCTAACCCTTACCCTATGCCTAACACTAACCCTATGCCTAACCCTAAACCCGTACCCCAACCCTTACCCTAAACCTTACCCTATACCTAACCCTAAACCCTAATCCTAACCCTTACCCTATGCCTAAACATAACCCTATGCCTAACCCTTACCTGAATACTAACCATTACCCTAACCCTATGCCTAAACCTAACCATAAGCCTAACCCTATTCCTAGCCATAACCCTAACCATATGCCTAACCCTAACCTTTAACCTAACACTTACCCAAACCCTGTGCCTAACCCTAATACAAACCCTTACCCTAACCATATGCCTAACCCTTAACCTAACCCTTACCCTAACCCTATGCCTATCCCTAATACTAACCCTTACCCTATGCCTAACCCTAATCCTTATCCTAACCCTATGCCTAAACCTAACCATATGCATACCCTTACCCTATGCTTTAACCTAACCCTATGCCTAACCCTAATCCTTACCCTAACCCAATGCCTAAACCTAACCATATGCTTAACCCTATGCCTAACACTTACCCTAACCCTAATACTAACCCTAACCCTAACACTATGCCTAAACCCAACCCTATTACTAACCCTTAGCCTATGTCTAAACCTAACCCTAACCCTTACCGTAACCCTTTGCCTAACCCTAACCCTATTCCTAACCCTATTTCTAACCCTTACCCTATGCCTAATCTTAACCCTGTCCTTAATCCTAACCCTATGTCTAACTATAATCCTTATCCTAACTCTAGCCCTATGCCTAAACCTAACCCTACCCGATGCCTAGACCAAACCCTAATCCTAACACTTACCCTATGCCTAACCTGAACCCTAGCCCTATACCTAACCCTAACCTTAATCCTAACCCAAACCCTATGCATAACCCTTACTTTAACCCTAAACCTTACTCTAACCCTATACCTAACTCCAACCCTATGCCTAACCTTAACCCCATGCCTAAACCTAACCCTTACCCTCACCATAACTCTAAGCCAAAACATAACCTAAGCCTAAATCCAATGCCTTACCTTAACCCTAACTCTTACCCTATGCCTAACCATAACCCTTACCCTAATCTAAACCCCATGTTTAACCTTAACCCTATGCCTAACCCTAACTCTCACCTTTACCCAAATTCTATTCCTAACCCAAAGCCTAACCCTATCCCTATGCTTAACCCTATGCCTAAACCTAACCCTATGCCTAGTTACATAGTTACATAGTAATTGAGGTTGAAAAAAGATTTTCAGTCCATCAAGTTCAACCTTTTAAGATCGCCTCTGACCTGCAATATGCAGATTAGTTGTTAATTAATTGATTAATTAATTGATCCAGAGGAAGGCAAACAGAAAAAAAAAACCCAAGTGAAACTTTGACAATCGTCTTAAAGGAAAAAAAAAAATCCTTCCTGACCCCAGATACTGGTGATCTGGATCAATATTCTTTCTCTAATTATCCAGGATAACCCTGAATGCCCTTTTTAATTAGAAATAAATACAGCCCCCTTTTAAAGTTATCTATCAAATTCGCTGTCACCACCTCCTTTGGTAGAGAATCCCACAGATTAATCACCCTTACTGTGAAGAACCCTTTTCTTTCTTTAAGGTGGAATCTTTTTACTTCCAACTTCAAAGGATGTCCTCTTGTCAGTTGAAAACCTCTTGGCACAAAAAGCTCACTTGACAAATCTTTATACTGACCCTGGATGTTTTTATATAAGGTAATCATATCCCCTCTTAGACACCTTTTTTTCTAGAGAAAATAATTAATTTCTTAATTTCTTCATAACTAATTAGTTTTGTTGCCCTCCTCTGTACCTTTTCTAGCTCTAACATGTCCTTTTTATGAAGTGGTGCCCAAAATTGTACTCCATATTCCAAATGAGGGCGTACTAGGGATTTGTATAGTGGCAGAATTACATTTGTTTCCCTTGCTTCTATACCCTTCTTAATACATGCTAATATTTTATTTGCCTTTGCAGCTGTTCCTTGGCATTGAGCACTGTTACCTAGGTGGTTGTCCACAAGTACTCCACAATCCCTTTCAATATCTGATACCCCTATTCAGAATCCTAACCCTATGCCTAACACTATGCCTAACTCTAACCCTATGTCTGATCCTAACCCTTACCCTAACACTTAACGCTATGCTTAACCCTAAACCTAACATTAACCCAAGCCTAACATTTACTGTAACCCTAATCCTAACCAGTTCCTCACCATATGACTAACCCTATCCCTAATTCTATGCTTAACCCCAACCCTTACCATATCCCTTACCCTAATCATATGCCTTATCCTAACACTTACCCTAACCCTAACACTTAACCTAATGCTATGCCTAACCCTAACCCTATGCCTAACCCTATACCTAACCCTTACCCTATGTCTAACCCAAACCCTATGCCTAACCCTAATCTTAACCCTTTGCCTAAGCCTAATCCTGGTGATCAGTGTCCTCCTTGAATGAATACTGCCTCTAATTATCCAGAATAACCCTGAACGCCCTTTTGATTTCAAAATATATCCAATCCCTTTTTAAAGATACCTATTGAATTCGCTGTCACCACCTCCTCTGGTAGAGAATTCCACAGATTAACCACCCTTACTGTGAAGAACCCTTTTCTTTCTTTAAGGTGGAATCTTTTTACTTCTAACCTCAAAGGATGTCCTCTTGTCAGATGAAAACCTTATTGCACATAAAGATAACTTGACAAAGCCTTGTATTGACGCTGGATATATTTATATAAGGTAATCATATCCCCTCTTAGATGCCTTTTTTCTAGATAAAATAAGTTTAATTTGGTAAGTCTTTCTACATTACTTAGGCCCTCCATTCCCCTTATTAGTTCTGTACTACCAAATCCCTTTCAATATCTGATACCCCAGGATTGGTACACCGTCCTTTGGGCGCACCAGTCATAACTGCCCTCATCTGCACGCTGTCAAAAGCGCAGACCAACAGAAGCGCTTTTGACTAAAAGGAAGCAGCGACACCAGCGCGTCCCACAGCTCAGTGACGGTCACAGATCACTGACAGGTGAAGAGCTTGTGTGGGGATGTATGGATGGGTTTGTGGATGGCCAGGGGATAGAAGTGTGGATGGGCAGGGGGATGGATAGTTATGGGATGGATGTGTATGTTTTTTCAATATTAAAAACTTTATGTGTTACACCTACCTCCCCAGCCACTAATGGCTTGCAGATATATTTGGCTTGTCATACACATCCATCCCCTAACTATCCCCCTGCCCATCCACACATCTATCCCCTGGCCATCCACAAATCCACCCACACATCCCCACACAAGCTCTTTACATGTGAGAGATCTGTCACTGATCTGTGGGACGCGCTGGTGTCGCTGCTTCCATTTGTCAAGCGCGCTCCAGTTTTGTTGTGCGCTTTGGACGGCGCACTGATGACGGTGCGCACAAGTGGTGCGCCCAAAGGTCGTGCCACCCCCTAGATTTGCTTCATTAAGAATATAAATTGCATAACTATTTTGCCTTTCCAGATGCATAAGTTTACATTTATTCCTATTAAATCTCATCTGCCATTTAGTCGCCCATTTCTCTAATTTATGCAAATCCCTATGGAGGGGAAGTACATCATTATCTGATTTAAGTACCTTGCACAACTTAGTGAAACACACCCTTAACCCTATGCAAAACCCTAACCCTTACCCTATGCTTAACCCTACCCTTACCTTAACCCTTACCCTATGCCTAACCCTATCCCTTAACCTAACCTTAATCCTTACACTAACCATAACCTTTTGCCTAACCCTTACCATAACCCTATGCCTTACCCTAATCCTTACCTTATGCCTAACTCTAACCCTTACCCTAATCCTAACCCTTACCCTACGCCTAATCTTAATACTAACCCTTACCCTATGCCTAACCCTTACCCTATGCCTTACCTTAATTCTAACCCTTACCCTAACCCTATGCATAACCGTAACCCTATGCATAACCCTAACCCTTTCCCTATGCTTAACCCTAACCCTTACCCTATGCTTAACCCTACCTTTACCCTAACCCTATGCCTAATCCTAACCCTATGCTTAACCCTAAGCCTTACCCTAACCTTAACCCTTATCCTAACCATAACCTTATGCCTAACCCTTTGCCTAATCATAACCCTTGCCCTAACCCTATGTATAACTCTACCCCTATGCCTAACTCTAACCCTAACCCTATGCCTAACCCTAACACTTACACTAATCCTAACCCTTACCCTATGCCTAACCTTAATCCTAACCCTTACCCTAACACTATGCCTAACCTTAACCGTTACCCTAACCCTAATCCTAACTCTTACCCTAACCCTATGCCTAACCATAACCCTATGCCTAACCCTAACTTATGAATAACCCTAACCCTTACTGGAACCCTATGCCTAACCCTAACCTTAACCTATGTCTAACCCTATGCCTAATCCTTACCCTTACCTTAACCCTAATCCTTACACTATGCCTTACCTTAACCCTATACCTAACCCTATGTTTAACCCTAACCCTTACCATTCCTAACCCTATGTTTAACCCTAACCCTTACCATTACCTTATACCTATCCCTAGCCCTATGCCTAACTCTTACCCTATGCCTAACCCTAACCCTATATCTAACCCTTACCCTAACCCTAACAACATAAAACAATTTCTATTACAACATATAAAAAAATAACATACAAAACACACATATAAAAACGCCTTTTAGTGAAACATACAAATACAAAACACACATTAATATACATACCAAAAACACCACAATATAATAACACAATAAAATGACATCACATTACCACATTAACATTACCACATTTAAAACAGTAGATGGTGCATGTTCCCTGCGCTGCGTACTATCTAATTTTGTACATTAGATGAAGCTTAAACAGCGACAGCGCACGTCCACAAAATTGCTGACACATGCCTCCTCGTGCGCACCTCCTTTCTCTGTGAGCTGTATTAAGATCTTTAATCTGGTCCTGTTCAATTAATGAAGTGTGTGTATGCTCCTACATAAAGTGAGGCAACAGATATATAGAAGATATATATGTATGTCAGCATTCCTAGAGAAGATACTACTAAGATGGATGTTAAGATGTTATGAAGCCTTGCAATACAAAATCCAGAAGACACACATACTGTTACAGAATGTTATCAGTTCAAGTTTAAATATTCATCCATTTAACCTGTTACAAAGATTCCACAGCACTAAAAGCAGTTCCTCATTTTTATAATGCTGAGCCTGCGTTTATATTTTTAAATGCTGCATCTGAGTAAGGGCATTTTAGAGACATCAGAACTCTTAGTGAAGGATTCAAAAGAACCTGAAACATCTGCTGGGTAGGTTTGGCCATAACAGCCTTAGCAAGCTCAACTGAAGAAAGAGGATCGTAACAACTGGTGGCATCATCAGGATCCCATCATTCAACTATCCAAGACAGCAGCCAGGATGGAAAATTACAAGGAGATGTCATTGGTGGATCTGAAAAAGATATTTAGAAGCAAGGGCTTGGTCTGGATGACCAGGTATGACCACGGCAGACATGATTGAAGAGTTGACAAGGGAGGAGGAAGGTCCTCAAGGTGGGGAGACAGTGGATCGAGGTGATGAGCAAGTACAGGTCAACTCAGCTCCAATACCTGCCCCACGGCTGACAACTGCAGAAGAGGAAGAGGTATTTTGGAGGTTCCAGTGGTGGCAGGCAGTGATGCCCCAGGAGCTCACCAACAAACAGGTGATGACGCTCAGGGCACAGCTGAGTGAGGAGGTTCATCTACAGTGGAGAGGGCATGGGGCCAAGGGATCCCAAACGAGCGCGACCAGTTAAAGATGGCTTATACCAGTTTCAAGCAATTTGTAGAGGATAAAGATGACATAGACGGTTACCTATAGGACTTTAAACAGCAATGTGAGTTGAATCAAATCTCTGAGGAGGAGTGGATCAAATTGCTGGTGAGCAAGTTAACTGGATGGGCCGGAAGGTGTTCTGGGCTATGCCAAGGGAACAAGCAAAATAGGAGCTGAGGCAAGTACTCTTGGCCAGATATGCCATTACCCCAGAGGCATATTTGAAAAGATACAGGGAAGAAAAAAGGAGATACATATACAGAGGTGTTGTGTCGCATGAGACATGTGTGTTGTAGCTGGTGGAAGGCAAAAGGAGACACCACTGTAGAAGAAGTTCTAGATCTCATTCTACTAAAAGAATTGTATACAAATTATCCCAATGGACTGAGGGCATGGATGAAGGACTAAAAAGCCACTACAACTGACAAGGGAGCCAAGCTGGCTGATCATTTTATTGAAACCTGTGGGTATCGATGGAATAGAGGGCTACATTTGCTGGGGCCCTCTATGCACAGCAGCCACTTCTTTTGTTCCTAGTTCTTAGGTGACCCACTGTGCTCTGGGGGCCATAATGGAGTAGGGCCTCGCCCCATGGGAACTCCAATGCAACGACCAATGGGAAAGAGCCAGAGAGTTAAGTGTTTTTGGTGCCATCAGCCCGGATACATCAAGAGACTATCCTAATTTGGCCAAGACAATACAGCTACCAGACCAGTTTACTTACTGGGGAGTGGGACCTAGAGGCAAGGAGCGCTAAAGCAGCCCCATATGGGCCAGAAGAAGATGACCCCTACATTCCAGTGTTAATTTTGCAATCACAGGACAAGGTTCATCACCAGTCCATCCTTCAACCCATTTGTGTGCAGGGCAAGCACGTTTTGGAGTTTAGGGACACCAGGGCCGCTATCAACATGGTCCACTGTCATGGCACCTCACTCTGCTCTGCTGCCCAATCAACTGATGTCATTGTGGCCGGAAGGGCCACATTTTTTAATTCCAGTCGCCTGCTTGCAATTGGACTGGGGCACTGGTAATGGGATTCGAGAAGTATGAGTGATGACTGGACTGCCGTATGATGTGCTGTTGTGGAATGCTTTGGGGCCCATGGAGAGACGATACCTTCAAGCCATCACTAGAACTCAAGCTGCCAGGAGTTCCCAGGGAGAAGAGGAACAGACTGGTTTCCCGTAGCCTGCGTTGAGACTATTACCTGCTCGGGAAATAGGCCAGAGCTGGGGTGTTGTAGAGGATCTCAAACTAGCGCTTTTTATCAATTAAACTTTGGATGGAGCTAGGCGAAGGGCTGAGCACCAAGAAAGTGGCCCAGAGGGAGATTATTATGTCTGGGAGAAAGAGTTGCTATACAGAATTCCTGCAGTTACCAAAGGGGGAGAGCGGGAAAAGGTCCCTTGAGGGCTGCACCCAGGCCTGGATTTTTGGATATCCTTGCTGCAAGCAAGTGAGACTATTGCTTCTTCAGTCATCCTGATTGACTCACCTGTGCACAGAAAGGAAATCCTCAAATCCAGGCCTGGGTGCGGCCCTCCAGGACCGAGTTTGGAGACCCCTGCTCTATAGGATAAGGGGTAATTGGATCCCCAGTTTCATTACTTTCATTCACAACTATTAGTTATAGGGATAGCACTATATAGGCAGGAAAATGATAGAAAAATGTAAATGGTGGGCTCCACTACCAAGTAGATTAGGTTACACTTAGCACACAGCACTAGCACTTAGCACCTTACATTCACAGTCACTAAGCACTTTAATCAGTCCTAATTCAAGCACTTTAATCATACTTTCTGATATTTGATATTAACTATATGATTACTAATGATGACTCAATATTGTTAATTAGTACTTTTTTGTAATCAATTGATGTTTAAGATGTAGATATTGTGTATATAAAACAATATAGAATTGTGAATTTACATAGGTGTAAATACAGATGTCTATTCACTGCGAGAACATTTCGGAATATTTTAACATTTTAATTGTCGTGTTTCTATTTTAAAGTGTATAAAAAAACATGTTAATTTTAATCCATGGTGTTTTAGCTTGTAACTAGATTCCCAGGTAGCTATGCAGTGAATTTTGTACAAATATATCCAATAGGAGGATGCCTTACAAATATATAAAGTCAGGTCCATAAATATTGGGACATCGACACAATTCTAATCTTTTTGGCTCTATACACCACCACAATGGATTTGAAATGAAACTAACAAGATGTGCTTTAACTGCAGACTTTCAGCTTTAATTTGAGGGTATTTATATCCAAATCTGGTGAACGGTGTAGCAATTACAAGAGTTTGTATATGTGCCTCCCACTTTTTAAGGGACCAAAAGTAATGAGACACTTGGCTGCTCATCTGTTCCATGGCCAGGTGTGTGTTATTCCCTCATTATCCCATTTACAAAGAGCAGATACAAGCTCCGGTGTTCATTTCAAGTGTGCTATTTGCATTTGTTGCTGTTAACTCTCAATATGAGATCCAAAGAGCTGTCACTATCAGTGAAGCAAGCCATCATTAGGCTGAAAAAACAAAACAAACCCATCAGAGAGATAGCAAAAACATTAGGTGTGGCCAAATCAACTGTTTGGAACATACTTAAAAAGAAAGAACGCACCGGTGAGCTCAGCAACACCAAAAGACCCGTGAGTCCACGGAAAACTACTGTGGTGGATGACCGAATAATTCTTTCCCTGGTGAAGAAAACACCCTTTCACAACAGTTGGCCAGATCAAGAACACTCTCCAGGAGGAAGGTGCATGTGTGTCAAAGTCAACAATCAAGAGAAGACTTCACCAGAGTGAATACAGAGGGTTCACCACAAGATGTAAACCATTGGTGAGCCTCAAAAACAGGAAGGCCAGATTAGAGTTTGCCAAACAACATCTAAAAAAGCCTTCACAGTTCTGGAACAACATCCTATGGACAGATGAGACCAAGATCAACTTATACCAGAGTGATGGGAAGAGAAGAGTATGGAGAAGGAAAGGAACTGCTCATGATCCAAAGCATACCACGTCATCAGTGAAGCATGGTGGTGGTAGTGTCATGGCGTGGGCATGTATGGCGGCCAATGGTTCTCTATTATTAATTGATGATGTGACTGCTGACAAAAGCAGCAGGATGAATTCTGAAGTGTTTCGGGCAATATTATCTGCTCATATTCAGCCAAATGCTTTAGAACTCATTGGACGGTGCTTAACAGTGCAGATGGACAATGACCCGAAGCATACTGCAAAAGCAATCAAAGAGTTTTTTTAAGGGAAAGAAGTGGAATGTTATGCAATGGCCAAGTCAATCACCTGATCTGAATCCGATTGAGCATGCATTTCACATGCTGAAGACAAAACTGAAGGGAAAATGCCCCAAGAACAAGCAGGAACTGAAGACAGTTGCAGTAGAGGCCTGGCAGAGCATCGCCAGGGATGAAACCCAGCGTCTAGTGATGTCTATGTGTTCCAGACTTCAGGCTGTAATTGACTGCAAAGGATTTGCAATCAAGTATTAAAAAGTGAAAGTTTGATTCATGACTGTTAATCTGTCCCATTACTTTTGGTCCCTTAAAAAGTGGGAGGCACATATACAAACTGTTGTAATTCCTACACCGTTCACCTGATTTGGATGTAAATACCCTCAAATTAAAGCTGAAAATCTGCAGTTAAAGCACATCTTGTGGTGGTGTATAGAGCCAAAAAGATTAGAATTGTGTCGATGTCCCAATATTTATGGACCTGACTGTATATATATATATACATACATACATACATATACATTATGCTGTTAATGCCTTTGTTATAGCATGTTTATTACTGTTACTATACACATTTTTCATAAAAATATATCTGTTTGTATTGTAGTGCAACATAAATCCCTAAAATAAATGTTTTTAAAAAATCAATAGTTGCCACAGAAAAGCACAATTCTATATAATAGTTAATAAATGAGTCTGTATTTATTTGTTTTTCTTCCTAAAACATTTTGTTCATTAACTACTTCCTCAAAAGAGCCGACTGTAAATCTGGGGCTTCATGGGTATATCAAGGATATCTTTGCTTGGGTTTGATTGGCTAATTTCAATATCTGAGTCATTAATATATTGATCAGAGCCCAAGCACAAATATACTTAAATCCTAGTCACTGAGAAACATGTAATGTATCAACTAAGATGAGATGACTTATGTTGTTTGATTATTCTATGTACCTCCATTACAAGTTTATTTTGAGCTCCTATTTCTCTGCCCTCCATATTGCCAAACAGAACAATTTCTCATCATTGATATCGAATCGTTCCTCCGACCCCAAACGTTTGTTGGCTAAATTCAACACTCTCCTCTGCCCACCCCCACGTCCCACCCATCCGCTCTCACAGTTTAAGACTTTGCCAATAAATTTAAACATAAGATTAAAAACATTTGAAATGAATAATCTTCTCAACATGGTTTACACACTGCCTCCTTTACCCTTTCCCATCCGGCCTTTACGCTTTCCCACTCCCACATTTATTATGGACTCCTTTGACATTGTAACTGAGGATGAAGTCTACTATCAAACTCGCGCCTTACATCCTGTCCACAGGATCCTATTCCATCACAGCTAATCCCTCCCCTCTCCACCACACTTATCCCTGCATGCATACATATATTCAACCTTTCCCTAAATACTGGTAAGTTTTCATCATCTTTAAAACATGCCATAATTACACGCATTCCTAAGAAACCCTCATCTGATTCTACTTCTGCATCTAACTATCGGCCTCTCTCTACTTCCCCTGGCTTCAAAACTGCTTGAGTGGCTCATCTACATTCACTTTACCATTGTATTTCCTCCAACTCACTTCTTGACATCTTCCAATGTGATTTCTGGTCCCATCACTCCACTTAGACAAAAGTCACTAATGACTTGCTCACAGCCAAGTCATAGGGCCACTTCTTTATTCTGATAATCCTGGATCTCTCTGATGCCTTTGACATGCATGACCACCATCTTCTAATCCAAATTCTTCCCTCTCTTGGCATGTGTGACCCTGCGTTCTCATGATTTACATCAAACCTACAAACTGGAACATTTAGTGTCTCCTTCTCTGGCAGAACTTCTTCACCTCACGCTCTGTCTGTTGGCAAAGGCCATACCACCATTTTCTTCTGAAGCAAGTTACCATCCTGTCTGCTTAAGAAAGGTATACATCTTCTCCTATCAACATTGCATATCTTGTTATATTTTGTAACTTATATCATCTGTATATATATATTATGAGTTATTTTACTGTGGTTTTTACATCCCCCATCGGGACAGCCAAGCCCACAGACATTTACTCCAGAAACAAATAACCACACAGAAAACAAATTCAAAATGTAGCTAGTCATTACTGAAATTAGTTCTGGAAGCCTATTTCCAAGGCTATGAGCATTTGTGCACATGGCAGAGACTAAATTTTTTGGGGATTATTATTAGACTCTCTGACTATCTTATCAGTCTTGCTTGTACAGAAACCACCATTTAAGCCCAAAGCTACACCATCAGACCACAAGGTATATTCCGTGTCCTTTCCACATTTTGGGACCACTATCCTTACATAGTTTAAATGACTGCTAATTAAGTTTTTCAACTTCTCAGTATAAATCCCTCTACCTAAGAGATAAAGAAAACCTGAAAACTTCTTAACTTAGTTAATGTAAGAGCAAGAAAGGCCTTCAAGGTTTACAACACTTATATCCAACTCTCGAGTTACAGAGTTATTTAATTTGAGCAGGGCGCGAGTTACAGGCTTGAGACGCAAACCTGTAAACCATTTGTCGAATGTTGGATGCGCCGCCGTGAACATGATCAATTAGTCAAACCCGTAGTTACGGGTTTAGATGGAGCCAATGGCAACAGAGATCGTCATCATGACATCACTGAAAAATGGAGGTTGGATTTCAATTACGAGTTTCGAACGGACCCACTTTCCCGAAATAATGCAATATTAATAAAACCGTCTAGTCCATGAGAGTTCCATTATATGTATTAACATATTGATTGCCAGGATATATAAAAACATGGCAATGAAAGTGAAAATAAAGTATTTTATATTGCAGATTTGCGAGCCTGAGAATGTTGTGCTATTAATTCTAATACCTAACATCACTTTCCCTTTTATTAGAAGTACTGTAGCGTTTTTATATTTGCATATACAGTGCCACGGCTTTAACCCACTAGCGGGTCCTCTCTGGTACCCATTGACCTTTTGGCTCCGTTTGCAGGTTAGCGACTTGAATGCCAGTAAATTTGTTGCAATTTAATACCGTGATTGGAACGTAGCAGTTACGGGCTTGACAGATCAAAGGATTTGCGAGTGCAGTCCAAATTTCTACCTCCCAATGTAACCTCCCTGGCGGTCTGGGCGTGTCAGTACCCCTGAGTGTTAAAGCGGTACACTTGGGGATACTGACGAAGCCAGACCGCCTGCTCCTACATTTACATTTTTGATGTAGTGTAGTGGCCCTTTTCACCCCCGCAACACACCATTCCCCCCTCTCCTCCCCTTCCACCTCTCCCTTCTCCTCCCATTCCCACTCTCCCTTCACCTCCCTTTCCCACTCTCCCTTCTCCTCCCCTGCCCCCCACCTTCCTCCCCCTTCTCCCATTCTTCCTGCCCGGGAATCGCTATTGACGCGTGACGTCACTTGGGACTCCCGGACATTGCCAGAAGACATGCCGCAGGGGAAGTATGAGAGGCATTACACAGTAAGAGGATGGGGGAAGGGGGAGGAAGGAGGAAGTGTGTAATCCCAAGCGTGGTTCTGGGTTGCTGCTTTACAAACTGCAAATTATCCCAGAGCCACGCTCAGGATTATCACTAGAGCAGTTATTAGCCACAAGTCATGCGGGCTACATTACGGGCTATGGTCTTCAACGTTGAGGGAATTTAATAGGGCTATTAGTGTGTGAAAGAAACACATTAAAATGATAGCGGATTATTGAACAGGTAATAATGTTTGACTTTTACTATTAATAGTACTAATAAAAAAGGTAAAGGAGTGGTTTATGGCATGATATGGATTATGGTTGGGATAAGCATAATTATGAGATATGATAAGGAAATGGAATAAGGTTAATTAATGGGTGTGGATGCTTGTATCAGTGTGCTTAGCACTTGAAATTAATTGTACAGACACAAAGTAGATTTTGTTAAAAAAATTGCACAGGAAATAATTGTACTAATTAAAACCACCCTGTCTAAAATAAAAATGAATAATTAATTAAAAGAGTGATCTACAGTAAATAAAGCTTAACTTTACACATGGAAGATTGCAGAGAGTGTTATTTGCTTCTTCTCTCACTTGACTTGTTATCCAACTCTCTGACCTTTGTAAATTTTGCCTATACAGATTCAAAAAATTAAGTGTCTACAATGTATATACACTAAGGTCCTCATTCAATTGTGATTTGGCTAATTGAATAGGGCTCTAAATAAGCACATAACATATATTTTTTAAATAAGTTTTTAGTCAGTAATCATCTATCCAAAAGCAAGGTTTTCACTAACTAAAAACTTATTTTTAAAAATTATGCTATGTGCTTATTTAGAGCCCTATTCAATTGGTCAAATTGCAATTGAATGAGGCGCTAAGACATTAGGAAATACCAGTATGTTCACCTAACAAAATATGTATACAAAATTCTATAAATCACAAAATGCAAAAAAAAAAAAAAAAGTAATGTAAAAAAGCAGCAAAACACTGGTCTGTTTCCTTTGCTTTCTAGGCCACATACAAGACCACATTTTAAAGTGCTAGAAACAGAAGTCATAAATACAATCAAATATCAAATACCTTTCATTAAAGAAATAAGTAATTTTTGCTTATAGTCCCCAAAATTCACTAAACTTAGCAGATGCAATCAATTTCCCCCCACAGAATATAGTCAAACCAGCCTTTTGCAAACCACTAGAAAAACTAATAAGGGGAATGGAGGGGCTAAGTTATGAAGAAAGACTAACAAAATTAAACTTATTTTCGCTAGAAAAAAGGCGCTTACAAGGGGATATGATTACCTTATATAAATACATCAAGGGTCAATATAAGGCTTTGTCAAGTGAACTTTTTGTAGCAAGAGATTTTCAACTGATAAGAGGACACCCTTTGAGGTTAGAGGAAAAAAGATTTCACCTTAAACAAATAAAAGGGTTCTTCACAGTTAGGGTGGTTAAACTGTGGAATTCTCTACCAAAGGAGGTGGTGACAGCGAATTCGATAGACAACTTCAAAAAGGGGTTAGATATATTTTTGAATATAGAGGGCATTCAAGGCTATCCTAGATAACTAGCAAAGGAATATTGATCCAGGGAGAAATTTGATCGCCAGTTTCTGGGGTCAGGAAGGAATTTTGCTTTTTTCCCCTTATGAGACAATTGGCAAAGTTTCAATGTTTTTTTTTTTTCTGTTTGCCTTCCTCTGGATCAATTAACAATTAACAATAATAATAAATAGTCCACATTAAAAAGATCAATAGAGATCTAAAAAGGTTGAACTTGATGGACTAACTCTTTATTCATCCTCCAATACTATACTATTAATAATTATTTAATCAATAATTTAATTAATAACTAATCCACATATTGCAGATCAGAGGAGATCTTAACAGGTTGAACTTGATGGACTGAAAGTCTTTTTTCAACCTTAATTACTATGTAACTATGTAACTATGCAACTTTGCAGCCATTGGCACCTTATTGAATCTACCCTGCTTAAAGTACCTGTTCAGGGTAGAATTGCCTGGTATTTCGGGGCTGGGTCACTCTTTTGAGTGGGACCAGACTGATATATTAAAGGATATTTCTCCCTGTGAAGGGCACAAGTGAGCTAAAAGAGGTTGCTCTCAGAGTGGCTTATCATGGCTATAGAACTAACCTATTAAGGTTGGTTCCTTCTCTGATGAGCACCTCTGACTTTGTTGTTTTGTATATATATATATATATATATATATATATATATATATATATATATATATATATATACATACATATATATATATATATATATATACATACATATATATATACATATACATATATATATATATATATATATATATATATATATATATATACATACACACACATATATATATATACACACACACATATATATATATATATATATATATACACATATATGTCTATATATATATACACACCTATATAAATACTTTATTATCTGCCGATGCTGGACTCCCCTTCCTGGGGTGAGGAGGCGTCAACAAAAGGCCAAAGGGCCAAGGGGGGCCAGAGAGGTCTGCGGGGGCCACAAAGACCGAAGGGGCCACAAAAGGCAGAGGGAGGCCACAGAGGTCAGCAGTGAGCCACAGGTGGCTGCAAGGACAGAGGGCGCCACAGGGGGCTGAGGGAGGCCACAGGGGGCCGTGGGGAGGGTCACTGCGGACTGAGGGAGACCGCAGAGGTCCTCGAGGGTCCATAGGATGCTGAAGGGCAAGACAGGGGGCTGAGTGAAGTCGCAAAGGGGCCACTGGAGGCAGAGGTGGGCTGGATGGGGCCAAATGGCCTGTGGGGGGCACAGGGGGCCCCTGTGGCCTGAGGTGGGCTACAGTAGGCCATAAGGGGCCACAGGGAACCCAAGGAAGGTCTGCGGGGGCCATAAGGGGCCATAGGGGCCATGGGACCCCTGGGGGTCCGCGGGGGATACATAGGACCTGTGGAGGCTACTGAGGACCACAGGGGGCCAGTGGGAGCCATCGAGAACCTGTGGGGAGCACTGGAGGGCTGCGGGCACCACAGGGTGGCTGCAAGGGCCACAGGGTACCAGCGGAAGTTCTGCGGGGTCTGTGGGAGGTCCACAGGGGCCCCTCAGAGTCCGCCTCTGATCTAGTATGATAACAATTGATAAAACATTCTAAAACTATGTATCAATAAATCATTGACTAGCACAAAAAAAGTTCCCATATGTGCTCTGTGCATTAGATAGAGGGTAAATAAGTATGTGGAAAATGTGTTTTCATTTTTTAAATTGATGCTGAATTCATGGCATTATGATCACTTGGAGTCAGGATCAAACATATTTTTGAGATCTAGTTTCAAACTTGAAACTCTGTTAAGAAAAGGGACTACAATTTGTACCAAGTAGTTTAGAACAAATTATTTTTGCCAGGCAGTGAACAATAAGCTAGGCATAGTCTCTGTTAAAAAAATGAGATCCTGTGGTTTCACTAAACACTTTGTGACTCAAATACAGATTCTAATGATTCATTAAAGCAAGACTTTTCTGATTCTGGAGTACAGACAGGCTATGAAAAACAAGAAAGATCTCCACATATGTTTCTTACAGTAGACATAATAGTCTTAGCTAACTCCTAACAGATACTGATCAGAGATTATTAAATATCTGTCAGGAAAAAGTAACCGATGCTCTTATATCATTCAAAAGAATGCTCTATTCTCTAAAATTAACCTATTATATTTGACTACTACAGCCACATGTAATACATTAAAGCAGGCAATTTAATTATGTCTACCGATAACTCATGATCAGATGAAATAGAGAGAGATCTATTCTCTTGGTAAATTCCCATTACATTCTTGAGTGTTACCTTTTTTCACCATTGCGTTTATAATCATCAGCCTATTTTATCTCTATTTCAATCAAATAAATAAAAGTTAATTTGTAAAGAACTTTTTTTCTGTGCACAGAAGCAATATATCATTTGTGCACATAAAACAGTAACATACTATCATATATTGATATATACCATTGATATATATACTCCCCATAGCTAAAGAGTGTACAATTATCCTACTAGTTTTTGTTTGTTTTTGCTATGTTCTGGATGACCATTTTAGTAGGCATAGCACAGATATTACTACGATATACTGTAGTTTTTGTATCTAATTGACATTTATTCATTTTCTTGTGCAGGTATCTTTCCTCGAGTTGCACTTGAACATTACACCACATGCAGCTTGTAAGACAGATCACAAAACACCTGTTTGTTCCAAAAGAGCTATAATCATCAATGGTACCAAGCTGAAGATTTATTAGGAAAACACAACTAATACAAAATTGTACATTTTTTTCAAATATAGTTAAAAATAGCCAATATGTATGTTATAAATAAATGTCAGTTCATTTTATATTTCTCCTTTAAAACAAACTTTTAAAAATGGGGAAATGATATAGAATTACTTACCAAGCTTTCCCAAGCTGGCCACCAAAATCCATAGAGACAGAACATAAGGAGTTTGGACACTGACCCATTCAAATGCTACAATGTGAAAACCAGCAGCACTCGTGTTAGAGACCCCAGTAGATCTGATGACCTGGCTCTTCAAATATCCTAAAGAATTAAGATCCTCACGTCTTTCTTTTTGAGTTCTTATAGTATCTGTTCTTCCATATGTTGTACATAACAGCAAAAACAAACAGCTAATTGTCAGGGTCTTCAGTGTTGACATTTTCTGCTCAATACTTTTAACAGCAGTGCTAAGTTATGTCCTAATGTGGGTTCCAGCCTTTTAGAAGTATATGTTTTACTAAATTCAGTTTTTGCATTTAATACCTCTGTAATTTTAGATGAGCTTAATATGTTTTCTTTTGTTCTGCAATATTCTTGCTCTACCAGAGCAACACTGAAATAAATATGTGTGATTTTAAAGTCATAGATAAGCACAGGCTATTTCTATCTACTCAAAAAGAGCAAAATAACTATCGTGTTTGCAATTTATATCTATGGCATGGATCTGTGGGCTGGGCAAAAGCTGAATCACACAGTAATTATTTAGACCATAACAAGGTCAATAAACGTGAGACTTGTACGCATGCTGAGATTACCTTTTCAAATAAAAAAATACTGATGTGGCTTGAACAGCCCTGATCTCAGTAGGAGGGATATTTACTAAGGGCCTCATTCAATTGCTATTTGGCCAATTGAATAGGGCTCTATATAAGCACAGAGCATATTCTTTTACAGGTCTTCACTAACTTAAAACGTCTGTAAAAAATATGCTCTGTGCTTATATAGAGCCCTATTCAATTGTCCAAATCGCATTTGAATGAGGCTCCCAGCTTCTCAGGGGCTGAGATATGTATCACTGTTATTGGTGTGATCTACTTCTTGTGGGAAAAACTAAAAGTGCAGCTCTTCAGATACTACTGTGATATCCCTGTGATAACTTAAGAAATATAACTCTTGGTCAAACTTTAAAGTAGGAGATCAATAAAGTCAGCAAATAAGTGTATAATAGAAATTATACAATATTTATATACTAGCAAAAAATTACGTCAATAAAATGTTAAAACTGGGAATGCTTTTTGTGACACAATGTGAGTGTACTGGGTTGCTCAACTATATAGACCCCTATAGCACACTAATGAACCCATGTAATAACACTATAAGTGGAATGAAGGTCACCCTCATGACACAAAGTGTTTGCAGTACACTATGTTAACCCTGTCTCTTATGGGTGTCTATACACACCCTCATAAGCCTCTATTTATATATCCTTATGGGACTAATGAAGTTAAAGACCCTCATAGGACAGTTAGAAGCCTAAGCTTAACCCATAAGTGCTATGAGGGTCCTCCAGGACCCCCCTGACACTAAGTACAAACACTACACTGCACTATACCCCCCAATAAAGCATTACATGTAAACTAACCCCCCTACATTAACCTATTAACATCAACACTACCTACCCTACCTGCTAATAAACCCTCCCACCCCACTAATTACAGAAAATAATAAAACCTAACTCACAAAAAGTAATAAAACCTAAGTTACAGAAATAAAAAATGTACATTACAGTAAATTATAAACCTAAGTAACAAAAACAGAAACATTTACACTACACAAAATAAAAAAACCTACATTACAACCCCCCCCCCCACACTACAGAAAAAAAAAACATTACACACCTGAAAAGAAAATACATACAATATATATACCCATTACATTACAATAGGAAAAAAAAAAAAAAAACAATACTCCCCTATGATAACTTTAAATGGCGACTGGATTTATATCTAATTAAAAAGGGAATTCACGGTTATCCTGGATAATTAGAGAGAGAGTATTGATCCAGGGAGAAATCCGAACACCAGTATCTGGGGTCAGGAAGGAATTTCTTTTTCCCTTTGAGATGATTGGCGAAGTTTCACTTGTTTTTTTTTTCTGTTTGCCTTCCTCTGGATTCATTAATAATTTAAAAATAAAAATAAAATTAAAAAATAATTACAAAATTGATTAATAATTAACAACTAATTATTTTTAATTTAATTAATAACTAATCCGCATATTACAGATAGGAGGAGATCTTAAAAGGTTGAACTTGATGGACTGAAATACTTTTTTCAACCTTAATTACTATGTAACGATGTAACACCCAATCTGAAGGCACTGTTCCTCTCAGCCAATCACAATGGGATAAACCCCCAGAGAGTGATTGGCTGAAGGCATCTGCGCCTTGTGATTGGCTGTTATCTGATTAACAGTGACAACAGCCAATCAGAAGGTGCAGATGTGTTCAGCCAATCACCCCGTGGGGGTATATCCCATTGTGATTGGCTGAATGGAATAACGGCTTCTGATTGGCTGTTGTCATTGTCAATAAGTTGGTGTATCCTATTGTGATTGGTTTAAAAAAAGATTGACAGGTGCATTAGCCAATGAGAATGGGATACTGGGGTGTATCCCATTCTGATTGACTCAAACCTTGGCGCCTTCTGATTGTCTGAAATTTGATTGACAGCATTTTCAGCCAATCATAAGTCACCATTGGCAATTTTCTTCTTGAAAATGCTGTAGGAGGCTCATTAGCACTGGGGAATCTTCCAGGGCCCAGCCGGGGCAGAAGAGGAGGAGCCTAGGGACATCGTGGGGAGGTAAGTACAATGTATATTATGTTTATTTTATTTGTGTATTTATTTACGCAATTTATTTTTTTAACAGGGGGCTTCGCCGGAGAAGAAATGAAGAAAGACAGGGACATGCTGGAAAGGTGAGTAGAATATTTAGAATATTTAAGATGTTTATTTATTATATGTAAATGTTTTATACTATTATTTTTTTCCCTTTTTTCCTGTAATGTAGATTGTTTATTTTCTGTAACTTAGATTTTATTATTTTTTGTGAGTAAGGTTATATTATTTTGTGTAATTATTGGGGTGGGGGGTTTATTAGGAGGTTGGTACTGTAGGTGTTAATAGGTTAGTGTAGAGGGGGGTTAGTTTAGATGTAATTGTTTATTGGGGGGTATAGTGTAGTGTTTGTAGTTAGTGTCATGAGGGTTCTTGAGGACCCTGATGGCATTTATGGGGTTAAGGTTGGGGTGTAACTGCCCCATAAGGGTCTTTATATACCCTTATGAGACTGATGGGGTTAAATAGAGGCTTATGAGGGTCTGTATAGACCACATAACAGACGGGGTTAAATAGGCTTAGATGGGTTTAAATAGGAGCAGTTATGGTTACTTAGGTACTGTTAGAGTTAAATGTGTAGTGTTAGGATTAAATAGTCACAGGATTGGGTTATTGGGGTATAGTTAGGGTTAATAGTGTAGTGGTTACACTTTGTGTAATGAGGGTCCTGGATGACCCTCATGGTACTTATAGTGTTATTACATGGATTAAATAGTGTTCTATAGGGGTCTATATAGACCTCTATTAGACTGATAGAGTTAATTATTGTCTTATGGGGGTCTGTATTGACCCCCATGAGTTACACAGAAGTTACATAGTATTTAAGATTGAAAAAAGACTTTCAGTCCATCAAGTTCAACCTTTTAAGATCTCCTCTGATCTGCAATATGCAGATTAACTATTAATTAATTAGTTGTATATAAAAAAACAATTAAAACAAATAAATAATCAATTCTCTCCTGATTCCAGACACCGGCGACCGAACTTCTCCCTGGATCAATACTGCCTCTCTAATTATCCATGATAACCCTGAATTCCCTTTTTAATTAGAAATAAATCCAGTCCCCTTTTAAAGTTATCTATGGAATCCGCTGTCACCACCTCCTCTGGTAGAGAATTCCACAGATTAACCACCCTTACTGTAAAGAACCTTTTTCTTTCTTTAAGGTGGAATCTTTTTACTTCTAACCTCAAGGGATATTCTCTTGTCAGTTGAAAACCTCTTGGCACAAAAAGCTCCCTTGACAAATCTTTATACTGACCCTGGATGTATTTATATAAGGTAATCATATCTCCTCTTAGACGCCTTTTTTTCTAGAGAAAATAAGTTTAATTTGGTAAGTCTTTCTTCATAACTTAGCCCCTCCATTCCCCTTATTAGTTTTGTTGCCCTCCTCTGTACCTTTTCCAGCTCTAAAATGTCCTTTTTATGAATTGGTGCCCAAAATTGTTCTCCATATTCCAAATGAGGGCGTACTAGAGATTTGTATAGTGTCAGAATTATATTTGCTTCCCTGGCTTCTATACCCTTCTTAATACATGCTAATATTTTATTTGCCTTTGCAGCTGCTGCTTGGCTTTGAGCACTGTTACCTAGGTGGTTGTCCACAAGCACTCCCAAATCCCTTTCAATATCCAATACACCTAGATTTGCTCCATTAAGATTATAAATTGCATGGCTATTTTTCTTTCCCAGATGCATAACTTTACATTTATTCGTATTAAATCTCATCTACCATTTAGATGCCCATTCCTCAATTTTATGTAAATCTCTTTGGAGGGAAAGCACATCACTATCTGATTTAATTACCTTGCCCAACTTCGTGTCATCAGCAAAAATGGAGACACCACACTCCAATCCTACCTCTAAGTCATTAATAAATATGTTAAAAAGGAGAGGACCTAATACTGAACCCTGAGGAACCCCACTTACCACATTAGTCCAATCGGAGTATGTTCCATTTACAACAACCCTTTGCTTCCTGTCTTTTAGCCAGCTCTCAATCCATGAGCAGATATTTACTGCAACTCCTGTATCTCTTAGTTTGCACAATAGTCTCCCATGTGGCACTGTATCAAAAGCCTTTACAAAATCCAAAAAGACTACATCCACTGAGTTGCCTTGATCTAGGTTCCTACTAACCTCCTCATAGAAACTATTAGATCTGTTTGACATGACCTATTCCTCATAAATCCATGTTGACTCCTACTTATAATCCTGTTCAAATAGACATATTCTTGTATATTATGCCTTATTAACCCTTCTAAAAGCTTCCCCACTACAGAAGTGAGGCTCACTGGTCTATAATTCCCCGGATTTGCAGGGTTAATGAAAGGGATTATGGGGGTCTGTATTGACCCCCATGAGTGACAGGGTTAATGAATGTCTTATGGGGGTCTGTATTGCCCCCTATGAGTGACATGGTTAATTAAGGGGTTATGAGGGTCTTAATTGGCCCCCATGAGTGACAGGGTTAATGAAGGGCTTATGGGGGGTCTGTATTGACCCCCATGAGTGACAGTGTTAATTAGGGGCTTATGGGGGTCTATATTGACCTCTATGAGTGACATTGTTAATTAAGGGCTTATATTATATTATAATTGTGCAGTCTTGGTTAACACAATACAACAGCAAATAATTGGCATCCCATTCTATTAAGGGCCGTAAAATGGTGGCAAAGCTGCAATTCTTTGCGGACAGCTTACGACCCTGCGTAGCACTATGCTGCTATTCAAATGAACAGCACCACAAGGAGGTCCCCTTTACGGACGATTGCAAACTATGCAATCGGCTGCAAGCATTTCTAGAGAGCGCGTAAATCGTTTTTAAAGGCTGCAACGTCGTAAAACTGTGAATGCAAATATAAATTCAAGACAGCACTGTAAATGATAGGCAACATAATGGGGGACATGAGGCTTAATAGCAACACCCTCTCAAGCTTGCACATCACCAAAATCCAATATTTTATTTCAGGTTAATTTTCCATCCCAAGTGCCGCGGGCTTCAATGACCTTGAAGCCAGTAAATCGTTGTTAAAACCCATACCGGTTTGGAGGTTGAAGGCCGCAAACTCAAAGCATTGTAAAAGCAAATATATATTCAATCCAGCACTGTAAATGATGGGGAACACAATGGGGGACATGAGGATTAATAGCAAAACATTCTCAAGCGCGCACATCGCCAAATTTAATTTCCGTCCAAGGTTCCACAGGCTTTAATGACCTCCAAGCTCGTAGCTCGTTATTTAAGCCTGTGTGGACTTGGAGGGTGAATGTCCTCCAAGGCCGTGGGTCTTGCATGATAGATAGAAAACAAAGATTTAACATGAAATTAAATTTATTTATTTGCAGATTTGAGAGTAGGGGAATGTTGAGCTATTCATTCTAAGACCAAACATCACTTTCACTTTTAATAAAAGTACAGGATGGCTTTTCTATTTGCTTAATTAGTGCTACGATTTGTAAGTAAGCCCTTTGCGACACCTCCGTGGCCCAAGTAACCTGTGGGTCTATTTCACCCATTTACGGACTTGATGGAGGCTAAACCGGCAGCCGTTGCGGGTCTGATATGCCCCAAGCCCGTGGCTGTCGGACACAGAAATTGAACATGAATTACAAAAATTATTTGCAGATTTGAGTGTAGGGGAATGTTGTGCTATGAATTCTAACACCTACAATCACTTTTACGTCTTAAATTACAGGATGGCTTTCTTATGTGCTTAATTGGTGCTACGAATTGTAAGTAAGAGCCTTGCAGGACATTTTTGGTGTAAGTAAGCTGCGGCTCGGTTTTAGTGAATTACGGCCTTGACGGAAGGGTTTGCATAGAATTTGAATAGCTACCTGGGCTTTCTTGCGGCCACAACTCTTGCGGCCGCGTAAGATCAAAGGCTTTGACGGAAGTAGGCTCATCACAAGCGGCCGCAGCACGACGGCCATAAGCCGCCAGGAGGCCACAAATTGAATAGCAACGTAGCCTGCGGCCTCCCCTTGCAGCCTTGCAGCTCTTACGGCCCTTAATAGAATGAGGGCCTTGGTCTCCAACTCCAAAAGTACAGTTACAACGTGTTCAGCAACATCTTTACTTATGTTTGACTTTTGTTTGCATCCTTAAAGGGTCATTGAAGTCATTAAAACAGCTCTGCACCATCATTTAGAGCAAGTAAAAGAAAAAATTTGTTAAACCTTTTTCATTAGAAAGTCTGTTCAGCATTTTATAATTGTTTAACAATGCTGCATGATAGCTTTTAAGGTACTCAAACAGTGTATTAAAAATTACCCTAAGCAGAAGTTTCTGCAACACAAAATGTATTGAGCTTATAAACATGTCCCATCAGTTTCTGAATAGGCAATACATGCTTCTGTTTGTCTTAAATGCAATAATAAAGTTCACATGAGTTCCCTTTGATATTAGAATGCCTACAGCTTACCATTTTTGGTATGGGAATGAGACATTTATTGACATTTGTAGTGTAATTATGATTTTTGGTCCTTGCAGAAGCTGCAGACACACTACATGCAGAGAAGCAGGCAGTTGAGGAAATTACTGATATGATACAGTGAAATATGCATCAGTTTTAAAAATTAAAAAATTTTTTTTTTTTGTTCAGGGCTCTGTTTCATGATGTAGAGCGGTATTGATTCTATCTATGTCACATTAAAAAGCCTCCTCATAATACAAAGAACATTGCTTAATATAAAATAAGAACTCATGAGAATGTATATACTGTCTTATTTTGCATGAATAATCAATGTGCAAATAAATCATCAGAACCTAATAACCAATCTCTCATGTCAGACCACCTCATATTTACAAAACACAGCAAATCATGTATTATTATTATTATCTTTATTTATATTGCGCCAACATATTCCGTAGCACATTTCTGACTGAATTTTGGTGCAAAACTCGATTTAGTGAAAAACTGATGAAAGATGAATGAGCAGAGACTGCTACTCGTTAAGTGTTATTTATAAAACATTTTCTCAGATTAAAACTTAGCCACAAGCTAAGGTAATAAAAAATGTACTTTGGAATCCAAAAGCCTCCTTACAAATGACTTTAAAATGAAGGTCATAAATTAAATTCAACTTTTTTCTAGAGTTTAGATTAAACAGCTTATCAGAATTTGTTGTGCAAATACACAACTGGTTTGTTGCGTCAAAGGCTGGAATAGTCAATATAGCACCTTTGTGCCACACATCTATTCACAAAGAATCATTTATGTTTGCATGATGTTAACCATCTAGATTACTGAAAATCCTTTAATAGAATATTATGACAAAATTGGAATAGTTTTGATCAACACATTAACATAGGAGTTAAACTTAGGAGCCAGCCAAGTTTGTTAGGCGCTAGCCAATAATTTTTAGGAGCAAGGGTATGGATTACATATATAAATACACGGTAGTGAGCTGGCTTGGTGGGTATATAAGGGGACATTTTGGCATTCTGCAAATATATCAACCATTGCTGTCATGGGTAAAACGTGTGATTTATCTGACTGAAAATGGGGTGGTCATTGGCTTTCAGGCCATAGGTGGCAGTATTTCTGAAACAGAGCATTTTGTGAACTCTTCCCATGCTGCTGTGGTTAAAGTGTACTGTAACTGAACAGATGGCACCATTGCAAATAAACAGTGTTAAAACTGCAGAGCACCACGTGCCATTGATGTCAGAGGTGAACTTGGGCTGTGAAGGCCAACCACCATTAAGCAATTCACTGTCCAAACAAACCAGTGGGCTACCAGACTTGTGTCTAAAATGAAAGCTAACCCTGTTGCGTATGGGGCTCTGAAGCAAACGGCTGGTCAGTGCATCCATGTTGACGAGGGATCATCCTCAGAAACGGTTTCAATTTGCAAGACAGTACAGAAATTGGACCTCTTCAAAGGGTTAACTTATCTGATGAGTCAACTTTTCTGCCCCATTTACTGGACGGACATTGGCGTGTCAGGTGTGAAACCTCAGAGAACAAACACTCTGCAACCATTGTTGGAAGACATTCTAGAAGACACTCTCAACCAATTGGTTTATCTATCAAGTAGATAACAGATCAAGTACAGCCATACATGTTGCCTGTCTTCCCTGGAGCGGATCGAATCTTCCAGCTGGACAATGCAACATGTCACATGGCCAGAATTATCTGGGAGTAGTTGGAGTAGCACAACATAGACTTCCAAGTACTTCCTTGACCACCAAATTCCCCAGACTTGAATCACCTGTGGGACCACTTTAATTGCCATGTATCCACCACGCAATCTTCAGCAGCTGTTGGATGCACTGCAATCTGCAGATACCCTTGCCAACCTTCCAGCATCTTATTCACTCAATACCACGCTGTGTAGCTGCTGTATACGGAGGTTGTTCTGGATATTAGATGGTGGTGATTATAATGTGACTTGATTGTGTATATGTAAAATACCAAAAATGATAGGAGCATCAGTAAAGGTTTAGGAGCTGTGGCTCCCTGGCTCTTGGGATTTGTCAAGCCCTGCGTTGTCTGCATATGGAAACCTATTAGTCTTTCTTTTAAAAATATAAACTGAATACACTTTAATTACTATTTACCCTAGATGTTTCTGTTGGATGTTACAGCAATTTTAGTAGGTTATTTGTTATGAAGACTGTATGAAATGAAGAATGGCAATGACGGGTAGCTGGAACGGGGCAACAGTGCATGACTTTTCCTCCATGGCTGCGTTGGTCAGTTGATATACCATGAAGGGTGACTTTTAGAGATCAATAATTCTGCAGTCCGGAGGAAATTAAGTAAGATCAAAGTTAGTGTATTTAGGAAAATATATTGCTAAGCATTTCCTAAAAGGTATGTGATTAATGTGCATTGAATGAAAGCATGCTTGCAAATATTACTTATTAGTTTTCAAGAGACATAAAAAAATGTACATTTATTAACTTTAGTATAATCCATTTTAATTGGTATAGCTTATCATTCCAGGTACAGTCCACACAGACTTAGGTTCTTTGTTTAAAGGACCACTTAAGTCCAATAGACTGCATTATACCACCTGAAAAAGAGGATTAACATTAAGACATGTAATGCAACAAAAAAAAAAAAACATATTTACCTTGCCAGACTCTTCTCAAGGCTCCTTCAGGCTCATCTTCCTCCTCCTCCTCATCTCTGCTGCATAGCTAAATGAGGTGGGTGTGTTTGCGGAAAATAACATGGGAGGGAAGAGGGGGAGAGACATGGGAGGGAATGGGGGGGAGAGACGTGGGGGGAAAGACACAGGGAGAGCAGTGGGAGAGGATGGGAGAGAAAAACATGAGTGGGAGAGAGACAGGAAATGAGAAGGAGGGAAGGGGGAAGAGAGAACAAGGATGGAGAGGGTGGAGAGAGAGAGGGAGAGAGAGAGAGAGAGAGAGAGAAAGAGAGATAGAGATAGAGAGAGAGAGGCGCTCATCCCTACGACCCAGTACGACTTAGGGAGCGCCAAAGGCGCTCACTCGCTGGTGGAGATTAGCGCCGTAGGCGCTCATCCCTACGGCCCGTGGAACTACACATCAACACAAAACTCAATTACACAATTCAAAATGCGAGACCCGTGGCAATTTGAAAAAAAATTGCATGAAAAAATTACGGCCTGTAACACTTAGCAAAGAGGAAAGCGAGACACAAAAAAAAAACGACCAGCGGCACATAGAAATTACAAAAACAACAATCACTCACAACATCTGGGAGTGAGGTTGCACAACAATTTACTCACAATTTGACAAGTTTCGGCACACAAATATCACCTAAGCAACAAAAAAAATGGCAGCCGACAAAAAACGAAAACTAGGCTACACCACCAATAAACACGCATAAATCTTCCAGACACATAAGACTTGTACACAAGAACAAACAAGGTATAAAATACACGATTAGGGAGGACGCAAAATGTTCCACACCCATGTAACACATACACAATCGCCACCATTTTACAACACTAACTTGAAACTAATAACATTATTATTCCAAAATGGTGATTTACACACCTAAACAAACGATTTGCGCTCACGCACGCAGCCTACTTACACTACACACATTGCTGACACTTACACCTCAGCTCAGCAAGAGCGCAAATGTACATTGTATGCTGCACGAAAATCAAAACAAGATTGTTAGTTCTTCAGGATATTGCTTGCTGCATATATTACAAATAGGTAAAGTATATTAATTTATGATTTTAAAAGTCGAAGGCGAACTCACACTGAGTTCCTCCCCCAACTCATACGGAGGCCATTCTAACACATTTACATGTTTCCCCTTAAACCACCC
The DNA here is from genome assembly GCA_027410445.1 of Discoglossus pictus. Lineage (NCBI taxonomy): Eukaryota > Metazoa > Chordata > Amphibia > Anura > Alytidae > Discoglossus > Discoglossus pictus. The sequence continues at coordinate 260,810,699 of CM050166.1, read as the reverse complement.
AAGTGTTGGTTTAGCAGTGTGTTTGGGGTAATTGTCCTGTTGGAAGGCGAACCTCTGTCCTAGCCTCAAATCACTCACAGAGTGGTTCAGGTTTTGCTCAAGAATATCCCTGTATTTAGCACCATCCATCTTTCCCTCAACTCTGATCAGTGTCCCAGTCCCGGCTGCTGAAAAACATCCCCACAGCATGATTCTACCACCACCATGTTTCACTGTGGAGATGGTGTTCTTTGGGTGATGTGATGTGTTGGGTTTGCGCCAGACATTTCTTTGACGGACGAAAAGTTCAATTTTAGTCTCATCAGACCAGAGCACCTTTCTCCATACATTTTGGGAGTCTCCCACATGCCTTTTTTGCAAACTCAGAACATGACATTTTGTTCTTTGCTGAAATGAATGGCTTTCTTTTGGCCACTCTGCCATAAAGCCCAACTCTATGGAGCGTACAGCTTATTGTCGTCCTATGTACAGATACTCCAGTCTCTGTTGTGGAACTCTGCAGCTCCTCCAGGGTTACCTTAGGTCTCTATGCTGCCTCTCTGCTTAATGCCCTCCTTGCCCGGTCCGTGAGATTTTTTGGGTGGCCATCTCTTGGCAGGTTTGCTGTTGTGCCATGTTCTTTCCATTTGGTTATGATAGATTCGATGGTGCTCCTGGGGATCATCAAAGATTTGGATATTTTTTTATAACCTAACTCTGACTTGTACTTCTCAACAATATTGTCCATTACTTGTTTGGAGAGTTCCTTGGTCTTCATGGCCTTTAAAAAAAAGGTGTGTATATGTAATGACACACTAATTATGTGACTTCTGAAGGTAATTGGTTGCACCAGAGCTTTTTATGGGCTTTATAACAATGGGGGTGAATACATACGCACATGCCAATTTTCTGTTTTCTATGTCTAAAAAATAGTTTTATGCCTATATTTTTCTCATTTCACTTCACCAATTTAGACTATTGTGTTCTGACCCATCACATAAAATTCAGATTAACAAAACATTGAATTTAAGGCTGTAATGTAACAAAATAAGTAAAAAGTCAAGTATAGACGAGTAATCACACTATTGCAGTATTTAGTGATACCTGTTTTATTGGACAAAGATTTTAGTTAGTCTTCCTACTAAAATGTTTGTCATATGTGTGATTATTGATCTATATATACTGTGCAGCCTCACTCTCTCTCTGCTGCTCCTGTCACACACAAGCTCTGTGTGTACAGGAAAAGAGGAGTGAACTTGCTACAATTGCAGGCTGCTCATTGTACTGGATGGGACACACACCCCTGCATCCTGATTGGTTCAAGTAACAGAAAGGGAGACAGCGCCCCCCTGGCTTTTAAATGTAAGAGTCCGAGGGCGGGCAATCAGGCAAATAAGCACACATTTTCTATATTTCATATCTAAATGAAAAAAGCATGGATTTCAATTTTTTTTTAAGTTTTTCACGTTTATAGGAGAACTTTCCTGTGATGTGGTCCAAACCGTGCTCAATGAAGTGGCCCTTTAACTAAGAGAACTAACAAAGAATAATTATGTCAACCAAGATCTTAAGTGCAATATTTGTGTCTTTGTATAAGCTTTACCTTGGCTTCACAACTCAAGAAAGTCAACAATACAGTGCCCATGTAGAAATTTAGAACCCTTAGGAAAAAAATAAGGACATCTAAATCTAATAATGGCTCTAGTACAAGACATTAAACAAACTTTGCAAATTGAAATAGCCGTTATTTACAAGAGTGACTGGAGACCAGGGTTGCTGAATTTATGTTCTAGAAAAATATGTGATAACTTAAGAGATAATAATAAGAAATTAACCATTCAGAATCATATTCTAGCACAACAGCTTAAACCTTTAACATTAAGGTTAAATGATATGGATATCTGAAAACTGCAAGCCAATCAGAGGTATACTCAATATATCAGATGTATATATTCACATCACTGGAAACCCAGAGGATACCAATAATATGTTAGAACTAGCGACTTGTCCGTCAAAAATGACGGCATAAAATGTTCAAGCCTTGCAATCCTGTTTGCCACACAATGCGAGGCTCGCAATGTGCGCAGCAAAGCCTGGCAATGCGAGCCTCACTATGCATGGCTTCTCTCTCTCTCCTTCCCTTGTTCTGTGTCCTCTCCCTCCCTCTTCTCCCTCCTCTCTGCGAGCCTAGCAATGAGTGCATTCAGCACCCATTGCAGGCTACGTAATGAGCGCCCTAAATGCCCATTGCGGGCCTCCTGTCACAAATGACTAGATAATATTGAATTTTTCTCTCCCCTCCCCTGTGTCTCTTCTGCCACTCCCTCCCTGTGTCTCTTCCCCCTCCCCTGTGTCTCTTTCCCCCACTCCCTCCCCTGTGTCTCTTTCCCCCCTCTCCCTCATTTGCCGTTTATGGATGTGAAAACATTTGCGGGCTATGGGAAATTGTAATAGTGATTTGTGGGCCAGGCTGTTAGTTACGGGTTTAACAGTTTGTAACTCAGAAGCCATTCGGAGCCCGCAAAAAGACACAATTGAATAGCAAATTAGCTTGCAACCTCACTTACGGGCAACCTTCCTCTCCCCCTGTAATAATTGCTGACCGGGGCATGCAGCCTGTGCATGCTTATAACTTTGCGAGCTTTACACACAAACTCGCAATAATGGCAAATATATGTATATACTGTATGTATATATATATATATATATATATATATATATATATATATATATATTTATAATTGACTCATAGAATACTAAAACCAAAGTCTTCTCAGAGCTACCCCTTGATACATGGTAACCTTTAAGAATGATGATTTTTTAGGAATATCCCTTTTCTCAAACCTTTATGAGGAGACTCTAACTAAGACACAAGAGTTTGCACAAGTTCTCAGCTTTGAGAAAAAACGCAACATTCTGTACAGATGGTCCCATTCTGTCTCTCTGGCTATAACGTAGGATGGGGAGCCTGTAAGAAAGACCTAAAGCTAAAGAAGAGAAAATACTGTTGGAGAAGTGTGGCCTATCCAACTAAAAAGATATGAAGGAAATTAATTATTATATTTCACTAGGAAATTACCCATCAAAATTGACTGCAATAAGATTTGAAGCCTGGCAATGCTGTTTGCCACACAATGCGATGTTCTGCCCCCTCTGAGCACCTTTGGCGCTTATCACGAGCCCGGCGATGAGCACCTTCGGGCCATAATTTTGCGTCCGTCGCCAAGTCCATGGGCCTTGCAATGAGACCTCATTGCAGCTAAGTCCCGCGTGTCCACCCCTACAATAAGCACCTTCGACTCAGCGCAGGGCTTGCAATGAGCATGAGTCAGAAAGGGAGGGAGAGAGAGGTGGAGAGGGAGGGAGGCAGAAAAGGAGGGAGAGAAAGAACGGGAGAAAGAGAGAGAGGGAGAAGGGGGGAGGGAGAGAGGGGAAGGGCGGTGGAAGGAGGAAAGATAGGAAGGCAGAGAGGGAGGGTGTCACAATCTGCTTCTTCAGGGGGGCTTGATATGAACCTAGTTCAAACCTACCCCAGCAGAATCGTGTGGTTCTTGTTCTCTGTGGCACAAAAAATGGCTTCTGAAGAGGGCAACGCCCAAAGGTACAGGCAAAGAATACTGGATACAGGTTATTAGTGGCCTCCTGCAAGACCACTCCTGAATTCAGGGCACAAACACAAAAAACAGCCTCACACCTTGTATATGTGAAACTAGAATGGAACCTTTATTGAATCATAGAACCAACATATTTATACATCTCCCATACCACACCCTTGTGTACCTTTGTGTATGTGTGTGATGAAACACATCTGCCTTGCTGCCTTGGTTGCTATAGAGCACTTGAGATAACACTCACATATCTAAACGATATGACAGGTGTCTATAGCTAGCTAGGGCAGACATTATTGATGTTAATCTCAAGTGTTTGTTCAGGCCTCTTAAGGAGCAGTCATCTGCCTTGAATCTAGGCTTGTATGTGTGCAGACGCAATGTTCTGCAGTTAAACTTCTGTGCAGAGCATTTTCACCATTTCAACATATATTCTGTTCTATATCACATTTTCCCTCTAACATATTATAACTAGAATACAAGATAACAACGTACAGGCAACATATAACCACACGCAATAATACATAATCACAATGCAACAATGTAGTCACTAAACCATGTATTAATGACATTTTCTTCCCCTTTCCTTTCTAGTATAGCATAGAAATTTTATCCTGTAAGATAACATTCCATCTATACAGGTGGTTACCGGTCCTCCCGGCGTGACAGTCCATCCAAGTGATAGCCTCAGTGGCTCTCTGGGAACTCCATGGCGGTGGGGACAGTGTTTAGGTTTGCAGATAGTCAGTGGTTATAGTCTGCGGCAGGCAGGGTCTGGACAGGAGAGTGTGATTAAATAGTTGGAGGAGTTGCAGTGAGAAGGCAAGTTCATATGGGTCATAGTTGTGGCGTTTTCTATACATTTGTGGAGTAGGTGGAGAGGTGTGCGGTTATGATAAGGCTGCAAGTTAATGATTGTCAAAAAGAGGGAAGGCTATATTACAGAGCACAGAGACAACACAGAAAACTGAGAAAACTAGGTCAATGGAGAGGCCTTCACAGTATTTTACAGAAGTAGGCAACTATGAGTGACCAAATGAGGAGGTTAGTGAAATAAACTTGCTAGAGGCAGGGGTATATGGATTGTCAAATGGTATGTTAAAGGCACCCAGAATGAGAGTGAAAATTCTAGAGGAAAGGTGGTCAAGGAGGTTGGTTCAGCATGGTGATAGATGACAGCAACATTTAGAGAGAGAGGTAGGAGGGGAAGGACAGATACAAGATAAGGGGCATGGTCTGGAAAGTAGAGTGGTTGGTGCAAAATATTCTCACAATATTCTTTGCCTCTTGGGGTGTGGCAGAAGTGCAGACCAGAATATGACAGAGAGTCAGAGGAGACAGTGTTAGAGGAAGAGAGCCAGCTTTCAGTGATAGCTAGTAGGCTACAAGAAGGCTACATTGTTGCATGCGGGGTGTTCATTCCAGAGCTCAAAAGAGAAAGTGACTTTTGGTAATGAATTTAAATAGCATGTTGGTGATTAACACCCAATTATATAGTATTTCAACATTAGGAAAATGAAAAAGCATTATTTGATATACATAAATAGCCCCACTGAGTCTGGTAGGAAGGGGGGCACATTAGAGAGTGTTACTTTTGTGCCCAACCCTTCCAGGGGTTCTATTGGGACATACCAACCCCCCACTGTGATGCCTCTCTGTATAAGAATGTGAGCAGCAGCCAGCGTATGGGTAAAGAAAACTGCTTTCCCGTACATTTTGCTGGCTGCTACTATAACAGAGGGGCTGATGACATTAGCTGTAGCACGCAGATAGATATCAATGCTGTAGACCCCAGTCATCTGACATTTAACCCCATGCTTCCTGGTGATCTGCCCCTCAGCCCTAGTGGCGGTATTACTGGGGCCAGCAGAAACCACCTGTGACCAGGTATTAGCCACAGGGGTAGGTCTGCTGGCAGAACCACCAGGAGCTGGGGCTGCCTTATCTGCCTGGGGCCTATGCTGTGCAGTGCTGCAGCTAGGATTTTCAGGGGCCATTATTCCCCCTGAGGCTTCTTAATGGTCTTATCCCTCATGTTTAGACCCTTTTTTTTTAGTTTGTTTTATTTATTTTTATTTTTTGTTTTATGATTTTTTACTGTTTTCTTTTTTTAAAAATATAAAAGTGTGAAAAAGAAACAAAAAGACAAAACTAAGGGAGAGAAAACTAAGGGAGAGAGAGAGAGATGATGTTTGGCAGTGGAAGGGTTAATGGCCTGTTGCAAGGTGTTGCTAATTGCAACAACACAGAGAACACAGAGGCTTTTTAACCCCTCTGTGTCTCTGTGTCAGATGTTAAAAAAGCCTTTAAAACAAAAATTCAAATTGTTTTTCCCCCCACTGCCTACAAAGATGTTACTTGTCTTCTCTCCCCCCAAAACATAAAACCCAACACCAAACAAACAAAACTTTAACAAAACCTGAAAAACCTTTAAAAAAAGTCAAAGTAAAAAAAGCTCCAGGAGTGAAGGTGAAGTGCTAAGGGAGGGGTGTGGCAAAGTATCCAGGAGACAGCTCACTCTCCTGGGATAGAGAGCTGAGCCTGACTCCCAGAAAACTAAAACTTAAATTAAACTAAGAAAAATACCACAAAAAGCCTTTTGTTTAGAGCTCAAGCATGCACACAACCTCTTGGCACAGTACTTGTAAGCCTGACACACACACTGGCTAGCGGTCAAGCAAATGAACTTTGATTGGCGGTCAGGCAAATGCACTTAGATTTAAGAAAATAAAATTATTGTTTTTTTAAATGTGGACTGCTGGTACCACAAATAGATTGGATTGGTTGAACTTGGCACAGTACTTGTAAGCCTGACACACACACTGGCTAGCGGTCAGGCAAATTAACTTTGATTGGCGGTCAGGCAAATGCACTTAGATTTAAGAAAATAAAATTATTGTTTTTTTTTAAATGTGGACTGCTGGTACCCCAAATAGATTGGATTGGTTGAACTTGGCACAGTACTTGTAAGCCTGAAACACACACTGGCTAGCGGTCAGGCAAATTAACTTTGATTGGCGGTCAGGCAAATGCACTTAGATTTAAGAAAATAAAATTATTGTTTTTTTAAATGTGGACTGCTGGTACCCCAAATAGATTGGATTGGTTGAACTTGGCACAGTGTATTTTAAAATGATGAGAAAAACATGTTCTGTAAACTAAATAAAAATCATTTTAGGAGGTTAAGAGAAAAAGAAACCGAATGGGGGGATACCGAGCAGAGCACACCATCTACAGCCCACTGGGAGACAAACTCATCCATTCCCCCAGTGGACAAAGCCAGGTGGTACTCTGCCCGGATACGGGAGCGCACCAGCACCCGGAACATGGCCTCAGGTGACAAGGGAACCCCCCCTATCAAACACTGCTTCCTGGACTTATATATAGCCAATTTGGCTAATGCCAGGAGCAGGTTGACGAGGAGGTCCCTGGCCTTATTGCCCCGGGACACTGGGCGCCCAAAAATAAAAATGTGAGGGGAGAAATGCAGCCAGAACTGCAGGAGGAGGCCCCTCAAGAGTGACAAGAGGGGCTGCAGTCTGGCGCAACTAAAATAAATATGATACACGGACTCTCCCTTGCCACAGAATGGACAAGTGGAGGGAGAGTCCGTGAATTTAGCTAAGTACTCTCCCGTGCTCAGTGCACCATGGAGCACTCTCCAACTCAAGTCCCCGGTGGGTCGTGGAACTAAATCAGAATAAAGTTCCCTCCACCGGGGCCTCTTGCCCTCGTCAGCTGGTAGGACCCGCCTCCAGATGGTGTCGGGACGGGTCACGAGGGCAAGGAAGTGCACTGTATGGAGCACGAGAGAATATAAGCTCTTCCTCGGCATGCCGCGAAAGCATGCCGAGGGTATGTCCCTCAACTTCGAGAGGTTGGGGACAGGAGGAGCCTGAGGGGAAACACGGGGCTTGTGTCCAATGCAAACAGCCGGAGCAGGGGTGTTGAAAGGTGCATGTGGCACTCCGGCCTGCAAAGCCCCGCGAAGGAAGGTGCGCGAGTCGGGGGAGATGGCATCCCTAATCTCCTGGAGCAAGCGCCCTGAGACTTTGGGCGTCACATATCCCAAACGGAGCGCAAGCTCCTGGGGTGACACCCAATCAGAACGCCCGTATTCCAAGAGATCCCCGACTCGGGTCATCCGTGCATGACTAAGGCGGCGGATGATACTGGGGGACTGTAACATTGGAGCCCCCACTGCTGGATTAAATAGCAGGGGCTCCGTGAATATTTCATCCCCCAAAGGCACGCCCTGCCTGGTCACGGAGACCATGCTCCAGGCCTTGAGGGTTTCCTGGTAGTATGCCGGCAACACAGAGAGGTCTCTCCCAAACCCCTCGGGCCTGATCAGAAATAATTGCCGGTCATACCCCAGGTTGCGCAACTGGCGATAAAAGCTGGATGCCAGTGCGCACCACTGCGGAGAGGGATCTGCATATAGGTATCTCTGCAGATACTGAAAGCGGAAGGTGGACAACTGGGAGCACACACAAACTACTCCCTGTCCACCCTCCACCAAAGGCAGACTTGCCACCCCTGCAGAGACCCAATGCCTTCCCATCCAGAGGAAATCTAACAAATTCCTCTGGATATTGGTGACAAACTCGGGGGTCGGACTCAGACAAATCAGCCGGTGCCAGATCTGAGAAGCCACCAGCTGATTCACCACTAGAGTCCGCCCCCTAAGGGAAAGCATTTTTGCTAGACCCCTCCATCGTCCCAGACGAGAGAGGACACTGCCCTCTAACTCCCTCCAGTTGTCTGGGACGGAAGCGTCCGCAGCGGACAGGTAGACCCCCAGATATTTAATGACATCTGCCTCCCACGTGATGTCACCAAACGTGGGAGGCAAAGAGTCTACCTGTAAATTACCCTCTAAAAGGCCTGTGCATTTGGACCAGTTGATCTGAGCGGAGGAGGCAGCTGAATATACCTCCTGGCACTGTTTTGCCAGCTCAAGATCAACTGGATCCTGGGCCACGAGGAGCACATCGTCAGCATAAGCTGAAAGGACAATCCGCATGTCTGGATCTTTTAGCACCAGCCCGGTGAGCCTTTTCCTCAGTAGGCAGAGGAAAGGCTCGATGGCCAGTGCATATAACTGTCCAGACAAGGGACATCCTTGACGCACCCCTCGTCCAAATACCAAAGGTGCTGTTAGGGACCAATTGATTTTAAGTAAACACTCTGCAGAGGCGTACAGCGTTCTTATAAAGCCCACAAACTGTGGGCCAAAGCCATACGCTTGCAGAGTGGCTATGAGGTAACCATGGTCCACCCTGTCAAACGCCTTCTCTTGATCTAAAGAGAGAAAGGCGAGTGACAGACCAGTCCTGCGAGAATAATGCAATAGATCCCGGACCAGAAAGATACTATCAAAGATAGTCCGGCCCGGGATCGCATAGGACTGGTCAGGGTGAACCAATTCTGCCAGCACAGACCCAAGTCTAAGCGAGATGGCTTTAGCTACAATCTTGTAGTCCGTGCTGAGCAGAGAGACCGGTCGCCAGTTCTTAATAAGCCGGAGATCCCCCTTTTTGGGCAGCAGGGCAAGTACTGCCCTGCGACAAGACAGGGGCATCTCCCCGGTCTCCAGGGCTTCCCCAAGGACCAGATGGAAATCAGGTCCCAGAGTCTCCCAGAAAAATTGGAAAAACTCTACAGTCAGTCCGTCCAGTCCTGGAGACTTCTCACAGGACATGGCACGGAGGGCTTCAGAGAGCTCTTGAAAAGATAGTGATACATCAAGCCGCTCTCTTACACCCTCACTGACTGTGGGGAGCCCCTCCCATAGCACCCTGCAGGCGTCTGGAGAAATGGGATCCGGAGAGTAAAGATCTTTATAAAAGTTCCGGGCTCTATCCCGGATACTCTCCGGATCTGTAAGGGGGGCACCGTCTTCATCTAGAAGACAGGTGATGTGCCTACTGTTACCCCCCTTTTTCTCCAGTGAGTAGAAGAGGCACGAGCCGCGGTCTAGATCTTTGAGAAAACCTAAGCGGCTGGGCACGTATGCCCCCTTGGCCTGGTGTCGTTCCAGGTCACAGAGGACACCCTTCCTCTCTACATACTCGCTCTGCAGGGATTGGTCCCTACAAGTGAACAGCCTCTGCTCCAGATGGAGTACCTCCCCCCGGAGTGACTCCAACTCAGCTTCGCGCTGCCCACTCGCACCCTTGGTATATTCCTGACACAGAAGTCGCAAATGAACCTTGCCCACGTCCCACCACAGTTTTAACGTGGCAAAGTCCCCCTTGCAACCCCTCCAGTCCGTCCAAAACTCCCGGATCAATGTCACGAGCCCCTGGTCCTTCAACAAAGCATTGTTGAAGTGCCAATAGGCGGCTCGTGGCGCTGTTGGCGTTAGCGCCACTGTCACAGACACACAGTTGTGGTCTGTGAACGGAGCCAGCCTAATGGCACAAGAACCGACTCGTGACATATAGTGACTAGATATATATAGTCTGTCGATCCGGGAGTGGGACACCAGACCGGCTCTCACCCTGACGTAGGTGAAACCGTCTGATGCCCCTGGGTTCTGCTCTCGCCAGATGTCCTCCAGGGAGAAGCGGGCGATGATCTCCCGCAGGGCTGACGCAGAAGGCGGGTACGGCTCTGGACTATTCCGGTCCAGAGCGTCGAGGGTGCAGTTGAAATCACCCCCGAGTACCAAACACTCATCTGCGTCAACCGTCTCCAAAAACTGGGACAGTCTGGCGAGGAACCTCACTCTCTCGAGCCCTCCAGCAGGGGCATATATATATTAACTAGGTTAATGATGCTACCCTGCTCTCGGACCCGGAGGTGGATTAGACGGCCTGGGATAACAGCTTTCACAAGCAGCAGCTCTGGCTGAAAAGACTCTGAGAACAGGGTCACCACTCCACATGACGCCGATGTGAAGTGGCTGAAGAAGACCCTGCCTCTCCACTCCAGTTGCCACAAGGCCTCAGCCTCTGGAGTGGTGTGAGTTTCCTGCAGGAAGCTCACAGAGTACCCTCCCTGATATAAATAGGAGAGTACCTGGAACCTGCGGAAACTGTCTTGACAGCCATTGGTATTTAGCGTGCTGATGTGCAAAGCCATTACTGCGTGTCAGGAATTGTGCGTTCCTCAGACCCTTGAGACTGCTGATAGGACACGCACATTTTATAGAATTTCCGGACGCGGAGATGCTCCGCAGTCCCAGAATTCTTGGCCCTAGTGCTGACCACTAGATATTGCTGGAGAGAGTGGAGAATAAACGACATATTCTTCCACCTCTCCAAGGCCAGCCGCACCTTCCTTTTCTTTTGTCCATGAAGGGTGCTCTCAAGGAATAGATCTATTTCCTTGACAGGGATAACCCACCCAGAATCTGATGTTCCTTCTAGTGGGTCACCCCTGGGCTCCTCTTGGCTGAGGGCTTTTACTCCATCCTCCCCGGCTGGAGTCAGTTTCCTCAGCTTTATTCTCAGGGACCCCCTCTTAGATGATACAGAAGGAGTCCCTTTAGCACCCTTCAAGGTAAATAATGGACCCTTGGATTGCTCCTGCACCCCTGTAGCTTCAGGAGTGCATTCAGGGGTAGCTGGCTGGACAGCAGTGGCTGGCATGGCTTCCTTAATGGAAGCCTTGGAGGCTTTATATGCCTCCTCTGCCAGTTCCACCGCTGCTTGCTCAGCTTGGATGGCACCGATGTTAGGGTCAGTGGACGGCTGAGGAGGGTAGACAGGCTCTCCCATGATGTTAACAGGAAAACCTGTTTTATCACCCTCCCCCATTTCCACTTCCCCTTGTGCCACATCCCCCCTGACAGACAAATCCATGGGGTCCTGAATGGGGGTCATGCCTATATTCCCCCCCTCCAGTAGTGACTCGGCCTGGGGCTCTAACAAAGCCCGAGGTACGTCACTAGAGAGTGACACTGGAGGAGGAGACTGACTGGTGCCCTTGAAGCTCAGCACCTCAGGGACACTGACTACCCATTCAGCAGGGGCTTTGTTGGGTCCCCCCTCAAAGGCCAGAGGCAGAACCTGATCTTTCTTGTCTACCCCTGCCTCACTTGGGAGACCCTCTTGCCCCTGCTTTTCCTCCAGACCCTTTTCCACATTAACCCCTATAGGGTCCGGAGAGAGAGATGTGTGGTCTGGCACCGGCTGGCTGAGCTTAATAACTGGGCCAGACAATGTCACCGGATGAGGAGGAGATGTTTTGTTCCTCTTCTTGCTTTTAGAGGGAGGTGCTCCACTATAGAGCACTTCCCACTTATCAGCAACCTCCCTGTTGGTTTTATGCTTCCTCTTCCTGGGGACGTCACTCCTGGAAGAGGAGCTGCCACTAGCTGCCTCCCCTGCAGAGGGCTTATTATCCCTCTGCTTACACTGTGCCCCCACACTAACTGATGTAATTATGGTGGGGGCAGATTGGGACTTGGGAGATGCAGCTGTGACACTGGGAGGACCGGTGACATTCTTCCCCTTTTTCCCCGTGTCTGCAGTCTTGCTGGAGACCACAGACACAGATGGCTTTTTTGGGGAAGAAGGGGGTTTGGAGGCCGTGGTGGTGGCTTGAGGAACGGCCTCCTTGCCTGAGCTCTGTGGGGGGGCTATGACCCTTGAGGTCCCCGCTGTTATGGGCTCAGCGGGGATGGGTGCCGTACTGACGGAGGTGCCATTTGCTGGGGCTGGGGCATGATGCTTTACATTAGGACAATTCCTACGTGTATGCCCCAACCCTTTGCAATGATAGCACTGCACCTCCGTAGTGCTGTAAAAAATCCTGTACAGCACCCCCTCAAATGGAACCCCAAAAGACCCCTCTATGTTTTCTGCGCCCTGAGGCAGGCACACTTGTACCTGCCTCTTGAAAGAGAGCACATGACGAAGTGCTCTCTCTCTGCACCCCAGGGGAATTTTAATAAATGGTGTTTTTACTTCCCCTAGGGTTAGCAGGTGGGGGCGCAGGAGGGAGTCTGGTAGGAAGGGGGGCACATTAGAGAGTGTTACTTTTGTGCCCAACCCTTCCAGGGGTTCTATTGGGACATATAATCCCCCCACTGTGATGCCTCTCTGTATAAGAATGTGTGCAGCAGCCAGAGTACGGGTAAAAAAAACTGCTTTCCCGTACATTTTGCTGGCTGCTACTATAACAGAGGGGCTGATGACATTAGCTGCAGCACGCAGATAGATATCAATGCTGTAGACCCCAGACATCTGACATTTAACCCCATGCTTCCTGGTGATCTGCCCCTCAGCCCCAGCGGTGGTATTACTGGGGCCAGCAGAAACCACCTGTGACCAGGTATTAGCCACAGGGGTAGGTCTGCTGGCAGAACCACCAGGAGCTGGGGCTGCCTTATCTGCCTGGGGCCTATGCTGTGCAGTGCTGCAGCTAGGATTTTCAGGGGCCATTATTCCCCCTTTTGACCCCTGAGGCTTCTTAATGGTCTTATCCCTCATGTTTAGACCCTTTTTTTTTTTTAGTTTATTTGTTTTATTTATTTTTATTTTTTGTTTTATGATTTTCTACTGTTTTCTTTTTTTTTTAAAATATAAAAGTGTGAAAAAGAAACAAAAAGACAAAACTAAGGGAGACAAAAAACTAAGGGAGAGAGAGAGATGATGTTTGGCAGTGGAAGGGTTAATGGCCTGTTGCAAGGTGTTACTAATTGCAACAACACAGAGAACACAGAGGCTTTTTAACCCCTCTGTGTCTCTGTGTCAGATGTTAAAAAAAAAGCCTTAACAACAAAAAATCTAATTGTTTTCCCCCCACTGCCTATAAAGATGTTACTTGTCTTCTCTCCCCCAAAACATAAAACCCAACACCAAACAAACAAAACTTCAACAAAACCTAATAAACTTTTTAAAAGAAAAAAAAGTCAAAGTAACAAAGCTCCAGGAGTGAAGGTGTAGTGCTAAGGTAGGGGTGTGGCAAAGTATCCAGGAGACAGCTCACTCTCCTGGGATAGAGACTTGAGCCTGACCCCCAGAAAACTAAAACTTAAATTAAACTAAGAAAAAAACCACAAAAACTCCCAAAAATGAACAACACAGTGCACAAAGTGCTTATTAACAGAAAGGTGTTAAAATAAAACTTGTATTTGAGGGACTAAGACCCTAAAAAGCCTTTTGTTGGGAGCTCAAGCATGCACACAACCTCTTGGCACAGTACTTGTAAGCCTGACACACACACTGGCTAGCGGTCAAGCAAATGAACTTTGATTGGCGGTCAGGCAAATGCACTTAGATTTAAGAAAATAAAATTATTGTTTTTTTAAATGTGGACTGCTGGTACCCCAACTAGATAGGATTGGTTGAACTTGGTACAGTACTTGTAAGCCTGACACACACACTGGCTAGCGGTCAGGCAAATGAACTTAGATTGGAGGTCAGGCAAATTAACTTAGATTTAAGAAAATAAAATTATTGTTTTTTTAAATGTAGACTGCTGGTACCCCAACTAGATTGGATTGGTTGAACTTGGCACAGTACTTGTAAGCCTGACACACACACTAGCTAGCGGTCAGGCAAATGAACTTAGATTGGCGGTCAGGCAAATTAACTTAGATTTAAGAAAATAAAATTATTGTTTTTTTAAATGTAGACTGCTAGTACCCCAACTAGATTGGATTGGTTGAACTTGGCACAGTACTTGTAAGCCTGACACACACACTGGCTAACGGTCAGGCAAATTAACTTTGATTGGCGGTCAGTCAAATGCACTTAGATTTAAGAATATAAAATTATTGTTTTTTTAAATATGGACTGCTGGTACCCCAAATAGATTGGATTGGTTGAACTTGGCACAGTACTTGTAAGCCTGACACACACACTGGCTAGTGGTCAAGCAAATGAACTTTGATTGGCGGTCAGGCAAATGCACTTAGATTTAAGAAAATAAAATTATTGTTTTTTTAAATGTGGACTGCTGGTACCCCAAATAGATTGGATTGGTTGAACTTGGCACAGTACTTGTAAGCCTGACACACACCCTGGCTAGCGGTCAAGCAAATGAACTTTGATTGGCGGTCAGGCAAATGCACTTAGATTTAAGAAAATAAAATTATTGTTTTTTTAAATGTGGACTGCTGGTACCCCAAATAGATTGGATTGGTTGAACTTGGCACAGTACTTGTAAGCCTGACACACACACTGGCTAGCAGTCAGGCAAATGAACTAAGATTTAACAAAATACAAGTTTTGGTTTTTTAAAAGTAGACAACTAGTAAACAAAATTATATTGTATGCGTTGTGTACACATAGTATAAACTGGGAGCCTGACACACACACTTGCTAGCAGGGGCTAGCAGGGAGACAGGCAAATGAAGTTAGATTACACAGAAAAATACAAAGAAAAAAAAATGATGTTATAGCCCTAAAAAGGGCTTTTTGGGGTGCTGTGTTTACAGCAGAGATCTGATGAGTCCTTCAGCACTGCACTGGACACTGAATAAACTTGCCTAGCTATTGATTTCCATATTCATTCAGGAGCACCTACACTCTCCCTCCTCTCAGTAAGACTGCAAGTTAGTTATGATTCCAAAATGGCTGCTGTCCATGAGTTAGAAGGCTCTGGAAAGGGAGTGTATGCTGCTAATTGGCTGGAATGTGTCTGCTGACTGTGACATGCAGGGTCAAAGTTTGCTCAATGATAAAGTATTGGGGGCGGGTCGAACATTGCATATGTTCGCGGTTCGCCGCAAATGCGAACATGCTATGTTCGCCGGGAACAGTCCGCCGGCGATCTATTCGCGACATCTCTATATACAGACTTATTAAATTGCGATTCGGCCAATTGAATAGGGCTCTATATAAGCACAGAGCATATTTTCAGAGGTTTTTAGTTAGGGACTTCGATCCAAAAGCAAGGTCTTCACTAACTAAAAACTTCTGTAAAAAAAAAATGCTATGTGCTTATATAGAGCCTTTTTCAATTGGCCGAATCGCAATTTAATAAGGCTGATAGCCAGTAATCCTTGAGAATAAATACACACACACACAATAGGGAGAGGCACCTCTCAATCAAAGTGCATTTACAAATGAACCAATAATCATTTAAAATCAAAATAGTCACTAGAAGGGTTAGGGAGAAACCCTGTGATCTCAATTGATCCTCCTAATCGAATGACAAACCTATGCTAGTGTCTCATTTCTAGCTATTTGCCCTGTATCTCACAACAAAAGCCTAGGGCCCTCATTCAATTGCGATTTGGCCAATTCAATAGTGCTCTAAATAAGCAGATAACATATTTTTTTAAATAAGTTTTTAGTTAGTGAAAACCTTGTTTGTGGATAGATGTTTACTAACTAAAAACTTCTTTAAAAAAATATGTGTTGTGCTTATTTAGACCCCTATTCAATTGGCCAAATTACAATTGAATGAGGGCCTAGGTATGGAATGAAACATACACAATTCTGCCAAGTCAGATCAGAAATGCTGCTGCAGACAGATCAGAAATGTCGAATGTTACATTTCATACCTAGGCTTTTTTTCATCGGAAATGAGCGAAGATAAAAGAGTAATGGAAATGAGATGAAAATGTCAAATGTGTTGCTGATAAGGAGGGGTGCTGATTTTAAGGAGAGAGGAGGCAGTAAGTTGTAGGAACATGGCAGAAAGCATAATTGAAGTACTAGCATCTTGGTTCTAAACTACAATATTTATTTGTTCAGGGCTAGGGGGAGCAGGATTTCCATTGCCTACTTTAAAAAAAGTCTATATTTAAGCCAGGCTTAGCTGATTTCTATTTCGTGGTAATTAGTCCCTGCACAATAATAATGTCAATGCCAGGCAGTCAGTTACTGTACAATGATGAATATTCCAAGTAGTTAGTAACTGTAGAGTGATAAGCTACCTGTTTCCTTAGAACCAGAGTAATTCAAGGTTACTTACTTCGAGAACCAGGAAACAAAATACTGGATCTGATTATCTAGAGAATCATATATAATTAATGAGAACTGTGGATAATAAATATTTGGCAATCTTTTATTTATTTATTTTTTTATTAGTTTTATAAAACATATAGACATGACAGAATAAACATGACAATACATAGTATATACTTCATACATATTGTACATTTGATAAGCAGATAAAATTGAGCTTCAAGAATGAAATTATTGTTTTAATAATGTACAATATTACATCCATACTAAACTTTCATTCTTTTATTGAGGTTAAGAAAACACTTTTTTTTTCTTATTGCTATCAGCCTTATTAAATTCCAGCCTCGTAAATAAGAGGTTTCTACTTAAATCCTACGTACTGCAAAATTTCTCAAAGTTACAACGCTATTACATTAGACCTGCTGTGAGCAACGTGTGAGCTAGGCAGCAGGGCCGTCCAGATAAACACTGCGATAATGTACATGAGGAGTGACAGCCTGCAAGATCATCTCGTAGGCTCCCGCACCTCATCAATTAGTGCAGGGGTCCTAAAAGGGACCTCCGCGGCAGTCCCACACATAAGCCCTGCCGTGGGGGGTACTCCAACTACCCCTCCCCCCGACACCTAAAATTCACCCCCCTCTATGCGGGGGTCCCCATCGGGACCCACGAAGTGTCCCCACATTAACCCCTTGCAGCGGGGGTCCCGGATCTGCATAGATCAGGCCCCTGCTGCATTTAAAAATGTTAAATTCCCCGCCACGGCTCCTTAAAGGGCCCGCGGCACACAATTACTAATCCTGGCCGCGGCACCTAAAATTAACAACCCTCTATGCTGGGGGGCCCCATCGGGACCCCCGAAGTGTCCCTTTAACCCAATGCTGCAGGGGTCCATAGGGAACCCCGCATCCCCCCCACATTAACCCCTTGCAGCGGGGGTTCCTGATCGGCACTGATCAGGCCCCCGCTATATTTAGATTTTTAAATGTCATGCCTCGCAGGTCCTTAAAGGACCGTAAAGGTCCTGAAAGGACATGCACTAAAAAATATTAACCCCAGGCAACTAAAATTAACCCCATAACTCATGGGGGTCAATACAGATCTCCATAAGCACAATAATTAACCCTATAACTCATGGGGGTCAATACAGACCCCCATAAGCCAATAATTAACCCTATATCTCATGGGGGTCAATACAGACCCCCATAAGCACAGTAATTAACCCTATAACTCATGGGGGTCAATACAGACCCCCTTAAGCACAATAATTAACCCTATAACTGATGGGGGTCAATAGAGACAATTAACAATAATTAACAATTAACAATAATAATAAATAGTCCAAATTAAAAAGATCAATAGAGATCTAAAAAGGTTGAACTTGATGGACTAACTCTTTATTCATTCTCCAATACTATACTATTAATAATTATTTAATCAATAATTTAATTAATAACTAATCCGCATATTGCAGATCAGAGGAGATCTTAACAGGTTGAACTTGATGGACTGAAAGTCTTTTTTCAACCTTAATTAATTACTATGTAAGAGACCCCCATAAGGCCTTATATAGTTACATAGGAATTAAGGTTGAAAAAAAGACTTTCAGTCCATCAAGTTCAACCTGTTAAGATCTCCTCTGATCCGCAATATGCGAATTACTTATTAATGAATTAATGAATTATTAATAGTATAGTATTGGAGGATGAATAAAGAGTTAGTCCATCAAGTTCAACCTTTTTTGATCTCTATTGATCTTTTTAATATGTGGACTATTTATTATTAATTTTTAATTGATCCAGAGGAAGGCAAACAAAAAAAAAAAACATTGAAACTTTGCCAATTGTCTCATAAGGGGAAAAAAAGCAATTTCCTTCCTGACCCCAGAAACTGGCGATCAAATTTCTCCCTGGATCAATATTCCTTCGCTAGTTATATAGGATAGCCTTGAATGCCCTCTTTATTCAAAAATATATCTAACCCCTTTTTGAAGTTGTCTATCAAATTCGCTGTTACCACCTCCTTTGTTAGAGAATTCCACAGTTTAACCACCCTAACTGTGAAGAACCCTTTTCTTTGTTTAAGGTGAAATCTTTTTTCCTCTAACCTCAAAGGATTTCCTCTTGTCAGTTGAAAATCTCTTGCTCCAAAAATCTAGCCTTTTTTCTAGCTAAAATAAGTTTAGTTTGGTTAGTCTTTCTTCATAACTTAGGCCCTCAATTCCCCTTATTAGTTTTGTAGCCCTTCTCTGTACCTTTTCCAGCTCTAAAATGCCCTTTTTATGAAGCGGTGCCCAAAATTGTACTCCATATTCCAAATGAGGGCGTACTAGGGATTTGTATAGTGTTAGAATTAAATTTGCTCCCCTTGCTTCTATACTCTACTTAATACATGCTAATATTTACTTGCCTTTGCAGCTGCTGCTTGGCATTGAGCACTGCTACCTAAGTGGTTGTCCACTAGTACTCCCAAATCCCTTTTAATATCTGATACCCCTAGATTTGCTCCATTAAGATTATAGATTGCATGGCTATTTTTCCTTCCCAAATTCTTAACCTTGAATTTATTTGTATTAAATCTCATCTGCCATTTAGTCGTCCATTTCTCTAATTTATACAAATCCCTTTGTAGGGAAAGTACATCATTATCTGATTTTATTAGTTTGCTGATGACACAACTTAGTGTCATCAGCAAAAATGGAGACACTACTTTCGAGTCCTACTTCTATGTCATTAATAAATAAGATAAAAAGGAGAGGACCTAATACTGAACCTTGAGGAACCCCACTTATCACATTAGACCAGAGTATGTTCCATTTACAACAACCCTTTGCTTCCTGTCTTTTAGCCAGCTCTCGATCCATGAGCAGATATTTATTGCAATTCCTGTATCCCTTTGCTCACTAGTCTTCCATGTGGCACTGTATCAAATGCCTTTTAAAATGACTTTTAAAATGAGTCTAAAAAGACTACATCCACTGAGTTGCCCTGATCCAAGTTCCTACTAACCTCCTCATAGAAACTAATTAGATTGGTCTGACACCCCCATGGAGTGATTGGGTGAAGACATCTGCGCATTCTCATTGGCTGACAACAGCCAATGAGAATGCGCAGATGTTTTCATCCAATCACTCCGTGGGGGTGTATCCCATTGTGATTGGCTGAAGGCATCTGCGCCTTGTTTGGCTGAAATTGATAGACAGCTTTTTCAGCCAATCAGAAGCCGCCATTGCCAATTATCTTCCGGAAAAAGCTCTGGGAGGCTCATTAGCGTCGGGGAGGTCTGCGAGTGAAGACCTCCGTTAGTTGTTTTTTATTTTTAGAGTGTGGTTGGTTTTAGGGCCAATCCGGGGCTGAAGTGGAGGAGGCCGGGGACATCGCAGGGGAGGTAAGTTGAATGTATATTTATATGTTTATATTTTATTTTATTTTGTGTCTGTATGTGTAGTCATGTGTTGTGTTTTTTTTAACAGGGCCGCGCCGGAGAAGAAAAGAAGAAGGATGGGACATGCTGGAAAGGTGAGTAGAATATTTAGAATGTGTATAATGTTTATTTATTTTATGTTAATGTGTTGTACTATTTTTTTTTATTTTGCTTTAATCCTAGGTTGGTGATCTGAAGGGACACCTCAAAGGTAAGTGGTCTTAATTATTTTATTTTAGCTTAGTATTAGGGTTTCTGGATGTAGTTAGGATGTATTGTATATTAGATAGATAGGGGGATGTATTTGATATAGTTATGATTTAATGTATATTAAATAGATTGTATGTTACATGGATAGGGGGTATTTTATTTGTATTGTATGTAATGTATTGTATATATCTGTCTTTCCTTTTCAGGTGTGTAATTTTTTTTTTCTGTATTGGGGGGGTTGTAATGTATTTTTTTATTTTCTGTAAGGTAGGTTTTTTATTTTTTGTAATTAGAGTGGTGGGGAGGTTTATTAGGGGGTAGGTAGTGTAGGTAGGTAGTGTTAATAGATTAGTGTAGAGGGGGGTTAGTTTAGATTTAATGGTTTATTGGGGGTTATAGTGTTTGTAGTTAGTGTCATGATGGTCCTTGTGGACTGTCATGGCACTTATGTGGTTAATGTTATGGGACTGATGGGGTAAAATAGAGGCTTATGGGGGTCTGTATTGACACCCATGAGTGACGGGGTTAATTAAGGGCTTATGGGGGTCTGTACTGCCCACCATGAGTTATAGGGTTAATTATTGTGCTTATGGGGGTCTGTATTGACCCCCATGAGTTATAGGGTTAATTATTGTGCTTATGGGGATCTGTATTGACCTCCATGAGTTATGGGGTTAATTAAGTCCTTATGGGGGTCTGTATTGACACCGATGAGTTATAGGGTTAATTAAGGCCTTATGGGGGTCTGTATTGACCCCCATGAATTATAGGATTATTTAAGTGCTTTTGGGGGTCTGTATTGACCCCTATGAGTTATAGGGTTAATTATTGGCTTATGTGGATCTGTATTGACCCCCATGAGTTATGGGGTTAATTTTAGTTGCCTGGGGTTAATATTTTTTTGTGTGAGTCCTTTCAGGAGCTTTAAGGACCCTAGAGGCGGGATATTTAAAAATTGAAATGCAGCGGGGTCTCAATTGTGGCCGATCGGGGACCCCCGCAGCAAGGGGTTAATGTGGGGGTCCCTATGGACCCCTGCAGCAAGGGGTTAATGTGGGTACACTTCGGGAGGGGGGTTCATTTTAGGTGCCGCGGCCGGGATTATTAATAGTGTGCCATGGGCCCTTGATGGAGCAGCGGCGGGGAATTTAAATTTTTTAAATGCAGCGGGGGCCTGATCTCTGGCCATCGGAGACCCCCGCTGCAAGGGGTTAATGTGGGGGTGCTGCAGGGGTCCCGATAGGATGTGTATAGGGAGCAGAGGGGAACATCACACAGCTGTCTCGGGCTACTCCGAGGCAGCACGTAGAGGTTTTAGGATCCCTTGCTAGCACTTTTTGTGCTCGTAGGGATTTTTCCGAGATGTGAGAATCACTTGCAGATTTATGGCTGCGTGTGACTCCGTAGCTCTCGGAGCCTATTCTCAGCCATTTTTCGTAGTCATCTCGCAAAGCAGGCTGCGAGAGATTCGGTCCTCGCAAACAGCAAAAAAACTGCCTTTTGCGGGGACAGAGAGAACTATGAGGGATAATTCAATGAGGCCCTAAATGTTTAAGACCTGGGGGAGAGATATCAATGTCTTTTTTTTTTTTTTTCTTCTCTCTCTCAATATTTGTCGATCTTAAATAAACATTTAAATATGATTTAATATACAGTCAGGTCCATAAATATTGGGACATCGACATAATTCTAATCTTTTTGGCTCTATACACCACCACAATGGATTTAAAATGAAACGAACAAGATGTGCTTTAACTGCAGACTTTCAGCTTTAACTTGAAAGGGGAATTTACATCCAAATCAGGTGAACGGTGTAGGAATTACAACAGTTTGTATATGTGCCTCCCACTTTTTAAGGGACCAAAAGTAATGGGACAGATTAACAGTCATAAAACAAACTTTCACTTTTTAATACTTGGTTGCAAATCCTTTGCAGTCAATTACAGCTTGAAGTCTGGAACGCATAGACATCACCAGACGCTGGGTTTCATCCCTGGTGATGCTCTGCCAGACCTCTATTGCAACTGTCTTCAGTTCCTGCTTGTTCTTGGGGCATTTTCCCTTCAGTTTTGTCTTCAGCAAGTGAAATGCATGCTCAATCGGATTCAGATCAGGTGATTGACTTGGCCATTGCATAACATTCCACTTCTTCCCTTAAAAAACTCTTTGGTTGCTTTTGTAGTATGCTTCGGGTCATTGTCCATCTGCACAGTGGACTTCCGGGTCTTTTGGTGTTGCTGAGCTCACCGGTGCGTTCTTTCTTTTTAAGTATGTTCCAAACAGTTGATTTTTTCCACACCTAATGTTTTTGCTATCTCTCTGATGTTTTTTTGTTTGTTATTTCAGCCTAATGATGGCTTGCTTCACTGATAGTGACAGCTCTTTGGATCTCATATTGAGAGTTAACAGCAACAAATGCAAATTGCACACTTGAAATGAACACCGGAGCTTGTATCTGCTCTTTGTAAATGGGCTAATGAGGGAATAACACACACCTGGCCATGGAACAGCTGAGCAGCCAATTGTCCCATTACTTTTGGTCCCTTAAAAAGTCGGAGGCACATATACAAACTGTTGTAATTCCTACACCGTTCAAGCTGAAAGTCTGCAGTTAAAGCACATCTTGTTAGTTTCATTTCAAATCCATTGTGGTGGTGTATAGAGCCAAAAAGTTTAGAATTGTGTCGATGTCCCAATATTTATGGACCTGACTGTAAGTGTAAATGTTGATAGAAAAAGGACCTTTTAATAGATCAACCAACCAAGATCCTTCTTAGTTAGAATCATGTCTTGTCTTTTAACCTTATTAGAAAACTTGATTTTATTTTCAACATTTAATTCTCCTTTTCACTGGTTTGCAAATAGCACACTTGAAATGAACACTGGAGCTTCTATCTGCTCTTTGTAAATGGGATAATGAGGGAATAACACACACCTGGCCATGGAACAGCTGAGCAGCCAATTGTCCCATTACTTTTGGTCCCTTAAAAAGTCGGAGGCACATATACAAACTGTTGTAATTCCTACACCGTTCACCTGATTTGGATGTAAATACCCTCAAATTAAAGCTGAAAGTCTGCAGTTAAAGCACATCTTGTTAGTTTCATTTCAAAACCATTGTGGTGGTGTATAGAGCCAAAAAGTTTAGAATTGTGTCGATGTCCCAATATTTATGGACCTGACTGAAAGTGTAAATGTTGATAGAAAAAGGACCTTTTAATAGTTCAACCAACCAAGGTCCTTCTTAGTTAGAATCATGTCTTGTCTTTTAACCTTATTAGAATACTTGATTTTATTTTCAACATTTAATTCTCCTTTTCACTGGTTTGCACATGAATGTAATCTTCCTATTGAAAACTTTTAAGACTTAGGTTTTAATACCCACATACATACATACTGTGGTGAAGTGCCACCAGGGGTCAGAAGAGAGCTCTTCAAGACTATTCCCCAGGAGTGAGAGAGTTAACAACCTGCTCAAAAGGCAGGGGTGTGGCTGCAATCAAGCCCTGCTACCTTCAGTTGGAGGATTGTTTGGAAGTGTGGAACCTGTGAATAGGAAGCGGGGTCAGGGAGACCTGGAAAGCCAGTCTGGTTGCCTGGCAGTGTACAGCCAGCTCAGTTGAGAGACATTGAGAAGAGTGTCCAGGATGATCGAAGAGGTCAAAGAGACACAGCTCCTCTGCAGATGGAGTGCAGATCCTGAAGGGAGTGGACTCTAAAACAGATAAGTGTGCAGGCCTGTGTTTTGGACTATATTATGAACTGCAGAGCAGAGCAGTGCGGGAACTGCAGATAAAAGTATAGGTACAGCTTCAAAGAGGAGCTAGGATTTATTTTCTTTTATGCTGACAAATAAAGTGCAAGTTCTGTTAAACCTTACAAAAGGCTCCAGAGTACTCCATTGTGGTGCTGGAAAACAAGGCACGGATCCTGAGAGTGGCAGTGAATTTGTCACAATACATACATTCATACATACATATACACTAGTGACTTGCCTGTCAATAAAATTGTAAGGCTGGGAATGATGTTTGGCACACAATGTAAAGTTTTTGGTCATTGTGAAGCTCTTCCCTGGTGTACTTTTGCTCCTCTGAACACACACTGCGCTCATTGTGAGCCCTACGCTGAGTGCCTTCGGCGAGCCTCTCCGCTCTTGTCTGGTGATGTGAGCACCTTTGGTGCTCATTGCAAGGGCCGCGCTGATCGCCGTTGGCGCTCATTGCGAGCCTCCCTGCTCGGGTACTTTTGCTCCTCTGAGAACTCTCGGCGCTCAATGTGAGCCCTGTGCTGAACGCCTTTGTGGCTGATTGCAATCCTTTCCTCTGCTCTACCTTTGGTTCTCTGAGCACCCTGTGCGCGTATTGTGAGCCCTGCGCTGAGCGCCTTTGGTGTTCACCGCGTTGCTCACAATGAGTGCCTACGGTGGTCATTGCGAGGCTCTCCGCTCGTGTAGTTTTGGTGGTCTGAACACCTTTGTCAGTCATTGCAAGGGGCGCACTGATTGGCTTTGGCGCACATTGCAAGTCTCTCCCATGGTGTATATATAATATATATATATATATATATATATATATATATAAATTAGTCCAACTCCTCGCAAAGCGAAAAAAAAAAAACGACCTCGGAACCAACCTTAACGTAAGAAACACCCACACGCACGAAAAATACAACCATAACGACCGAACCGCGCTCACCTAAAAACAGTCAAAACACACCAAATACTCACAAAAAATACATAAAAAGCTTACCCATAGCAAGGGACCTCTGAAAGTGAAGTTACACCTCCATTGAAGTCTAAATTCCCGAGTTCAGACACACGAAAATCCCCAAAGCTAGAGAAAAAATGTCCGCCGACGAAAACGAGGCTCAAAGCCCAGCCACGTACAACTTACCCAAGAAGGGATCCGAGATAAGTTAGGAAACCTGCATTAACTCCATGGGATCTGAGATAAGCTCTGAGACCTGCATTAACCCCACATTAACCATCGCAGTGGGGGCCCGATAGCATGCGATCGGGGACCCCCGCTGCAATGAAAATTCAAAATTCCCACGTTACGGGTCCTTAAAGGACCCGTTAAAACAAATATGCACTATCACCCAGTCACTCATGGGGGTCAATATAGACCCCCATAAGTCCTTCAGTAACCCCCTCACTCATGGGGTTCAATACAGACCCCCATAAACCCCAAATTAACCCTGTCACTCATGGGGGTCAATATAGAACCCCATAAGCCCTTCATTAAACCGGTCACTCATGGGGGTCAATACAGACCCCCATAAGCACTTCATTAACCCCCTCACTCATGGGGGTCAATATAGACCCCCATAAGCCCTTCATTAACCCTCTTACTCATGGGCATCAATATAGACCCCCATAAGCCCTTCATTAACCCTGTCACTCATGGGGGTCAATACAGACCCCCATAAGCCCTTCATTAACCCTGTCACTCATGGTGGTCAATATAGACCCCCATAAACCCTTCATTAACCCCCTCACTCATGGGGGTCAATACAGACCCCATAAACCCCTAATTAACCCTGTCACTCATGGGGGTCAATACAGCCCCCGATAAGCCCTTACTTAACCCCCCCCCCCACTCAGAGGGGTCAATACAGACCCCTATAAACCGCTAATTAACCCTGTCACGTATGGGGGTCTATCCAGACCCTCATAAGCCTCTATTTAACCCCATCAGCCCCATAAGGGTACATTAAGACCATTATGGGCCTGTTACAACCCAACATTAACCACATAAGTGCCATGACGGTCCTCAAGGACCATCATGACACTAAGTATAAACACTACACTGCACTATACCCCCCCAATAAAACATTAAATATCAACTAAACATCCTCTACACTAACCTATTAACACCTACACTACCTACCTACCTACCCCCTAATAACCTCCACCACTCTAATTACAGAAAATAAAAAAGCCTAAGTCACAAAAAATAAAAAAAGGAACATTACAGAAAATAAAAAAAAACACATTACATCCCCCCCACCACTACAGAAAAAAAAATGCACACCTGAAAAGGAAATACATATAATACATACAATACAATTAAATACAATACACCCCTATCTGATATACAATACATCCTATCTATCTAATATACATCCCCCAATCTATCTAAATAAATACCATAATCTAATATACAATACATGCTATCTATATAAAACACATTCCCCTAGCTAACATACAATAAATGCTATCTATATATAAAACAATCTAATTCTAAGCTTAAATAAAATAATTAAGACCACTTACCTTTGCAGATGTCCATTCAGATCAGCCACCTAGGGGAAAAAAAAGAAAAAAATTAGTTCAACACGTTTACAGTAAATAAATAAACATTCTAAATATTATACTCACCTTTCCAGCATGTCCCGTCCATCTTTTCTTCTTCTCTGGCGCGGCACCTGTGAAAAAAAAACATAACATTAATACACATACATAAACATAAAAACAAAATAAAATAAACCGCGTGGGGGTGATTCGCTGATGGCAATAAAGCCTTCAGATTGGTTCAAATAAAGATTGACAGGTGCGTTATCCAATGAGCGTGGGAATTGGGGTGTATCCCTTTCTCATTGGTTCACAATTGGCGTCTTCTCATTGGCTGAATTGATAGACAGCGTTTTCAGCCAATCAGAAGCCGCCATTGCCAATTTTATTCTGGAACGCTCCGTAGGAAGCTCATTAACATTGGACATCCGCCAGGGCGGATGTGTGTTATTTTAAGTTTTTTTTTTTAAAGAGCGCGGATGCTTCCAGGGCCCATCTGGGGCAGAACACCAGGAGGCCGGAGATATCGCGGGGAGGTAAGTACAATGTAGATTGTGTTTATTTTACTTGGTTTTATGTTTATGTATGTGTGCTTATGTAATGTTTTTTTTTTTTTTAACAGGGGCCGCGCCGCAGAAGCAAAGAATGTTTATTTTATGTAAACGTGTTGTAATTTTTTTAAATCTTTTTTTACCCTAGGTTGGTGATCTGAAGAAACATCTCAAAGGTAAAGTGGTCTTAATTATTTTATTTTAGCTTACAATCAGGGTTGCTATGTAGAGATAGCATGCATTGTATATTAGATAGATAGGTGGATGTATAGTACATAGATAGTATTTATTGTATATTAGATAGGGGGATGTATATTAGATAGGGGTGTATTGTATTGTATTGTATTTTATTGTATGTATTATATGTATTTCCTTTTCAGGTGTGTAATTTTTTTTTTCTGTAGGGGGGGTTGTAATGTATTTGTTTTCTGTAGTGTAGATTTTTTTATTTTTGGTGATTTTAGTTTTTTTTTTTTTTTATGTAATGTACATTTTTGATGACTTTAGTTTTTTTGATTTCTGTAATTACAGTGGTAGGGAGGGGGTTATTAGGGGGTAGGTAGTGTAGGTGTTAATAGGTTAGTGTAGAGGGTGTTTAGTTGATCTTTAATGTTTTATTGGGGGGGTATAGTGCAGTGTAGTGTTTATACTTAGTGTCATGATGGTCCTTGAGGACCGTCATGGCACTTATGTGGTTAATGTTGGGTTGCAACAGGCCCATAATGGTCATAATATACCCTTATGGGACTGATGGGGGTTAAAAAGAGGCTTATGAGGGTCTGGATAGACCCCCATAAGTGACCAGGTTTAATTGTGTAGTGCTTACACTTTGGGTCATGAGGGTCCTGGATGACTCTGATGGCATTTATAGTGTTATTACGTGCGTTCATTAGTGTGTTAGAAAGGTCTATATAGTTGAGGGACACAGTACACTCACATTGTGTGGCAAACAGCATTTCAACATTTTTTTTTTTTTATGGACCGTCATTTTTTGATGGGCAAGTCGCTAGTATATGTATATATATATATATATGTATATATATATATATATATATATATATATATATATATATATATATACTGTGTATATATATATATATATATATATATATACTGTGTATATATATATACTGTGTGTGTATATATATATATATATATATATATATATATATATATATATATACACACACATACCGTATATACTCGCGTTTTTCAGCCCTTTTTTTAAGGCTAAAAAGGCCCCCCTTCGGCTTATACTCGAGTCACTCTTCCCCTGTGTCTCTCTACCCCCCCTCCTCATCCTCAACCCCCCCTCATTCTAACCCCCCCCACAACCTACCCCTCTAAATACCACCCCCTCTTTCCCTTTCCCCTCACTTACCTGCATCTGAAGCTTCTGCTCAGGCCTCTGCTCCTTCCGGAGTCTTGATGTGGCGCGCATGTGACGTCACGTTATTAGCATATACCGGGTGCCGGCACCCGGTATATGCTAATGACGTGGAGCGGGGGCCAGAGCAGAAGCTTCAGATGCAGGTAAGTGAGGGGAAAGGGAGAGGGGGTGGTATTGAGGGTGGGTTAGAATGAGGAGGGGTGGAGGATGAGGAGGGAGGTTGAGGGTGAGGATGGGGGGAGGGAGGTTGTGGATGGGGGGTTGAGGAGGGAGGGTTGAGGGTGAGGAGGGAGGTTGAGGATGGGGGGGTTAAGGTTGAGGAGGGAGGGCAAGAGACACAGGGAAGGGAGAGGGGGGAGAGACACAGGGAAGGGAGAGGGGGACACAAGAGAGGGACACAGAGGGCACAAGAGGGAAGCACATTTCCCACCCTCGGCTTATACTCGAGTCACTCATTTTACCCAGTATTTTGTGGTAAAATAGGTGCCTCTGCTTATACTCGAGTCGGCTTATACAGTATATATTTATTTATGCCAATTAATGAAATAATAAATTAATATACTTTACCTATTTGTAATTGATATATCCAGCAATCAATATCCTGAAGAGCTAACAATCTGTTTTGATTTTCCTGCAGCATGCAATGTACATTTACACTGTTGCTGACCTGAGGTGTAAGTGTCAGCAATGTGTTAAGTGTGCAGTATAAATAGGCTTGATGTGCGAGGGCAAACCGTTTGTTTAGCTGTGTAATTGGGCATTTTGTAATGGTAATGTTGTTAGTTGTAAGTTAGTGTTGTAAGATGGTGGCGATTTACTAGGCGTTACACAGGTGTGGAGCATTTTCCGCTGTCCCTAATAGTTTATTTTATACCTCGTACGTGCCTTTGTAAAAGTCTTTTATGCTTGGTGGTGTTATGCGTGTTAAGGGGTCGTGTATCCTCGTTTTCTTCGGCCGCCATTTTTTCCCCTCACTTAGGCGATATTCGTGTGTGGAAACTCGGTAAAATTGTGGTTAAATTGTCACGCAACCTGATTCCCAGACTTCGTGCCTGTCCCCCCATGCTGTGAGTGTTTTTTTTTTGGTGGTGTTATTGTTGTTTTTGAATGTGCGTGGTTCGGCAGTTAACTTCGTATTTTTTTACCTTGTATTTTAAAAAAATTTCTATGTGCCGCGGGTTGTTATTTTTTTTGTTAAGTGTTGCTTTCCTTTTTCCAAGTGTTACAGGCTGTAATTTCCCCACACGTTTTTTTTTCAAACTGCTACAGGTCTCGCATTGTGAATGGTGCATTGAGATTTAGTTCCGCAGGTCGTAGGGATGAGCGCCTACGGCTACGCGAGCCCGCAAGGGTTAGCAACAACCCGTATTGTTCACAACTATATATACTAGCCACTTGCCTGTCAAAAATAACGGCATGATACAGTGTTATACATTGTGTTTTCTGTCTGTTTATCTCTCTGTGTACCATGCGTGTCTCTCTGTACACCTCCCGTGTCTTTTCAGACCTACTCATAAATATGGAATTCATTATGCCAATAAAGATATATTATTTTTTATTCCATCCAATCTGTATATTTTTATCTCTAAACAAATAATGAACAATATCTTCATATTAAACTGCAAACATGTTACATAGTTACATAGTTACATAGTAATTAAGGTTGAAAAAAGACTTTCAGTCCATCAAGTTCAACCTGTTAAGATCTCCTCTGATCTGCAATATGCGGATTAGTTATTAATTAAATTATTGATTAAATAATTATTAATAGTATAGTATTGGAGAATGAATAAAGAGTTAGTCCATCAAGTTCAACCTTTTTAGATCTCTATTGATCTTTTTAATTTGGACTATTTATTATTATTGTTAATTGTTAATTATTGTTAATTGATCCAGAGGAAGGCAAACATAAAAAAAACCCCATTGAAACTTTGCCAATTGTCTCATAAGGGGGAAAAAAAGCAAAATTCCTTCCTGACCCCAGAAACTGGCGATCAAATTTCTCCCTGGATCAATATTCCTTCGCTAGTTATCTAGGATAGCCTTGAATGCCCTCTTTATTCAGAAATATATCTAACCCCTTTTTGAAGTTGTCTATCGAATTCGCTGTCACCACCTCCTTTGGTAGAGAATTCCACAGTTTAACCACCCTAACTGTGAAGAACCCTTTTCTTTGTTTAAGGTGAAATCTTTTTTCCTCTAACCTCAACGGATGTCCTCTTGTCAGTTTAAAATCTCTTGCTACAAAAAGCTCACTTGACAAAGCCTTATATGGACCCTGGATGTATTTAAATAACGTAATCATATCTCCTCTTAGACGCCTTTTTTCTAGCGAAAATAAGTTTAATTTTGCTAGTCTTTCTTCATAACTTAGCCCCTCCATTCCCCTTATTAGTTTTGTAGCCCTTCTCTGTACTTTTTCCAGCTCTAAGATGTCTTTTTTGTGAGGTGGTGCCCAAAATTGTACTCCATATTCCAAATGAGGGCGTACTAGAGATTTGTATAGTGGCAGAATTATATCTTCTTCCCTGGCTTCTATACCCTTCCTAATACATGCTAATATTTTATTTGCCTTTGCAGCCGCTGCTTGGCTTTGAGCGCTGTTACCTAGGTGGTTGTCCACTAGTACTCCCAAATCCCTTTCAATATCTGATACCCCTAGATTTGCTCCATTAAGATTATAGATTGCTTGGCTATTTTTCCTTCCCAAATGCATAACCTTACATTTATTTGTATTAAATCTCATCTGCCATTTAGCCGCCCATTTCTCTAATTTATGCAAATCCTTTTGTAGGGAAAGTACATCATTATCTGATTTTATTACCTTGCACAACTTAGTGTCATCAGCAAAAATGGAGACACTACATTCGAGTCCTACTTCAATGTCATTAATAAATATGTTAAAAAAGGAGAGGACCCAATACTGAGCCCTGAGGAACCCCACTTATCACATTAGACCAATCGGAGTATGTTCCATTTACAACAACCCTTTGCTTCCTGTCTTTTAGCCAGCTCTCGATCCATGAGCAGATATTTACTGCAATTCCTGTATCCCTTAGTTTGCTCACTAGTCTTCCATGTGGCACTGTATCAAATGCCTTTGAAAAATCTAAAAAGACTACATCCACTGAGTTGCCCTGATCCAAGTTCCTACTAACCTCCTCATAAAAACTAATTAGATTGGTCTGACACGACCTTTCCTTCATAAATCCATGTTGACTGCTACCTATGATCCTGTTCAAATAGACATATTCTTGTATTCTGTCCCTTATTAACCCTTCTAAAAGCTTCCCAACTACAGAAGTGAGGCTCACTGGTCTATAATTCCCCGGATTTGCTCTAGATCCCTTCTTAAATATAGGTATCACCTCTGCTTTTCTCCAGTCATCTGGTAGAGACCCTGTAGTGAGCGAGTCTTTAAAGATTAGATATAATGGTTTGGCTATTACAGAACCCAGCTCCCTCAGTACCCTTGGATGTATTCCATCAGGACCTGGGGCTTTATTAACATTTATTTTCTCCAACCTCTTTTGTATTTCTTCCTGCGTTAACCAATTATTTAGTGAAGGTAGTGTAGCCCCATTATGTTGCAGTGTCCCAACCACTGGTACCTCCCTTGTGTAAACCGAAGAAAAGAACCTATTTAGCTCATCTGCCTTTTCCTGGTCACTAATTATCAGATGGCCTGTGTCACATTGTAATGGTCCTATCGATTCCTTCCTGGCCTTCTTCCCATTAATATATTTATAAAATATTTTAGGGTTAGTCTTACTTTCCATTGCAACTGACTTCTCATTTTCTATTTTAGCCAGTCTAATAGCCCTTTTGCAAGCCTTGTTGATTTCCTTATAGTCACATAAAGATGCCTCTGTTCCCTCCTTCTTGTATAATTTAAATGCATACTTCTTTTTCCTCATCATGATCTTTAAGTCATTGTTAAGCCACATGGGATGTGATTTACTCCTATTTATTTTATTTCCACATGGTACATGCTGATGAGTATGTTTATTTAGTAAGGATTTGAATGTTGTCCATTTATTTTCAGTATTCTTCCCTGTAAGTTCTTTGTCCCAGTCTATATGTTGTATTGCTGCCCGTAGCCCATTAAAGTTAGCCCTTTTAAAATTTAGAGTTTTTGTTGGCCCCTTACAACTCTGTTTTTTGTATTCAATCTCAAATGAGACTGTGTTGTGATCACTGTTCCCCAAGGGTTCCCCTATTTTTACATTTGATATTATATCAATATTACTTGTGATGACTAAATCCAAGATGGCCCCATTTCTAGTAGGTTCTTGTATTACCTGGGCTAGATAATGATCCCTGAGTGTACTCAAGAACCTGCTCCCCTTAGCTGAGCTGCTGGTCTCGTTTATCCAGTTTATATCAGGGTAATTAAAGTCTCCCATTATTAGAACTTGCCCATGCTTAGCTGCATTTCCAATCTGTAACAATAATTGTATTTCCTCACTTTCAGCTATATTTGGGGGTTTATAGCATACTCCCACCAATATGCATTTAGAATTAGCTCCTCCACTATTTAGCTCAACCCACAAGGATTCAATGATGCCGTTAGTGCCAGCATAAATATCTTCTCTAACTATAGGCTTAAATTCAGGCTTAACATAAAGACAGATCCCTCCTCCTCTTTTACCATTGCCCCTATCTTTCCTAAATAGGTTATAACCATCCAGATTAACAGTCCAGTCATGAGATTCATCCCACCATGTTTCCGTAATGCCTATTAAGCCCCATTTTTCTTGTACTGCTAATATTTCTAGCTCATCCATTTTCCCAGGCAAACTTCTTGCGTTTGCAATCATACACTTTATGTTGTTATGGCTCTGCTGATGTGAAGTGCCTGCCACTGTATTTGAGGCCCCTATTAATATCTCCCTACTTTCTATTGTAACCCTCCCCCCTTCTCCTCCCCCATGGGTAAATAATTCATCCCTTTCCCTCTCTACCCTATTTACCCCAATACTTCTATATAGTCCCTCCCCCCCACCTACAAGTTTAAAAACTCCCCCAGCCGTTCTACCATCCTATTCCCTAGCACAAAAGCGCCCTCATCATTAAGGTGCAATCCATCCCTGCTATAGAGATTGTACCCAAGTGAGAAGTCAGCCCAGTGCTCTAAAAACCCAAAACCCTCTGCACTGCACCACTTTTTTAGCCACGCATTAACCTCCCTAAGCTCCTTCTGCCTCCCTGGGCTAGCACGTGGCACTGGTAGTATCTCAGAAAATACTACCTTGGAGGTCCTTGCTTTAAGCTTATTCCCTAATTCTCTAAAATCATTCTTTAGGACGCTCCATCTTCCACTAACTTTGTCATTGGTACCAATGTGTACCAAGACCGCCGGTTCATTACCAGCCCCTCCCAATAATTTATCCACCCGATCCACAACATGCCGAACCCGAGCACCCGGGAGACAGCAAACTGTTCGATTGCTGGGATCTGGGTGACAAATTACCCTGTCTACCTTCCTAATAATAGAGTCCCCTACCACCAAAACATGTCTGTTGCTCTGCCTATTCTGCCCTCCCTCTTCTCCAGTAGAGCTGTTCGCCCGGCTGTTAGAGGGAACAGCTCTATCTGGCATTGCCATTCCTGAATGGACATCGCCAACAGTTTCACTCAATCTGGCAAATCTGTTGGTGTTTGACAACTCAGAACTGGCCTGCCTCCTCCTGTTCCCCCTGCTTCCCCTTGTAACTGTAACCCAGCTACCTCCCTGGCCATCCTCCCTAGCCCCAGCTCCTCCCTCCATACTAGGCCCAGCTAAACTGTGCTCCGTGAGCACCAATTCCCTTTCCAGTGGAGCAATATCACTAAGTGCTGCAATTATTATGTAATTATTATGTAATTATTTTTAATATACATGAAGATCATAACAATGTCCAACCAATATTTTTACATCATGTTAAAAAAAAATTA
This sequence comes from Discoglossus pictus, assembly GCA_027410445.1. Classification (NCBI taxonomy): domain Eukaryota; kingdom Metazoa; phylum Chordata; class Amphibia; order Anura; family Alytidae; genus Discoglossus; species Discoglossus pictus. The sequence continues at coordinate 260,776,437 of CM050166.1, read as the reverse complement.
TACAATAGGAACAAAAATTTTGTATATGCTAAACCAATAAATTATAATTTACACATAAAGAAATGTCCTGAAATCACAAATATAATGATAACATGTTAAATTTTATATATATAGTTGTGGACCAAGAACGTTGGTCACATTTGCGGGTTTGTCACGATTCGCGAGCCGTCGACCCCGTAGGACTTAGCCTGCAATGATCGCCAAAGGCGCTCATTGTACTGAGAGCCTCGCAAAGCACGGCGAGCAGTTGAGGCACATGGGACAGGCTGCAATGAGCGCCAAAGACCATTTTTTTCATGATCGAAAATTGCCTAATCGAGGGGGGAAAAAATGGCTGCCTTAAAAGCACAACACGACGAATATGAGGTCGAAGGACGTAAAAACGAGCCCTAAGCAGTAACACTTAACCCAAGGCAGTAACACAACCCAACACAGTAACACTCAAGTGCGATGCCTATAAAGTACACAGGGTGAGAGCCTTGCAATGATCACCAAAGGGGCTCACGATGAGCCCCAAAAGGGGCTCAGAGGTCCCATAGCCTCGCATTGTGTGGCAATTAGCATTGCCAGGCTTACAATTTTACTCCTGTAATTTTTCATGGGCAGTAAGTGTTGTTTCTCTATGTTCTTTTTGGTCAAGAGCATTTCTTTCATCACCAGCATTAAAATAAATAAATTGTCTGTGCAGCAAATTAACAGCTTAATCGATAAACTGCATGTGATCGATCATGCATTTCAAATTTCAGAAGGCGCCACATTGCTTCTGGAGCACATACCGAGCATCTACATATGAAAGTTCATCATGTAAAATGTTATTGTCTTCTTTGTTTTAGCCACTTTGCACAACTACAGTTGCTGCATCATAACCTTTGTAAATATATTTATACATATATTTAATTGATTTGATTGAAGTGCAAGCTTCAACATTTATATGTGCATTGTACTTAGTCGGCAAATGTGGATTATATGGAACAACATATTGATTATCTACAATTTTTCCACGGATAAGTGCAGTTTGACCTTCTCTTCTTTGATACAAAGGATATCCATCACAATTTGCAAAAGTGTTTACTCTAAATTATTTAGGGAAATCTTTTGTGAATTTATCATTTTCTTTACATGGTGACTGACCATTTATATCTCCACATGGGCCATGAATCATGCGATGTGTAACATTTTCATAAAGTGTACATTTTTTTTTTGTGGATCTGGTAGTTCAGCAATGATCACTGAATCCACTTGATCAGCAGAATTCAATTTATCTTTTTCTTGAAGGATTAAAAGACTATGTGCATGTGGAAGGCCTCTTTTTTTTAAATTCTATAGTATAAACATAAGCCACACACTTACCAAATACATTTCTGATGTTTAGGTCATATACTAATTATATACATTTATTTTTAAAACTCTAGCCACTAACAGCCTTACTAAATTGCAATTCGCCCAATTGAAAACAGGATTATAAGTAGGAGTCAACATGGATTTATGAGGGATAGGTCATGTCAAACAAATCTAATTCGTTTCTATGAGGAGGTCAGTAGGAACCTAGATGAAGGCAACTCAGTGGATGTAGTCTTTTTGGATTTTGCAAAGGCTTTTGATACAGTACCATATGGGAGACTATTGTGCAAACTAAGAGATACAGGAATTGCAGTAAATATCTGCCCATGGATTGAGTGCTGGCTAAAAGACAGGATGCAAAGGGTTGTTGTAAATGGAACATACTCCGATTGGTCTAATGTGGTAAGTGGGGTTCCTCAGGGTTCAGTATTATGTCCTCTCTTTTTTAACATATTTATTAATGACTTAGAAGTAGGACTGGAAAGTAGTGTCACATTTTCGCTGATGACACCAAGTTGTGCAAGGTAATTAAATCAGATAATGATGTGCTTTCCCGCCAAAAGGATTTACATAAAATTGAGGAATGGGCATCTAAATGGCAGATGAGATTTAATACGAATAAATGTAAGGTTAGGAATCTGGGAAGGAAAAATAGCCATGTAATTTATAATCTTAATGGAGCAAATCTAGGGGTATCAGATATTAAAAGGGATTTGGGAGTGCTTGTGGACAACCACCTAGGTAACAATGCTTAAAGCCAAGCAGCAGCTGCAAAGGCAAATAAAAGATTAGCATGTATTAAGAAGGGTATAGAAGCCAGAGAAGCAAATATAATTCTGCCACTATACAAATCTCTAGTACGCCCTTATTTGGAATATGGAGTACAATTTTGGGCACCACTTCATAAAAAGGACATTTTAGAGCTGGAAAAAGTACAGAGGAGGGCAACAAAACTAATAAGAGGAATGGAGGGGCTACTGTATGAAGAAAGACTAACCAAAAAAAACTTATTTTATCTAGAAAAAAGCATCTAATAGGAGATATGATTACCTTATATAAATACAGCCAGGATTAGTTTAAAGATTTGCCAAGGGAGCTTTTTGTGCCAAGAGGTTTTCAGCTGACAAGAGGACATCCCTTGCGATTAGAAGTAAAAAGATTCCACCTTAAAGAAAGAAAAGGATTCTTCACAGTAAGGGTGGTAAATCTGTAGAATTCTCTACCAGAGGAGGTGGTGACAGAGTCGAGAGATAACTTTAAAAGGGGACTGGATTTATATCTAATTAAAAAAGGGAATTCAGCGTTATCCTGGATAATTAGAGAGAGAGTATTGATCCAGGGAGAAATCCGATAGTCAGTATCTGGGGTCAGGAAGGAATTATTTTTTTTATGTTTGCCTTCATCTGGATTAATTAATAAAATAAAAAATACATAATTAAATAATTGATTAATAATTAACAACTAATTAATAACTAATCCGCATATTGCAGATCAGAGGAGATCTTAAAAGGTTGAACTTGATGGACTGAAAGTCTTTAATTTAGAATGCCATCCTGCCTTACCATTTGGATTTAAAAAATTTAATCCAAATTACTACTTAAGATACTTATGTTAATGAAAGGTTGCTCTTGATTTCTTAGTTATATTCTAATACCCTGAAATGGTGGTTCCCCATCGTCATTTTGAAACACCATCACAACCTCATTTGATGTTGGTAAATTATAACAGTGTTAATTACAATGGCGATCTCTCTGAAGAACCATTTGACTTGGGGATAGGCAAATGATTTTGTTCAGCATGACTGTTGTTCCCGTTCTACTTCCGATCATTTTTTATAAGCTTGAGTATATGGGGTTTTGCCCATAATGTTATCAAGCTCTTGAAAAACAGTGGCTAAGCATTTTTAATTCTCAGAAAGATTCATACGTTGTTCAACAGCTTCCAATGTACCTAGGACATATAGTTGAGCAAATTTTCTTTGCTCTCCTACTTCTGGAAGTAAATGAGAATTACTATAATTTGGAAAAGTAGTGTCACTCATTACACTTTGTAAATATGGTGGAAATTCCTCTCTTTCTGGAAGTCTTCCATTTCCTTTCTGACAACAACTAATGAACTTACCATCTCAAGGTTTTTCCTGTTGAAAATGATAAGCCCCACAAAAACTGAGAAACAACATTCAACAAACCCCAATTGTGAGGGTCTACTGTTTATAGATGTAAATAATGGACTATCCTGGGAACATATATCAACATTACTATCTATATAAACATTACTATCTTTACCATACTGTTTACATGCATCTTTATCACTTTTTTTTTATTCATTGCTCTCTGGCGCTGCGATGTAACTTTAACAGAAATTGTTTTTTTCTTTGAAATTCTGTCACGTTCATCTTCTTGTAAACCTTTTCCAAGTCTCCGGTCGACTGCCGATCTTTACATCTTTGTACGCTTTCCCTTTTTAGACTTTTTGGCATAATTCGCTGTTTTCTTTGTTATCAGACATTCTAATCGGTAAATTTAAATTTACGTTTTTATTTTTGAACATATAGATTATGATTTTTTAAAATTGTAAATGTTACCAATATCTTTCTATAGCTTACCTGAAGTTGTAATCGATTAAAGAAGTTAAATTCCTCTCTTTTTCTGACTCCACTCATCTTTGCAACATATAATGGGATATCAATTCTGTCCAACTTTTTTCCAGTCTGTATGTATATGATAATATCAAACTTGTGTTCCAATCTAATTAATTATATGTGTTATGTCTAAACAGCAGTACACTAACTTTTCCTTATTTAAATTAATAGTTAATTTGTCCAATCACAAACTATTCAATTAGGAATATCTGCATCATATTTCCTAATGATTCCTTTGTCTATTAATATACTTTCAATAAACCACAACATTCATTAATGCTTTTCAAATTAATAATCTATGTACTAATTAATTAACTTGCTATTACTTTTTCAAATATTTTAAATTTTAAATTATTAAATCAATTATATAATTATTGAAGAACTAATTATACTGTACCTATTATATGTAAGTCGCTGAATGGAAAATCATGCAGAGCTGACAGTCTGTCTTCATAAACGCCCACTGTAGAAAACCTTTCTGTAACACTGTCTTCAGCAAGTCTCTGTTGAAATTGACAGAGAGCTGCAAATTGTAAATTCAAATGAAAAGAATTAATAATATTTTTTTGAATAATAGACTAATTTTTGGAATGTATCTATTAAATATTTTTTTAGCATGAACTCTATCGGTTACAAATTTATGTACATTGCTAATTTTTTTTTAATAAACAATTTTCTGTCTTCTAAATATTGCTGTACATGAATAATGTTAACATAACTTAACATTTATTTTTTAAACTAATACATTAATTAATTACAAAGTAATTATACTTTACCTATTATCTGTAATTTTTCAGAAATGAAAATCCTAAAGAGCTAACAATCTCGTTTCAGAAATTACGCCAGCAGATAAATGTCCAGTCACACTGTTCATCACCTGAAGAGAAAGTGAGAAAGATCTGGAAATCGTCCAGTATATATAGGCCGCAGTTGCAAGACAAAATTAAGCATGAGTTATTTTGTGGCTTAGCCGCAATTTGCGAGTTTCACGATGGCGAGGCTCATAATTTCTCACACTTTGCGGGCCTTGCGATCCACAGCTAAGCCGCAGTTTTCAACCTTCGATAAACAGTGTGCGAGTATCCCTCCCCTGTGTCTCTCCCCCCCCCCCCCCTCCTTCCCCTGTGTCTTTCCCTCTCTCTCCACTTTCTCTCTTTGTCTCCCTTTGCCGTTTAGGGTTGTGAAAACATTTGCGGGCAAATTTGGGCTATGGCCTTCGGTGCACATCACAGGCCTTGAAATGAGCGCCAAAAGCCTACGGCCTTTGCTGAGCATTGCGGGCCTTGCGATGAGAGCCAAAAGCCTATGGCCTTCAGCGTTCATTGCTGCCCTCCTCCCCTTTACCTTCGGCGGTCATTGCGGGCTTGAAAACAAGCCCGTAACTTGGAAGCCGTTTGGAGCCTCTAACCCCCTTGCAAGCCTCACGATGAGTGCCTTTGAGATACATTGAGAGCCTCTACCCCCTTTACTTTACGTGCTTCTGCGCTCATTGCAGACCTCAGCAAACTCATAACTTTCGGGCCTCGCAATGAGCGCCTTTGGCACTTATTGGGCATGCTCAAGCCCGTAACTTTTAACATAGCGTTACCAACGTACTTCCAATTACGATACCTATATATATGATATTTGTGCTCGGGCCTCTCTCCTTAATAGCAGTGGCGTGCCTGGTGCTACGCCCCTATAGGCCTGCTAAGAGGGCCATGGGCCGAATGAATTATGGAGAGAGGCAGGGATGGTTGGGCTCTGGAAGCATGTGTACCTGATTGAATAGGCGGGGGTTTATATAGGGTAGGGGGAGAAAGGGACCATCCCACAGACCACCAGGTAATTAACCTGGCCATTTGTGCTCGGGCCTCTCTCCTTAGTAGTAGTGGTGTGCCGGGAGCTATGCCCCTATAGGACTGGCGAAAAACCAGCTGTAAATTAATTTATGTAATTCTGTAAAGCTCAACGAATTTCAGATTGTGGATTTGTAAAATAAACTGAATATTGTGGACTTCCAACGCCCCATTTGTCTGAATGATAAACGCTGCTAAAAATTCTAATGCAGATAATGCTGCTCCTATGTGAAATGAATAACCTGAATAATTAATGTGTCAAGTCCCAATTTTATGAGTATTGCTTGTATGTAATGCACAAATGTAGTGGTACTGAGAGGCTGGCTTGAAATATTGAAATGAAATGGGGATAATGAAGAGGTCTATCTTAGAGAAGTGGTAAATAACTGAATGTGTTAATTGGACAGGTAAGGACATGAATAGGAAAGTAAGTGATTTGAACAGTGTGGCGATAGTTTGGTTGAGCGTAGTGTGAGTAAACCGATATTGTGACTAAATCTGATAAAATTCTTAGTACGAAAAATAGTTTGTGCAGGAGAGGAAGTTACTGCAGAATGAGTGTTCCAAGTCTGAATGTACTGAATCAGCAATTAATCCTACAGGTTGAGAGTTGTGAGTAAGTAAATAACTAACTGACAATATAAATAGGTGAAGGATGGCCCACGATAGGCAGAAAAAATAAGGTTCCTGAGCCAAGAAAATTCAAAATTAAAGGATTCTTAAAAAAATCTTATGATAATTACTGTGTAAAACCTCTAAATACAGCATTTAAAACATATGAAGTAGCATCAGTTTTATTCATGAAGAAAACACAACTCAAACTGGTCTACTCAGGCAGTCACAAATGGACGTGAAGGAGTGGGGAATTACGCTACTGTGGCAGATAAACTGAAATGAATACAAAAGGGTGGTGTATCACTGGTCAAAAGGGATTACAATGAGGACAGACCGGAGCGCTCAGCCCCTCAAGTGCGCAGAAAAATTCATAATCTAGTAGAGACCCATTCACTCAGTAGTGGAATTGGTGCCAAGTGGCTGTTGATTTAGCAGCAAATGATCTATGATAGTCAAAAAAGCGTAACCACCATATCTGTAAGCCAAATCCACTACCAAATGCAAGTGGTCATCCAGTTCTTAACGATGTTTGTGAAAACTGAAAATATTACTTCCCTGTAAATGCCAAAACTAACATGAATACATTAACTGTGAGTTTACGTTGCAACCTCAAGTCTTCAGACCTAATCGTAACAGAAATATCCCCTTGAGTAAGGACATAGGATAAAAACAAAATGTATCTCTATACCCTCTACTATATTTCCCCTCAAACTTAGTGATAAATAAAACTGGTCTCTCAAATTCAACCTGTAGCTAGTAGACAAGTACTAAGATTGTGATGTAGGACTCTAAATTCTGACAACTCAATCTTTCAGCTCATTTACATTAGTAGCCACTACCTAAATTGAGCTAATTCATTGAAGGTGCACTTAAGATAATACATAGGAAAACAATGAGACATAGCAGAAATGCAGAAATGTGATTTGCACATGTATGATTAATGAAGGTGGTCAGAATGCCTTGCTGAGGAGCATATGCTAAAGCCTAAATTCAATATGTAATATAATAATGCCTGCAATAAAATATATATATATATATATATATATATATATATATATATATATATATATTTTTTTTTTTAATAAGGCTAAGATACTGCATTGAATCTGGTAAACCTGTTAAATGAATGCCGAAATCTCGTGACTCACGAGATCCTTTGCCACATACTCACAGGATAGCCTCGATCTGGCAAAATGCAAAATCCGTTCAAATGCCCTTTCTCAGATGGCCGCGATCATGCAAACTCGTGACACGTGAGACCTGGCTGAAATGCCCTTCTTAATATGGCCGAAGTTCAGGATGCGTGATACCCCAGCAGATACAAGCTTCTAATACAGGCGTGATCTCGCAACACCCAAGATTTAAACTCAGGATCATGAAAAATAAGTGGATGATCTCTCGAGAAGCGAGATCTTTAAAGAAAACAAGTAAATATTGATAAATAATGAACATGTGACATGAATAAATGATGAACTTTGATGATAGAAAAAATCTGCATATAAGTAAAGCCACAAAGAATGATGCTTCTCTTAATAACGAATTTGAACTAAACAAATACATGATTTTTTAAATAAATGACATGCTTTAGGTTTCAAGGAGTAAAGCCTATAATAAACACATGAAACTTGAATAACTTAACTGAGGTAGCAAGACAGTAATCCAGAATAACTCTGCATTATCAGGTATCAGGAGCGGCTACAATCTGTGCAGGTGACACAGCATGGCAAGGGGGCAGCGCTGGAAGCACGTGTACCTGATTGAGTAGGCAGGGTTTATATAGGGTAGGGGGGAAAAGGAACCCTCCCACAACCACCAGATAATTAACCTGACATATATATATATATATATATATATATATATATATATATATGTGTGTACTTATGTATTTTGAATGCTGTTTTAATTTCTCAAAAGGAATAGGTGTTTTTCATCAAAATTGAGAGTAGTTTACACTTTTATAAATATTTATCTGTTTCTTAACCACAAGTCACTTTCAATTTCTGTGTTGTATTTTTGCACAAGCACTTTACTCATTAATACTAATTTATTGTTGACGGTGTCCCTTTAACTATTTTCGGTCCAGAAAGCTATTTTGGTATCTGTGAAGGAAGCTCAGTGGACATAAGGTAAGATCCCAAACTACTATAACAAATTCATTTTTTAAAGTAATTTCCTCCTCTTATACAAAGAAAAGTGGGGCTCTGATTCTGATACGACATAAAAAAATTACTGGTAAACGTATTAATGTATTTAAAATCAGCAACTAGCAAATGTGTACTAACTCAGGCCCCTATTCAATTGTAACAGTTACAGAGTGATTCAATTGCACATGGCTGCAATTTAAGGGCCAAAGCCTCAAACCTGTAAACCCTGGTTTCGTATGAAACAGTTCCGGGTGTCCGATCTGATGAAGTGCACAAAACGCAAGCAAGGTCATAGTTTGCGATCCTATCACAGACCAATTAACCAATAAGAACCGGATAACGCTAATGAATGCCGTGGAGAACGACTTTAAAACCCTGTGGAAACCGCAAGTGCTTGACTTTGCTGTAGCTGAGCAAGTGAACACACAGGTCTAGGCGTTGGCGGGTTTCTGAGCTTTTTAATAAAGAGAGAAGGCGCAGTTTTGTAAGTTTTATGCTATTTTGACTACTAAGAAATATTAACACTTAATTTACAACTCACACAATTACTGATATCACATAATTCACACTTAGTTACATAGTTACATAGTAATTAAGGTTGAAAAAATACTTTTAGTCCATCAAGTTCAACCTTTTAAGAGCTCCTCTGATCTGTGATATGCGGATTGGTTGTTAATTGAACCAGAGGAAGGCAAACAGAAAAAACAAACCAAGTGAAAGTTAGCCAATCATCTCAAAAGAGAAAAAAATAAATTCCTTCCTGAACCCAGATACTGGCAATCGGATTCTTCCCTGGATCAATACTCTCTCTCTAATTAACCAGGATAACCCTGAATGTCTTTTTTAATTAAACATACTGTATATGCAGTCCCTTTTCAAAGTTATCTATCAAATCCGCTGGAAAGAACCCTTTTCTATCTTTAAGGTGGAATCTTTTTTACTTCTAACTTCAAAGTTGAAAACCTCTTGGCACAAAAAGCTCACTTGACAAAGCTTTATACTGACCCTGGATGTAATTATATAATACAATCATATCTCCTCTTAGATGCCTTTTTTCGAGAGAAAGTTTAATTTGGTCAGCCTTTCTTCATAACTTAGCCCCTCCATTCCCCTTATTGGTTTTGTAGTCCTTCTCTGTACCTTTTCCAGCTCTAACATGCCCTTTTTATGAAGTGGTCCCTAAAATTGTACTCCATATTCCAAATGAGGGCATACTAGGGATTTGTACAGTGGCTTCTTCATACATGCTAATATTTTATTTGCCTATTGCAGCTGCTGCTTGGCATTGAGCACTGTTACCTCGGTGGTTGTCTCCCAAATCCCCTTCAATATCAAATACCCCTAGATTTGCTCCATTAAGATTGTAAATTGCATGGGTATTTTCCTTCCCAGATGCACAACTTTCCATTTATTCATATTAAATCTTACCTGCCATTTAGATGCCTATTCCTCTAATTTATGTAAATCCCTTTGGAGGGAAAGTACATCATTATATGATTTAATTACCTTGCACAACTTTGTGTCATCAGCGAAAATTGAGATACTACTTTCCAGTCCCACTTCTAAATCATTAATAAATATGTTAAAAAAGAGAGGACCTAATACTGATTCCCGAGGAACCCCACTTGCCACATTAGTCCACATTAGTATGTTTCATTTACCACAAACCTTTGCTTCTTGTCTTTTAGCCAGTTCTTGATCAATGAGCAGATATTTACTGCAATTCCTGTATCCCTTAGTTTGCACAATAGTCTCCCATGTGGCACTGCATCAAAAGCCCTTGCAAAATCCAAAAAGACTACATCCAGTGAGTTGCCTTGATCCAGGTTCCTACTGACCTCCTCAAAGAAACTAATTTGATTTGTTTGACATGACCTAGCCCTCTTAAATCCATGTTGACTCCTACTTATAATAATGTTCAAATAGACATATTCTTGAATATTATCCCTTATTAACCCCTATAAAAGCTTTCCCACTACAGAAGTGAGGCTCACTGGTCTATAATTCTCCGGATTTGCTCTTGCTCCCTTCTTAAATATAGGTATCACTTCTGCTTTTCACCAGTCATCTGGTAGTGACCCTGTGTTGAGTAACCTATTTAGCTCCTCAGCCTTTTCCTGATCCCTAATTATCAGACGGCCTGTTTCACATTGCAAAGGCGCTATAGCTGCCTACCTTGCCTTCTTCCCATTATTACATTTAAAAAATATAATAGGCACACAGGGAGTAGGGCAGAGGGCATGATGTGTGATCCCAGTGGGGGAGGTAGTGGGGATGAGAGACCGGCCCCAGGTAGAGAACAGGGAGGCCAATAACCCCAGGTACAATTAAAAGGGCAAGAGTTATGAAGAAAGACAAACCAAATTAAACTTCTTTTCTCTGGAAAAAAGTATCTAAGAGGGGATATGATTACCCTATATAAATACTTACAGGGTCTGTATAAAGATTTGTCAAGGGAGCTTTTTGTGCCAAGAGGTTTTCAACTGACAAGCGGACTTCCTTTGAGGTTAGAAGTAAAAATATTCCACCTGGTACTGGACACAACCATCAGCAGGCCCACCACTGCATCCATTGGTGTTTTTTAATTGTCTTTTGCAGTGTTACAAACTAGTCTGTAAAACCTTCGGGGGTCCTATTTGAAACCATTAATATATTTGGCAACATTTGCCGTTTGCAGGTTTGATGGCAATTGCATCCTTGGGGGACTGTAGCAATTGAATAGCGATTTGCGATTGTAACATTTGCGGGCTTGAAAGATCTAAGGCTTAAATGAGTCTGAGTTACGAATTTAAAGATTTTTCAGCCTGTAACCCGCAAATCTTTTGCGACTAGCCTAAAAGACGCCAATTGAATAGCAAATTAGTTTACGGGCTACATTACGGGCTCCAGTAACTAACAATTGCTCAATTGAATAGGGGCCTCAGTATCCACCATTTTTAAAAAAAAGAAAGTACTTAAAATGATCTAGAAACCATCATAGTAGACTAACAATGATTTAAACTAGGTTTCAAATCCAGACAGGGACAAAAAAGTATCCTCTAAATCAATAATTCTTTTTTTATTTTTTTTATTTTTTATTTGAAGTACAAACATTAAAACAGACAAAAATACATACATAAAATAATACAACATTCGATACACTAATACAAAATATTAGTTTAGTGGAAAATAGTCAGTAAATTTATATAGGGTTTGACACCATATATTCATCCCACATTTTGCATTTGTACAAGTTCTTTCCAATCAAACCTTTCTTATGCAGAGATTTCTCTAGGGCCCTATTTCTACTAACCATAATAGTTATTTCATTCCGATTTGGCACAGAGCGTTGATTCCATTTCTTAGCCATTAAAAGCTTAGCTGACATTATGATTTATAACTAAAATGCTTTAACTTTAAGTTCAACTGGAAAAATGTGAAACAATATAGCTTCAGGACATAGTTGAATCTCTGTTTTAAAATATTGGCTATATGATCTAGACAATCTTTCCAACATTTTTGTATCAAAGGGCATTCCCACCGAATATGATAATGTGACCCTATCTGCCCACAATCCCTCCAGCAGATTTTTTTTTTAATTCTTAGCAAACACACACACACACTTATGATTCAGGATGTAATGTAGCAAACCTAAAATGTATTCTTATACTCATAAAAAAAGTTTTAAAAAATTCAGAGTTTCCCCAAAAATGGTCCATGCCTATGGCCTACACAGCTGTCAACATTGCTAGCCTGGTACAAACCCGACAAACAAGTGTATATTTTCCAGAATTTCAGAGGTCCTTATTTTCCATTATCCATTATCTTCACAATAGTAATATTCACATATGCAATTCTGTTTAATATTCATTATCTTTTGGGACTAAGATAGGACTTGAAATCTTCAAATACTTCTTTTTTTTTCTTTTTTAACATTGAATCTTTTTTTTTTATTACATTTTTATGAATCTATCTTGGCAAAGAGATCATGTAAAGAAAAACATAAGAGACACATAAAAATCCCCCCAAAAAGAACAAATTTCAGAACAAAATCACAACATAATCAAAACATAAACCTCCAGCATGAGAAGAGGACAAGGCAGGGAAGAGAGGAGAGGCCCACCCAAAGTCATATTCTTAAAAAAAAAAAAAAAAAAAGAAACATTCAAGTTAGGGACAAGACATCTTATTGAATTTAAACTTTGGTTATTGAAATAATTTTTTTTCCCATAGGGCCCATTTGGCTCTTATTTTTGGACCTAACACTTTATTGCTGAGTCCACATTCTAGGAGTCTTTCTCTAAGTTTCGACATTATTTTTCCAACTAGAAGCTACAAGTTTTTCTGATACCATAAGGAAAAGCAGAGCCATTCCTTTAAGTGGCGCTGAAAGACCTTCAGGGAAAAAGTGCAAAATCACTATATTTGGTGCCGGAGTTATAACAATTTCACATATCTTAGATTTTTAAAACTTTCAAGCCAAAAACTCTGTATGAGAGGGGAACTCCACCACATATGGAGGTGTGTGCCAATCTGCCTGCAACCTCTCCAGCAGTATTTTTGTTCTTCTGATTTATTTAACTGTTCCAGTTTCATTGGAGTTATATACCATCTATTAGTTTAGCCAGCGAGGCCAAAGGAGTGATTGGACTAAGTTGGGGCATAAGAGAGAAAAGAGCATTACATTTGCACCACCACCTGTGGTTTTTTAGTGTAGAACATACTCACATTTTTCTATCTTTAAACTCCCCTTCTGTTTGAAAAAGTAAGAAATTTAGATCCCCAGATTCCAATTCAAAGTTTTCAATTTAAGTCCAGTTCAATAAATCAGATGACTGTGTCTTTAATATTAGTTGAGACATTTGTATAGCTTGTTGATAATTTTTAATCATCGGGTATGCAACCCCTCCCCGTTCAAAGTCACATAACATATATACTTTCTTTATCCTAATTATTTTATAATTATGAATGTATTTATCAATTAAGATCTGGAATTTGTTAATAATATATGCTGGGACCCATATCGGAAAGCTACGTAACAAATAGGTGATTTTTGGGAGAATACACATCTTTACCGCCTCTATACGCCCAAACCATGACATGATGTTATTTCCCCATTCATGAAATATGTTTTTTATCTTTATGTATAGTTGTTCAAAGTTCTGCACAATAACTTGTTTTAAGTTAACATATATATCGATACCCAGATGCTGAATCTTATTCTGCCACTTATAATGATATTTTCCTTTCAAACTATCTATTTCAACTAGAGATAGATTGATAGGCAAAGCTTCAGATTTCAAAATATTAATTTTATAATTAGATATATTGCTAAATTCTTCAATCACTTTATGGAGAGATCCCAGAGAGCTAAGAAGGTTCTCCACTGATATCACCATGTCATCTGCAAACAGAGATGTTTAATGTATATTTGATCCTATCCCTATGCCTTTAATGTTTTCTGAGTTTCTAATTGCTTGAACCAATGGCTCAATCAATAGAGCGAATAAGACTGGGGAGAGCGGGCAACCCTTTCGGGTTCCATTTGAAATAGAAAATCTCTCTGAGAGAAATCCTAGGCCCCTGACAGAGGCGGATGGAGATCCATAGAGTGCTCCAATGGCTTTAAGACCAAAATCTTCCAAGCTTAACTTCTCCAGTGTTAACTCCATGTATATCCAGCTGACCCTGTCAAAGGCCTTCTCTGCATCCAGTGAAACAAACACTGCCAGGGTACCATTCTTATCAAGATAAGCAATCAAATTTAGTAATCTTCTGATATTTGAGGTTCCCTGTCTCTCTACTATAATACCCGTTTGATCAATTTCAATTAACAAATTATTTTATTAAGTCTCTGAGCTAGTATTTTTTAGTAGATTTTTATATCATTGTCCAGTAGAGATATGGGTCTAAAGTTTTTGCATTCTGGTATTTCAGAGTTTACCCTTGGTATGTTCACTATAACAGCTTCTAGCATTTCGTTAGGGGCTCTCCCTAGATTTGTAATCTCATTAAAGGTATTTGTTAGGTATTTTAATTTCCTCATTATGAAATTAATTAGCTAAGAATATCATGATTATAAAAAGTATATTAGCTTGTTTCTTGTCTTGTATATTACTAGAATGTTTAAGTGCGTCATCTGTAGAATGTCTACGTTAATGTTCTTTAAAACATCTGTTTCCTATATCCTGTCTTTGTTTCAGATACTACTGAGACAAGGTATCTATAGGAAGCCAAGATTAGATAAGGATCTTTTGCTGAGTTAGACAGAAAAAAAGATACTTGCTTGCAAATATGTATTTAACACTATTTTCAACTAGCTGTGACGTGTGTTATGCTATATAAGATTCTGCCGCCCAAATAAATTCAGAGATTATTCTGATGACACTCTGACTTCTGTGCATTATTTTCTCTCATTATATCTTGGTACTCAGATATAATATTATACACACATCAGAATACATGATTACTCACTAATCTGATCCTATCAGTATTCACCAATTCACTTACTATTTCTCTATGAAACAATTTGTAGTAATGATTATTGAAACAGTCAGGTCCGGGTAATGAATCAATCTTCAGATTTCCAATTACCCTCTCTAATTCCTCTTCATCAATTTCTCTATTTAACAATTTTAAATCACTTATGCATAGTTTAGGAAGATTCATTTTTGCTAAGAAATTTCTAATCTGTTGATCCTGGATCACCCTATTGTCCTTCTTTGTTTCTAAATTATATAATGCAGAATAATACTCTTTGAAAATTTGTACTATTTTCTCTGGATTTAAGATGATGTTATCCCCATACTTAATTCTATCCAGGCGTTTATTTACGTTTCTTGATTTAGTTTTATATGCAAAATCTTTACCCGCTTTGATTCCACAAAAATAAGATCTCTGTAAAAATTTCAGTCTTGCTTCATCCGCTTTTTTTTGCTCTATTTTTTTAACTGAATAGACTTAATTTCCTCAAGAATATTTCTATCAAGACTACACTTACAGTATGTTTTCTATCCAATTTAGCCAAGTCTATATACATCTCCCTCAGCGTTCTCCCTCTATCTTTGAACAATTGTGATTTCACTTTTATCAGGATCCCTCTAATATAAGCCTTGTGAGAAATCCATAAGGTTACACTAGAGTTAACTGATTCCCTATTCTCTTCAAAGAATTGATGGATTTCTTTTTTAATGTTGTTACTTAAATATTCTACTTTTTACTACTTCTACTACTATTCTACTCGAGTATAAGCCGATTTTTTCACCCCCTTTTTTTAAAGTCACTCCCCCCCAACGTGTCTCTCTACCCCCTCGTGTCTCTCTAACCCCCCCGTGTCTCTTTCCCTACCCATCCTCATCCTCAAACCCCCCTCCTCATTCTCAACCCCCCCTCCTCATTCTAAACCCCTCCTCATACTACCCCTCTAAATACACCCCCCCCTCCCTTTCCCCTCACTTACCTGCATCTGAAGCTCCTGCTCCGGCCTCCGCTCCTTCCGTCGTCTGGCACGCATGTGCCTGCACCCGGTATATGCTAATGCCGTGACGTCACATGCACGCCACGTCATTAGCATATAACGGGTGCCGGCACCCGGTAAATGCTAATGCCGTGACGTCACATGCGCGCCACGTCATTAGCATATACCGGGTGCCGGCACCCAGTATATGCTAATGCCGTGACGTCACATGCGCGCCAGATGTCGGAAGGAGCGGAGGCCGGAGCAGGAGCTTCAGATGCAGGTAAGTGAGGGGAAAGGGAAAGGGGGGGTATATTTAGAGGGGTAGAATGAGGGGGGGTTAGAATGAGGAGGAGGGTTAGAATGAAGGGGGGTTGAGGATGAGGAGGAAGGTTGAGGAGGGGGTTGAGGATGGGGGTTGAGGTTGAGGATGGGGGGGTTGAGGTTGAGGAGGGGGTTGAGGATGGGGGGGTTGAGGATGAGGATCGGGGGTTGAGGAGGGTGGTTGAGGAGGGGGTTGAGGAGGGAGGTTGAGGATGAGGAGGGATGATGAGGAGGGAGGTTGAGGATGAGGAGTGGGGTTAAGGAAGGAGGTTGAGAATGAGGGGGGGAAGAGACACAGGGAAAGGAGAGGGGGGAAGAGACACAGGGAAGGGAGAGGGGAGAAGAGACACGGGAGAGAGAGGGGGACACAAGAGGGCACAAGAGGGACACAGGGAGCAGCACATTTCCCACCCTCAGCTTATACTCGAGTCACTAATTTTAACCAGTATTTTGTGGTAAAATAGGTGCCTCGGCTTATACTCGGGTCGGCTTATATACTCGGGGGGGTTGAGGATGAGGATCGGGGGTTGAGGAGGGAGGTTGAGGATGAGGAGGGGGGTTGAGGATGAGGAGGAAGGTTGAGGAGGAAGGTTGAGGAGGGGGTTGAGGATGGGGGGTTGAGGTGGAGGTTGAGGATGGGGGGGTTGAGGTTGAGGAAGGGGGTTGAGGAGGGAGGTTGAGGGTGACAATGAGGAGAGAAGTTGAGGAGGGAGGTTGAGGATGTGGAGGGAGGATGGGGGGTTGAGGATGAGGAGGGGGGTTGAGGATGAGGAGGGAGGTTGAGGAGGGGGTTGAGGATGGGGGGGTTGAGGAGGGAGATTGAGGAGGGAGGATGAGGATGGAGGTTGAGGACGGAGGTTGAGGAGGGGGTTGAGGAGGAGCAGAGGGTTGAGGTTGAGGAGGGGGGTTGAGGATGAGGAGGGTGGTTGAGGTTGAGGAGGGGGTTGAGGATGAGGGGTTGAGGATGAGGATCGGGGGTTGAGGAGGGAGGTTGAGGATGGGGGGTTGAGGAGGGAGGTTGAGGAGGGAGGTTGAGGATGAGGACGGAGGTTGA
This sequence comes from Discoglossus pictus, assembly GCA_027410445.1. Classification (NCBI taxonomy): domain Eukaryota; kingdom Metazoa; phylum Chordata; class Amphibia; order Anura; family Alytidae; genus Discoglossus; species Discoglossus pictus. The sequence continues at coordinate 260,759,045 of CM050166.1, read as the reverse complement.
GGACTGAGGATGAGGAGGGGAGTTGAGGTTGAGGAGGGGGGTTGAGGATGAGGAGGGTGGTTGAGGTTGAGGAGGGGGTTGAGGATGGGGGGTTGAGGATGAGGATCGGGGGTTCGGGAGGGTGGTTGAGGAGGGGGTTGAGGAGGGAGGTTGAGGATGAGGAGGGATGATGAGGAGGGAGGTTGAGGATGAGGAGTGGGGTTAAGGAGTGAGGTTGAGAATGAGGGGGGGAAGAGACACAGGGAAGGGAGAGGGGGGAAGAGAAACAGGGAAGGGAGAGGGGAGAAGAGACACGGGAGAGAGAGGGGGACACAAAAGGGCACAAGAGGGACACAGGGAGCAGCACATTTCCCACCCTCGGCTTATACTCGAGTCACTAATTTTAACCAGTATTTTGTGGTAAAATAGGTGCCTTGGCTTATACTCGGGTCGGCTTATATACTCGGGGGGGTTGAGGATGAGGATTGGGGGTTGAGGAGGGAGGTTGAGGATGAGGAGGAAGGATGAGGAGGGGGGTTGAGGATGGTGGGTTGAGGTTGAGGAGGGGGGTTGAGGTTGAGGAGGGGGTTGAGGATGAGGAGGGTGGTTGAGTTTGAGGAGGGGGTTGAGGAGGGGGTTGAGGATGGGGGGTTGAGGATGAGCATCAGGGGTTGAGGAGGGAGGTTGAGGAGGGGGGTTGAGGAGGAGGGGGTTGAGGAGGGAGGTTGAGATGAGGAGGGATGATGAGGGGGGAGGTTGAGGATGAGGAGTGGGGTTGAGGAGGGAGGATGAGAATGAGGGGGGGAAGAGACACAGGGAAGGGAGAGGGGGGAAGAGACACAGGGAAGGGAGAGGGGAGAAGAGACAGAGGAGAGAGAGGGGGAAATCAAGAGGGGGACACAGAGGGCACAAGAGGGACACAGGGGGCAGCACATTTCCCACCCTCGGCTTATACTCGAGTCACTAATTTTACCCAGTATTTTGTGGTAAAATAGGTGCCTCAGCTTATACTCGGGTTGGCTTATACTCAAGTATGTACGGTAATTAATTCTTATTACTAAAATGGCTATAAAAGACCTCAAATACAGTGTGACAAAATAAAACCTTTTATCTCAAATTCGTAACTTTCATTATAATGTTACTGAATAAAATGTTGATTAATTTCCAATTAATTCATTATTATTACTAAAATGACTATAAAACACCTCAAAAATATAGTGTGACAAAAAAAAAACTTTTATCTCAAGTTCGTAACTTTCATAATAATGTTGCTGAATAAAACATGATAAGTTCCATCCACAGTATTAAATAATCGTGTTAAAGTATAACAAGGTGCAATTTATAATTCGAATAAAAAAGTGCTAAATTTAAACATCCAAATCTTTTTCTTCCTTTTTTCTCTCTCTTCCATATTTCTCCTTACAAGTCTAATCCAAACCTCCCTATGATACACCCAGATCTTTTATGAATTTTTCCCTTTCAAGACGTGTAATAATGGGAATTGTTTTTGCCATCTTTTAAGATTACCAATTTTGTTGGAAATCCCCATCTATATCTAAGATTCCTTACTCTTAGCTCTTTTGTGATATCTGTAAACTCTTTTCTTTTAAGTAACGTTTCCCTGTACAGATCTGCGAATATCTTTAAGTTATCATAGGGAGGATTAAAGGATTTTATCTCAAAGGACTTTCTCAGCAATGCTTCCTTATAAGAGAAGTAATGAAGTTTAACAATTACGTCCCTTGTTAATTTTCTCTCAGTACTTGAGAAAACTGATACTCTGAATTCTATCAATCATGTGCTCATTTAGAGATTGAGAAGGAATCAAGGAAGAAAAGAATGCGGTTATGTACTCGGACTTATCTTTATAACCTATTCTTTCTGGGATAGCCCTAATTCTTACATTACACCTTCTCGAGTGAGCCTCTAGGTTGTTTAATTTAACTTTGACTAACCTAATCTCCTCTTTCAAACTTTTTATCTCAATTGATGTTTTTTGCTCTAAACCTAATATGGTTTGTTTATTCACCAGAATATAGTTTTTTTTTACAGATAGTTCAGTAATAGCGGCTGTATTCTTTGCTATTTCTACCATAAGATCTGAGATCAAAGTAGTTCTAAAATCACCTAAAAGTTTTTTCATAGTTTTAACAGTTAGAGTGTCTTCCTTGTTTGAATCAGAGGCTATGGTATTATCTGCACTAAAGACTTCTCTAAGTTCTGATGAGGATACAGACATTTCCAAAGGGTTATCTATGTTTTCCTCTATATGACCCTCGTTCTTAATACCAGATTTGGGGGAGAAAAAAAATAACTTTTTAAATTACCATTTCTTTCGTTTAGACTTCGAGGATGTAACTACTTTTTTCATCTTGGTAATAATGTTGCTAAACCTTTACATAATTCTGTTTTTAGTTCATTATAAGGTGTCCTGAGCTATCTATAAGCTCAGCTAGAATCCATATCTTCTAGTCAGGAAAAAAAAAAAAAAAGGAAACTTTGCTGCTTTCCAACCCATCTCACATAGTTATAAAAAAATATTTTAGCAGGGAGAGCCAGCAATCTACAACCTGTTCCAGTTTGCCAAAAGATCTATATATACTGTATATATATATATATATATATATATATATATATATATATATATATACTCTCTTGTCCCATTAAATAGGAAGTGTTTGTTGCTTTCAAAGACAGATTTGCCAAAAGTCTATAAAAGTTCTCTTATCTTGATGAGATAACGTTCCATCTGTAATAGCCAAGTTCCAGCTCCTCAGAGATCTTCTACCTTCTTAGAAAGAGGGTGGCTTATCTGCATTTATTTGGCTTTCTTATTTAATTTATAAGATAGAAGTGAAGACAAGAGACCTGATGTTTTATCACATGTTGGACACAAGGGAATATATTGATATATTTTCCTTTTGTTTTCCAGTTGTTATATAGACAGCTGCTCTGTTTGGATAAGATTTCACTAATCTCCTCTCAATTGACAGTGGTTAACCAATGGTCTCAACTAGTTCCCCCAGCGTCTCAATGCAAATTTGTCATGGTATGGCTCCATCACCAATACGACAAAAGCCTATACAAATCTCCACCCAGGCTCTTCTGGGCAGTTATTGGGCATGTAGGGCTTGATATAAAGCTATAGGGCTTTATTCCATAAGTTCATGGAATAAATAAAGATACAGACCATACCTTCTCAACATAAAATATGTTTATCCGTATGAATTCGCCTCTTCCCCGAATGCTTATGTGAGAGGGCTCTTAATATGAAGACATCAATTCAGTGCTTCTCCTGTATCAGCTGAGGGACAATGATCCATGACGGAGCATTCAACTGCTCAACCTCTCCACGGCTTGCTCCGGTTTAGTTGACCCACGGTGTCCGGAGCTAGTGCATCAGCCTCTCTGCGCGTCTCAGAGGCACGTTTGGGGCCCAATACTTCTCCAGCAGCTCAGACCTGTTTGCAGCATCTCCATTCAGATACACACTGCCCTCTCCATCAGCGCCCCACACAAGCCACCCGAGAGGAACTACGATACAAGGCACTGCGTGGCGCAGCCTCTGAGCCTCTTACGCTGCCTCTACTGAAACTCTCTTGGTCAGGTAGGAGGAACTTCACATAACAGGCTGTTAGAAGAAGGGGAGCTGTTGGGCTGCATCTCTGTCAGATTCGCGTCATTGCCACTGCCCTGCTAGCTGCGCATTTCCTGGGCTAGTTCTCTAAAAAGGCCGTCCCTCTAAATCAATAATTCATACACAATCTTAAATCAACTTCTCAACAATTTAATTGATTATTAGTTGAGTATGTGATATGAAGTATGATGAGCAAGAAACTTGATTTATAGAGATTATACTTTTGTTTCTAAAGTTTCTCTCTCATACTCAATAATCAATTATGCTTTGTGTTAGGATCCAGAATTAATGCAATCCTAAAATGTTCTTTTTTGAGAGAGCTAGTCCATACTAACAAAGGAAAAATTCTGTCAGATATTAAAAATGAGTTTAAAGAAAATTAAAACACAGTAGTTAATTTTCCAAATTATGGTGCTCTCACATGTAGTTAAGGACTTAGACAAAAAGGGTAAAATCAACTCTTTTGAAGTACAGTCCCAGTTTAATTCATCACTTGCAGATTGGTATTCAAATATGCAAATCAAACCATTTCTTATTAAAAACAAATATTTGTAAATCACTTACAAAAAATGATATGCCTTTGGAAGACTTTATGTTAAGGATAATTAAAACTGTTTGCAGGATTCTAACAGGGAGGGGTAGGAACATAAAATATCTGAAATGGACAAAATTACGGAACTACTAATTTACTTTAGACCAACCGCACCTCAGTTCCTGGCAAATAGATGGGGAAGAAATGGAGGTTTTGACAGATTTTCTTTTCCTGGGCTCCAAGAACTCTTCAGATGGTGACTGCAGCCATGAAATTAAAAGACCTTTGCTTCTAGGGAGGAAAGCTAAGGCAAGTCTGGACAAGCTATTAAAAAGTAAAGATATGTCACTATTAACAAAGGTTTGCATAGTTACAACTATGGTATCTCCATTATCTCTGGCATGAATACTAAGTGGATCCGCATGGTGTGTTGCGGTCCATGAGGTCATGGAGAGTCGGACACAAATGTATGTCGCACACACACACATATTCCCAGTAGAAACAATGGGATCTGAGAGCTGGACAATAAAGAAGGCTTAGAATTGGATACTGGAATATATGATCATGAGGCTAAAGCTCAGATATAAAGCTCAAAAGACTCTGTTGAAAGACTTTGGGAAAGAACTGAGGCACACAAAGAAGGTGACAGTAGAGGCAGAGATGGATAGGTGAGGTCAATGAAGTAATGCACATGAGCTTGAGGGAGTTCAAAGGGGGCAGTGGATGACAGATGTGCCAGGCATTCTGCAGTCCATAGGGACACAGGGAGTTGGAAATGACTGAACAATCAAACAACAACAAATAGACAATAATAATTACATGCTACTGTTGGAAAAAAAAGAGTAATACTACAAATTAGTTAATTTCTGGTATTTATAACTCAAAACTTTACAACAAATATTTACAGGGATCCCACTTGAAAAAGGAAATATAATACTTATTTATATATTAGATGAGCAAAACTTTGCTATTAAGAGCAATAATGGCAGACTTTAATTAATTAAATTGAGTTATGTTGGATACATTGTGGAGGACAAAGTGATTCTATAAGTAATTGGTGAGATTATCTAAAATTGAGTGAAACATGAGACAACGATTTTGAGACTGAGGTCTTCCAAAAAAACACTGAAATTACTCTAGTTTATATCATATATGTTGAACACGTCTTAAATGTTAACTTGATATAATGTCCTTGGATCATACTTTGGTTTAAATCCAAGTTAATGATTATGTGATTATTAAGAAATGGAAATAAACAGACCCTTCTATTGAAACAAAAAAAAACACATATAAATGGCACAACTAATAAAAAAAGTGAGATACTCAAAAATGTGTAATACCACAATAAAGTATATACAGTATCTCACAAAAGTGACTACACCCCTCACATTTTTGTAAATATTTTATTATATCTTTTCACGTGACAACACTGAAGAAATGACACTCTGCTACAATAAATGTTACAGTTACATAGTAATTGAGGTTGAAAAAGACTTTTAGCCCATCAAGTCCAACCTTTTAAGATCTCCTCTGATCTGCAATATGCAGATTAGTTGTTAATTGATCCAGAGGAAGACAAACAGAAAAAAACAAAGTGAAACTTTGCCAATTGTCTCAAAAGGTGAAAAAAAAAATCCTTCCTGACCCCAGATACTGGCGATCAGATTTCTCCCTGGATCAGTACCTCTCTAATTATTCAGGATATCCCTGAATACTCTTTTTATTTAAAAATATATCCAAACCCTTTTTAATGTTATCTATTGAATCCGCTGTCAACACCTCCCTTGGTAGAGAATTCCACACATTAACTGTTTACAAGTGGATTTACCTTAAAAAGTAAAGGCTAATAAACTGCAGAGTGCACTAATTGTGCCCAGGTGAGAGGGGTGTGGCTTGACTGTTAAACTTGTATAAAAGGTTTGTGAGCTGGTTTGGGGTCTATTTACAACTGGATTTACCTTAAAAAGTAAAGGCTGATAAACTGCAGAGTGCACTAATTGTGCCCAGGTGAGAGGGGTGTGGCTTGACTGTTACACTTGTATAAAAGGTTTGTGAGCTGGTTTGGGGTCTGTTTACAAGTGGATTTACCTTAAAAAGTAAAGGCTAATAAACTGCAGAGTGCACTAATTGTGCTCAGGTGAGAGGGGTGTGGCTTGACTGTTAAACTTGTATAAAAGGTTTGTGAGCTGGTTTGGGTTCTGTTTACAAGTGGATTTACCTTAAAAAGTAAAGGCTAATAAACTGCAGAGTGCACTAATTGTGCCCAGGTGAGAGGGGTGTGGCTTGACTGTTAAACTTGTATAAAAGGTTTGTGAGCTGGTTTGGGGTCTGTTTACAAGTGGATTTACCTTAAAAAGTAAAGGCTGATAAACTGCAGAGTGCACTAATTGTGCCCAGGTGAGAGGGGTGTGGCTTGACTGTTAAACTTGTATAAAAGGTTTGTGAGCTGGTTTGGGGCCTGTTTACAAGTGGATTTACCTTACAAGTAAAGGCTGATAAATTGCAGAGTGCACTAAGTGTGCCCAGGTGAGAGGGGTGTGGCTTGACTGTTAAACTAGGATAAAGGATTTGTGAGCTGGTTTGGGGCCTGTTTACAAGTGGATTTACCTTAAAAAGTAAAGGCTGATAAACTGCAGAGTGCACTAATTGTGCCCAGGTGAGAGGGGTGTGGCTTGACTGTTAAACTTGTATAAAAGGTTTGTGAGCTGGTTTGGGGCCTGTTTACAAGTGGATTTACCTTACAAGTAAAGGCTGATAAATTGCAGAGTGCACTAAGTGTGCCCAGGTGAGAGGGGTGTGGCTTGACTGTTAAACTAGGATAAAGGATTTGTGAGCTGGTTTGGGGCCTGTTTACAAGTGGATTTACCTTACAAGTAAAGGCTGATAAATTGCAGAGTGCACTAATTGTGCCCAGGCGAGAAGGCAGAAGTTAATAGAAACCGGAGAAGGGGAACTTGTGAGCTTGCGAACATTTTCAGTATCAAGTGCAATTCTAGTAAAAGCCTAGGAGTTTAAATAAAAGGAGGGCCTTCAAAGAAAAGGGAGGGCAGATTTATAGTGCAAAGGAGGAAAACTTTATATAAATATATTATATTATATTCTTTATTTTTCCCACTGAAATTTCGTAGACAATAATAATAATTATGAGTCAGTCCAGTGGCAACCTTATTCAGTGTACATCCTGTCAAATGTATGCACTACTGGAACAGATGATCCAGGGTCCATACCTCTGTGACAGGTGTGAGCATGTTGCCTCTTTGGAAGCTCAAATTGAAGATCTGGAGAGGAGAATTGCAGCACAGTGATATTGCTCCACTGGAAAGGGAGTTGGTGCTCACGGAGCACAGTTTAGCTGGGCCTAGTATGGAGGGAGGAGCTGGGGCTAGTGAGGATGGCCAGGGAGGTAGCTGGGTTACAGTTAGAAGGGGAATCAGAGGGTACAGGAGGAGGCAGGCCAGTTCTGAGTTGGCAAACAACAACAGATTTGCAAGATTGAGTGAAACTGTTGGCGATGTCCATTCAGGAATGGCAATGCCAGATAGAGCTGTTCCCTCTAACAGCCGGGCGAACAGCTCTACTGGAGAAGAGGGAGGGCAGAATAGGCAGAGCAACAGACATGTTTTGGTGGTAGGGGACTCTATTATTAGGAAGGTAGAAGGGGTAATTTGTCACCCAGATCCCAGCAATCGAACAGTTTGCTGTCTCCCGGGTGCTCGGGTTAGGCATGTTGTGGATCGGGTGGATAAATTATTGGGAGGGGCTGGTAATGAACCGGCGGTCTTGGTACACATTGGTACCATGACAAAGTTAGTGGAAGATGGAGCGTCCTAAAGAATGATTTTAGAGAATTAGGGAATAAGCTTAAAGCAAGGACCTCCAAGGTAGTATTTTCTGAGATACTACCAGTGCCACGTGCTAGCCCAGGGAGGCAGAAGGAGCTTAGGGAGGTTAATGCGTGGCTAAAAAAGTGGTGCAGTGCAAAGGGTTTTGGGTTTTTAGAGCACTGGGCTGACTTCTCACTTGGGTACAATCTCTATAGCAGGGATGGATTGCACCTTAATGATGAGGGCGCTTTTGTGCTAGGGAATAGGATGGTAGAACGGCTGGGGGAGTTTTTAAACTTGTAGGTGGGGGGGAGGGACTATATAGAAGTATTGGGGTAAATAGGGTAGAGAGGGAAAGGGATGAATTATTTACCCATGGGGGAGGAGAAGGGGGGAGGGTTACAATAGAAAGTAGGGAGATATTAATAGGGGCCTCAAATACAGTGGCAGGCACTTCACATCAGCAGAGCCATAGCAACATAAAGTGTATGATTGCAAACGCAAGAAGTTTGCCTGGGAAAATGGATGAGCATGAAATATTAGCAGTACAAGAAAAATGGGGCTTAATAGGCATTACGGAAACATGGTGGGATGAAGCTCATGACTGGACTGTTAATCTGGATGGTTATAACCTATTTAGGAAAGATAGGGGAAATGGTAAAAGAGGAGGAGGGATCTGTCTTTATGTTAAGCCTGAATTTAAGCCTATAGTTAGAGAAGATATTTATGCTGGCACTAACGGCATCATTGAATCCTTGTGGGTTGAGCTAAATAGTGGAGGAGCTAATTCTAAATGCATATTGGTGGGAGTATGCTATAAACCCCCAGATATAGCTGAACGTGAGGAAATACAATTATTGTTACAGATTGGAAATGCAGCTAAGCATGGGCAAGTTCTAATAATGGGAGACTTTAATTACCCTGATATAAACTGGATAAACGAGACCAGCAGCTCAGCTAAGGGGAGCAGGTTCTTGAGTACACTCAGGGATCATTATCTAGCCCAGGTAATACAAGAACCTACTAGAAATGGGGCCATCTTGGATTTAGTCATCACAAGTAATATTGATATAATATCAAATGTAAAAATTGGGGAACAGTGATCACAACACAGTCTCATTTGAGATTGAATACAAAAAACAGAGTTGTAAGGGGCCAACAAAAACTCTAAATTTTAAAAGGGCTAACTTTAATGGGTTACGGGCAGCAATACTGCATATAGACTGGGACAAAGAACTTACAGGGAAGAATACTGAAAATAAATGGACAACATTCAAATCCTTACTAAATAAACATACTCATCAGCATGTACCATGTGGAAATAAAATAAATAGGAGTAAATCACATCCCATGTGGCTTAACAATGACTTAAAGATCATGATGAGGAAAAAGAAATATGCATTTAAATTATACAAGAAGGAGGGAACAGAGGCATCTTTATGTGACTATAAGGAAATCAACAAGGCTTGCAAAAGGGCTATTAGACTGGCTAAAATAGAAAATGAGAAGTCAGTTGCAATGGAAAGTAAGACTAACCCTAAAATATTTTATAAATATATTAATGGGAAGAAGGCCAGGAAGGAATCGATAGGACCATTACAATGTGACACAGGCCAACTGATAATTAGTGACCAGGAAAAGGCAGATGAGCTAAATAGGTTCTTTTCGTCGGTTTATACAAGGGAGGTACCAGTGGTTGGGACACTGCAACATAATGGGGCTACACTACCTTCACTAAATAATTGGTTAACGCAGGAAGAAATACAAAAGAGGTTGGAGAAAATAAATGTTAATAAATCCCCAGGTCCTGATGGAATACATCCAAGGGTACTGAGGGAGCTGGGTTCTGTAATAGCCAAACCATTATATCTAATCTTTAAAGACTCGCTCACTACAGGGTCTCTACCAGATGACTGGAGAAAAGCAGAGGTGATACCTATATTTAAGAAGGGATCTAGAGCAAATCCGGGGAATTATAGACCAGTGAGCCTCACTTCTGTAGTTGGGAAGCTTTTAGAAGGGTTAATAAGGGACAGAATACAAGAATATGTCTATTTAAACAGGATCATAGGTAGCAGTCAACATGGATTTATGAAGGAAAGGTCGTGTCAGACCAATCTAATTAGTTTTTATGAGGAGGTTAGTAGGAACTTGGATCAGGGCAACTCAGTGGATGTAGTCTTTTTAGATTTTTCAAAGGCATTTGATACAGTGCCACATGGAAGACTAGTGAGCAAACTAAGGGATACAGGAATTGCAGTAAATATCTGCTCATGGATCGAGAGCTGGCTAAAAGCCAGGAAGCAAAGGGTTGTTGTAAATGGAACATACTCCGATTGGTCTAATGTGATAAGTGGGGTTCCTCAGGGCTCAGTATTGGGTCCTCTCCTTTTTAACATATTAATTAATGACATTGAAGTAGGACTCGAATGTAGTGTCTCCATTTTTGCTGATGACACTAAGTTGTGCAAGGTAATAAAATCAGATAATGATGTACTTTCCCTACAAAAGGATTTGCATAAATTAGAGAAATGGGCGGCTAAATGGCAGATGAGATTTAATACAAATAAATGTAAGGTTATGCATTTGGGAAGGAACAATAGCCAAGCAATCTATAATCTTAATGGAGCAAATCTAGGGGTATCAGATATTGAAAGGGATTTGGGAGTACTAGTGGACAACCACCTAGGTAACAGCGCTCAAAGCCAAGCAGCGGCTGCAAAGGCAAATAAAATATTAGCATGTATTAGGAAGGGTATAGAAGCCAGGGAAGAAGATATAATTCTGCCACTATACAAATCTCTAGTACGCCCTCATTTGGAATATGGAGTACAATTTTGGGCACCACCTCACAAAAAAGACATTTTAGAGCTGGAAAAAGTACAGAGAAGGGCTACAAAACTAATAAGGGGAATGGAGGGGCTAAGTTATGAAGAAAGACTAGCAAAATTAAACTTATTTTCGCTAGAAAAAAGGCGTCTAAGAGGAGATATGATTACGTTATTTAAATACATCCAGTGTCAATATAAGGCTTTGTCAAGTGAACTTTTTGTAGCAAGAGATTTTCAACTGACAAGAGGACATCCGTTGAGGTTAGAGGAAAAAAGATTTCACCTTAAACAAAGAAAAGGGTTCTTCACAGTTAGGGTGGTTAAACTGTGGAATTCTCTACCAAAGGAGGTGGTGACAGCGAATTCGATAGACAACTTCAAAAAGGGGTTAGATATATTTCTGAATAAAGAGGGTATTCAAGGCTATCCTAGATAACTAGCAAGGAATATTGATCCAGGGAGAAATTTGATCGCCAGTTTCTGGGGTCAGGAAGGAATTTTGCTTTTTTTTCCCCTTATGAGACAATTGGCAAAGTTTCAATGGTTTTTTTTTTTTATGTTTGCCTTCCTCTGGATCAATTAACAATAATTAACAATTAACAATAATAATAAATAGTCCAAATTAAAAAGATCAATAGAGATCTAAAAAGGTTGAACTTGATGGACTAACTCTTTATTCATTCTCCAATACTATACTATTAATAATTATTTAATCAATAATTTAATTAATAACTAATCCGCATAATGCAGATCAGAGGAGATCTTAACAGGTTGAACTTGATGGACTGAAAGTCTTTTTTCAACCTTAATTACTATGTAACTATGTAACTACCCTTACAGTGAAGAACCATTTTCTTTCTTTAAGGTGGAATCTTTTTACTTCTAACCTCAAAGGATGTCCTTGTAAAGTATGTAAAGTAGTAAGTAGCTTGAGTGCTGCCGGCACTGGGGAGCTACAGGTCATTGAGGGAACCATGAATGCCAACATGTATTGTGACATACTGAAGCAGAGCATGATCCCCTCCATTCAGAGACTGGTCCGCAGGGCAGTATTTCAACAGGATAACGCCCCCAAACACACCTCCAAAGGTAAATGGTAAAGGTGATGGTCTGGCCAAGTATGTTACCAGACCTAAACCCTATTGAGCATCTGTGGGGCATCCTCAAACGGAAGGTGGGGGAGTGCAAGGTCTCTAACATCCACCAGCTCCGTGATGTTATCATGGAGGAGTGGAAGAGGACTCCAGTGGCAACCTGTGAAGCTCTGGTGAACTCCATGCCCATGAGGGTTAAGGCAGTGCTGAAAAATAATGGTGGCCACACAAAGTATTGTCACTTTGAGCCCAATTTGGACATTTCCACTTAGGGGTGTACTCCCTTTTGTTGCCAAGGGTTTAGAAATTAATGGCTGTGTGTTGAGTTATTTTGAGGGGAAAGCAAATTTACACCATTATACAGGCTGTACACTTACTACTTTACATTGTAGCAGAGTGTCATTTCTTCAGTGTTGTCACATGAAACAATATATTAAAATATTTACAAAAATGTGAGGGGTGTAATCACTTTTGTGCGATACTGTAAGTGTGATACCAACATACAGTAGATTACTGACAGATAAATGCCTGTATTTTAAGTATTTTCTTCTATAATTGTTTGCTTTCTCTTTGTTTTTTCCATTTCTATTTGTATTCTTAACTTTCCTCTATAAACATTTATCTTTGCAGACATATGCCGATATTTGTGATACAAAATAACAGATTTTGAGCTTTGTGCTATTTTGATTACTTGAGTGTCTAGGAAATTAATTATTGTATAGAAAGAGCATTTTTGTTTATTTTATATATATGTTATTTTATACAAATCAAGCTTCTATATTTTTTACAGACCCTCTCTAATCAAATTACATATCTGTGGTGCAGTGGTTGCTTTCATATGACATTGGTCACGATTAGAAAGCCTTTTCCTTTTCATGAGAAATTACTCTTGCAACTATTATGTTGATATTAGATGTGAGCTTTTTTTAGTCTCTAAACAAAAAGCCTACAGGTAGATGTTATACACATATTTCTTTCAAAACTTTCCACACAATGTAAATCAAAATTGCTTGTGACATTGCAAAGACCAATGGTATTGAGTGTTTAAATGCATGAATATCCACATATGTAGTATGTCTGTATTCTCCATTGCTTTTATTGCTCTTTTGTACAATAAACGAAGTTTTTAAATTTATTTTTCTCTCACCACATACAGGACACAGTTAAGTCCCCTGTGCCTCTACTCTGTGATTTCAATTATTGCGCTTTTGTGGATAATTCTACTTTGGAAATAAATGTCTGTCTGGGCTAGTTACTGTTTTTTCTTTTTTTTAAATGTATGAATGCAATTATTGGGCTTATTCTAAATGACATCCTCTAAATTAAAATACTTGTCCTTTACTCGTTTGTTGTATTTCTACTTTGTAAAAGTAGAAATTGCAGTATTGGTCCATAAGAAAAGCAAATAGGTTATTGTAGGTGATTTTTTATAGACCAACTGAAACCTTTGTTGTAGATAAGAGTCTTTACAGTTTTGAAAATTCTTTAACTCATTTATAAAGTTACTCCTCTAAAACCAAGGCAGACATCAGTGTTGTGTGTAGATATGGTTATCGTGCAGTTGATCTTCATACTGTAGACCTGTAACCACATTAAATCTCCTCAACGTTGAAAACCGCAGCCCGCAATGTAGCCTGCAAGACTTGCAGCTATGAAATTGGCCCCATAAAGCAATCTGCCACTGACTTGCGGAGTAGGGGCAAGAAAACTTTACAGGACGTGGAAATTTGAACTGTGCTCCCACAAATCCTCTGTCCTTTCAAGCCCGTAACTGTTACATTCCAATCACGCAATTACATTGCAACGAATTCACTGGCGTTCAAGACCGAAAATGGAGACAAAAAGCCGACAAGTGCTAGAGAGGACACGCAAGGGGGTAAAAGTCCTATCCGTAGCACTGTAAATGCAAATATACACACACACTACTGTACTTATATGAAAAGGGAAAGTGATGTTAGGTAATTAAATTAATAGCACAATGTTCTCAAACTCGCAAATCTGCAATATAAAATACTTTATTTTCTGTTTAATTTCTGTGTTATATCGATCTTGGCAATCAATGTGTTAATACATATAATGGAACTCGCATGTAATAGAATATCATATTTACGGCTTTATTAATATTGCATTATTTCTGCAATGTGGGTGCGATCTTAACTTGTAAGAGTTTTAAATCCCACCTCCATTTTTCAGTGACATAATGATGATGAACTTTGTTGACATTGGCTCCATCTAAACCCGTTACTACAGGTTTGACTAATTGATCATGTTCACGGCCGCACAGCTGACGAGTGAAAAATGGTTTACAGGTTTGCGTCTCTGGCCTGTAACACGCAGCATGTTGTAATTTAATAGCTCTGTAACGCATCTGAATTTCATGCCCGCAGCCATTGCTCTTATGGGCTCAGAATTTAATGTGGCTACTGGGCTAGTCAATAATTGGACCTGTGTAGTATCTCAGTCCATCAAGTTCAACCTTTTAAGATCTCCTCTGATCTGCAATATGCAGATTAGTTGTTAATTAATTATTAATTGATTTTTATTTTTTTTATTAATAATTAATTGATCCAGAGGAAGGCAAACAGAAAAAAAAAAACAAGTGAAACTAAGCCAATTGTCTCAAAGGGAAAAAATAATAATTCCTTCCTGACCCCAGATACTGGCGATCAGATTTCTGATTCTCCTCTTTCGGATAAGTTCATTATCCATGAATCTTCCATATACCTTTAATTAAGTTATCAGATGAATGCTGTTCTTTTCCAAAGTCCCTTTCACTATATAAACTTCCTTATTATGAATGTCATTAATGTCATTATAGTGTTACACAGTCACAAACTTATCAAAGGACAACTTGTTATATTCTTTTCTCCTTTCAACTGAAATAATTTATGTAATATCCTATAATTTACATTGTTTTCATTCTAAATCCATATGATGTTGAGAAGAATGAGTGCAGACTCCATGGAATAATTAGGCCAAAGACTTTGTGGGTAGATCTTGAAAGCTGACTGGCAGGTAAAAATGAAAAACTGAATAAGTATTTTTACTGTAAATCAATAGTAAAAAAAAAATAATACTGTGACAATACATGTTTTACATCAGGTCCTAGGCTCTCAAGGCTCCCAAACCAACTGACATATTGTAACTTTATGTGTATCGTGAATAGCTCAAGCCTGGGCATGGTACCCACAGCCTGCCCTATACAGAACAATACTTTGTCACTGGTAATTTCCTATTCAGCTAACACAATCTGTGGGTTTGGTGGGCAGTGAATGGCAAATATGCAGCCTTCCAGGTGCAAGGAGAGGGAAATAAAGTATTAATACATAATACAATATCATTTTCTAATAGGGCTTTCATTATGCTAGAGAAAACCTTATATTTTTAAAGGACTGTGACTTGTTTTACCACTACAGTGTCCCTCTAAAGAGTCACAAAAACATATATATTTTAATAGTACTAGTGTGAAAAAAATAAAAATAATTATCAGTCAGATAGTTTAGAGTATGTGGACAAGAAGGGCCATATTTACTGGAATTGTCCAACAGTTAGGAAAATATATCATAAAAAAGAAGTAATTAAAACTCAAATTTGTTCCAATAAAAATCTATTTCTCTGTGTGTGCTCTCTCTCTATGTCCTGTGTCTGTCTCTCTATCCTGTCTCTCTCCTCGGCCTTGCTGGCAGAGACGTTTGCATGCTTACTGCCGTCATTCACATATGCACTCCTCCTGCGTGCCGAGCGGCAGAGAGTGCAGACGTTACAGACTTTTTCTTCATTATTATAGTGAATGAAGAGTGAGGTAGCTGAAGTTGTCCAGTAGCGAGAGAGAGACCGCGCACAGGGAGAGAGATTGCGCAGAGTGAAACAGAGGGCTCACAGAGAGACAGAGAGGGCGCACACAGAGACAGAGGGAGGCAGAAAGTGTGGGAGGGGGAGAGAGAGAGAGAGAGAAAGGGAGGGGGAGGGAGAGCACACTGAGCCCAAAGAGAGGGCACGGAGAGAGAGAGGGTGCACAGAGAGACACAGCAGAGAGAGACGGAGGGCGCACAATGACAGACAGCAGAGACAATCGAACATAACATATAATACCGTCACTTATGAAGGGCAAATTACTAGTCATAAATAATGTTCTGTTCAGTTAGCTGTATGTGTCTGTATCAGGGTTGAGATAGGTGAAACAGAGTAAAAAAATACAAGTATAAAAAATGTATCACTATATACTGCAAAACTTTGATTTTTATATATATATATATATATATATATATATATATATATATATATATATAAATAAAATTGCCTTCTGGATCACTACATTGTCCTTGTGAAGGGGCTTGTGTACCTCAATGAAGCAGTGAGCTATACCATGTAGGGTAACCCAAGATGAGCAAGCCATCAGGAGAGGTCGGACAAATCGTGGTCCACTGGCAACCCACTCCAGTATCCTTGCAATGCAAACCTCATGGATTAGCATACCCAGACATAAAATGTGCCTAGCGTGTTGCGGTCGATATGGTCATGGAAAGTCGGACACGGCTGAAAACACACAAATATTTATCATATATCTATACTAGCAACTTGCCCGTCAAAAATGACGGGGCAATAACATTTTAAGGCATGTGAATGCTGTTTGACACACAATATAAACCATTTTTTTACTCTGAGGACCTTCGGCGCGAGGCTCACGCCTTCGGTGATCATTGCGTGGCTCGCCATGAGCGCCGAGCCTCTTGTCTTGTCTATTTTTGCTCCTCTGACTCATTATAAAGAGATATATATTTATCTATATTTACTTATTCAATAATGAATTAATGAGTTCTTGAATAAATTAATATACTTTACCTCTTTGTAATTAATATATCCATCAATTAATAGCCTGAAGAGCTAACAATCTGTTTATATTTTCCATCAGCATAAAATGTACAGTTTGAGTGTTGGTGCTGTGATGCTAAAGTGTAATGAATGTCCTAACTGTGCATTAGAAATTGGTTGAGTGCGCGAGGTAAATACGTTGGTGTAGTTGTGTAAAGCACCATTGTAGATTCGGATTGTTATTAATGTGTTACGTTGCTCTCTAGCATTTTCCGTCATTTGTAATAGTGTATTTTGTATTTTGTTCATTCCTGTGTAAAAGTGCCACACGTTTGGCAGTGTTTTACGCGGTCCATGGTCCTCATTTTTTTCGGTGTCAATCGTGTGGTGAAAATCGTCCAATTCACCTTAAATTCGCGTTCCACCTCACTCCCAGACATCCTGGTTGTTCCCCCGTGCTGTGAGTGATTTTTGTTGTTGTATTTATTTATATTTTGTTTTTTTTATGTTCGCGGTTTGGCCGTTAACCTCGTATTTTTGCTATGTCGTATTTTTTTTTAAAGTCCCGTGTCTCATAAAGCGCCATTGTAGATAGCAAGCATTTTCAGTCATTTGTAATAGTGTATTTTGTAGTTGTTTCGTTCCTGTCTGAAAGGGCTACGCGTTTGGCGCGGTCCGGGGTCGTGTAGCCTCGTTTTCATTTTTTTTTCGGCTGACATTTTTTCTCTCACTTAGCCCATTTTCATGTGGTGAAGGTCATCGAAATCACCTTAAATTCTCGTTCAACCTCACTTCCAGACGTCCTGGCTGTTCCCCCGTGCTGTGGGTGATGTTTTTATTGTATTTATTTTCTTTGTGTTTTGGGGATTTTCGTGTTTCGCCCATTAACCTTGTATTTTTGCTATCTCGTATTTTTTTTTTTCAAAGTCCCGCGCCTCGTAATATTTTTTTTTCAAAGTCCTGTGTTTGTCAAGCTTGTAGGCTAATGTGAATGCGCGTTTACTAAGTGTTTGGGGCCTCATTCAATTGTGATTCGGCCAATTGAATAGGGCTCTAAATAAGCACATAGCATATATTTTTACAGAAGTTTTTAGTTAGTGAACACCTTGCTTTTGGATAGATGTTCACTAACTAAGAACTTCTTTCAAAAAAATATGCTATGTGCTTTTTTTAGAGCCCTATTCAATTGGCCAAACTGCAATTGAATGAGGCCCTTGGTGTCTAAGTCCTGCATGTTTTTCATTGCCTTCAGTGCTCGCCTCACTTTGCGAGGCAAGCAGGCAATGAGCGCCTTTGGTGCTCATTGCCTTTGTGCTGCGAGTTTACTTGCCTTAACAGCTCGCCTTGCTATGCAAGGCTCGCAGGCGATGAGCGCTACGCGTTAAAGGCTCGTCTCACAAGCGATGAGCGCCTGCGGTGCTCATCGCCTAAGTCGTAAGCACCACGGAAGTGTGATGACGTGTCCCAATTCGACAATTATAATATGTGATAGCTTACTTTGCAGCCTATCACAATATCAATAATTGCTGGATGAGAGCTCATGTTATACTCTAAATACTAGTGGGCCTCATTCAATTGCGACTTGGCCATGTAACATATTTTTTTAAATACGTTTTTAGTTAGTAAACATCTATCCAAAAGCAAGACTTTCACTAACTAAAAACTTCTTTAAAAAAATATGTTACATGCTTATTTAGATCCCTATTCAATTGGCCAAGTTGCAATTGAATGAGGCCCATAGTGATTGGGTATAATATGTTTTTTTCTTTTTCTAAACTAGTTAGACCTGCTTTAGTAAACCCCTCTGTGCACTGGCGCCCACAAATGCTCAGTTGGCGCCTTGCAGCAGCAGTTTGAACAGCTCCTCCCTGCATGTTCAATTTAATCTCGCAAAACAGAGTAACTAATTTCACTGTAAACAATTCGGTTATCCCTGTTGCACTCACTACTAGACGGGTAAGAGTAGAAACCAAGAGATAGAGGGGAAGAAATAACACTGCAATGATTGTATCAATCTATTATTAGGGGCAGAAATTGCTGCTTTTCAGTGTAAGTCCGATAAGGGAATTTTGTACACGGACGTCCATTTCCTGCCATCGTATTCATGAAACAGCTTTGGTGTAAATGGACATCTTTAACAAATGCCTGTCTATTTTCAGATTAGTTTACCCCCAAACTGTAGTTCCATCCATTTAAGACATTGCTTCTCTTTACTGAAATGTAGCACATCCAGAAAGCAGGCGTAACAAACCCCTTTACATATTCACTGTGACAGAGGAATGAGTTGCCATTTAATGTAAAATGCATGTACAACATGTCTGACAACAAAGGAAATGACCATATCCTGCTTTTATGTCGTTTTAATGTACTTTTACGTGAATCAATACAATTTTTTTCTTACATGAAGCCGAGCATTAGTGTCCCGTTTTCAGGGGTAGCTGGTATGCAATGATATACATGTCGACCATATGTTGAAAATGAAACCATTATGATTTAAATAAATCTGTTTACTTTATACAGTCTACACCATCACTTCTATCCTCGCATCCCTCAGGTGATTTAAACTGCAGTTCAAAAACATTGCACATGCTGATTGTCTGACAGCCGGCAAGCGCTCCATGATTTTCGTTGCACGCAGAAACTGTAATTTCTGAATTAGAAGATGGCGGAGGCAGCAGTGGCGACAATAACACTAACGGAAGCGTCCATAAGGGAACGCGTTGGTTTAAAGCACCAACACCTAGGTAAGCAAACTATACGGGCGCCTAACTGGGTTTTGCAATTGAAAGTGGGCAGAGCACTGATATAGACTAGGATACCGCTTTCACTACTTCCTCTTACAACCTATTAAAGCAGAGATATGGTGCGACGTCAGAGGCGCATGCTTGGGTTTTAAATCGTCGAATTGTCTTTCTTTTTTTTTTTAATACAAACTTGATTAGCACAAACAATCTTTAAAAAAAGATGTGATTAGATTAAACCAATTAGCCATAATAAATTTAGTGTGGAGTCCCATAAATTCATTTTTTTTTAGTAGTCAGAGCAGATAATGGAAAACAATAGTTACAAAAATACTAGGGTCCTTTCCCTCTTCACCATCGCAAAATCTGACAGCAGCAGTTCCGCCTCCGGTCGACAGATGGCGCTGCCGAATTTAGCATATAAGGCTCGCCGACAGAAAAAGGCCTTGAGCTATGTATGAGAGGCGTGCCCAAGGCCCTGGTGCCCGCGCCGAGCATAGCGATGGCCTCTTCTGTCTGCGCTCCTTATATACTAAAATCGACGGCGCCATCTGTCGGCCAGAGACGGAACTGCAGCTGTCAGATTTTGCAATGGTGAAGAGGGAAAGGACCCTAGTATTTTTGTAACTTTTGTTTTCCATTGTCAAAAAATTACGGCAATAAAATTGTAAGGCAGTTAATGGTGTTTGGTTGAGACATTAATTTTGTTGGTGTTCCGAGATCCTTCTGCGCTTATTGCGAGGCGGTTGGTTGTTTGTGTGGTATGAGCAGAGTTGGCCTTTGGTGCTCCTTGCCAGCAACTGCGGCCCTCGCTTCGCATCCTCACAACTATATATGTGATATATATATATATATATATGTATATATATAAATATATATGAGAGAGACACAGAGAGAGAGACACAGAGAGAGAGACACAGAGAGAGAGAAAGACAGAGAGAGAGAGAAAAAAAAATGTTTTGAGGCTAGTATTACCAGTAATTACCGGAACTTCCGGTAAGCAGCAGAACAGGCTCTATAGACTTCTATGGTAGATCCACAGGTCTGATTAAGTAATCAAGTATAGTTAACTAGGCTGTCAGAAGACAGGGAATTAAATACTTTCTTTCAAAAGACAAAGGTCAAGTGTTGTCAAGAGCTTTGCAAATGCTACCCCTCTGATCCTTTGTCTTGAGGTTAACCACTGATTGGTGAATACTTGAGGCTAGTCATTGTTCCTGCCCCACCATACAATCTAATAGGGAGCCCGAATTGTTAGAAATATTATGGAAGTCCTGGTTGGCCCCAAAAGTAAATACACCATGGAGCCACCTCAACTCCCTTAGCCAACAACTCTTCAAATCAATAAAGGTATCTCTCTACCCAAGAGGAGGTCGACTGAGGAATGGGTATACCCAACCGTCATTCCCCCTAAGCACACTGGGCCCTCCACCTTCTGCTAGGTTCCCCAATTAGCTGGAGACCTTCTCCTCGAGAAGCTATGCTTGTCTTCCCTGGATTCATGGTTCCACACACAGGTTAGACCCCAACCGCTCTCCCAAACACTCTGGCTCCAGTGTTCACAGTACCCTGACGAACACCAACCGTGTCCAGACACTGACCGAAAGTACCTGATAGTTGGGGCTGTATGGGCAATATGGGGATGTAGACAGGCTGGCGTCGAGCCCTTGGTGGAAGTCCTGGCCTATGTAGGCCAATTAAACACCAAAAGGTGTCAACCTCTGTTTGTTTTGGGCAAATAACTCTTTGTTGTGTTGGATGAAAAATGTGTAAAGAGATGAAGATTATGCTCTGTTTAGAATTATGCTCTGTTTAGGTGTGTTATATTTAGACAGAAGGTCATTATTTATTTATTTTTTTATTTTAAAATTAATTTCTGCAGCTTGACCTGAGAATATGCAAATAGTCCTTGAATCCCGGTTAAGCCATCCTGTCTGAGGGGATATTGAACCACGTCAACCTGTGGGTAGGTTCGGTCTAGCGAGCAGGTTGTGACAGCATGCTTTAATCATTAACAAAAGTGTGTTTTGCAAAAAAACTAAATAACAAAATCTGCTTAAAATTCATTGAAAGTAACAGGAAGTGCACTGAAATGTTTTTTAATGTCCCTTTCTTCTTCTAAACTTTACAAATGGCCTTCAACTATATCATTTTTATATGTACTTATTTTTTATTGCAGACTTCCATTTTCTTTACTAGGCAGCTTTTTGTCCTTAAATTTATACATGAAAGCTGTTTTATGACAGCAGGAATATAATAAAAGTATCCATGTATAATATGGTTTGGATTAAAGTGTGCAGTGCAAAAACTCTTTCTTGATATTTGAGCAGTAAACAAGTATTGAATTATTTTTAGCTGATTATTATGGAAAAAGCCAACCCACAAAATCTACTGCACTAATTAGAACCAACTCCATACTAATGAGGGGCATTAACCTTAAAACATTAAAGTCAGTATGTGGGTTCCTGGCTCGGGCACAATCCACTTGTGCTTTGCTTGAAACTGTGTAATACAGCAAATATATACTTAAAAGGAGCAGTGTATAAAATGCTGTTTTGGAGATGTATTGTATCCTTATTACATGTACAATGAGAAACCTGAATACGTTTTTAACTTATTTTTAAACTTTCAAATAGGCTTAGAAATGTACATATATAGCTTGCAGTTGACTTTCAGAGTTAACACCCCTAAAAATCCCTGCTAAAATTAGCATAAAATTAATAGTTTGTTTTGGCCAATAACAGACAACTAATCTAATGTATCAATCAGTGATGGCACTTTGTGCACAATGCATAAAAGGATGAGTAATCCCCTGCACGTGGGAGCAAGGAGGAGCCCAGACACTGTTGTGTAGAATTTTGCTCTTGGCTTGAAGGTCAGAAAAGGTTAAAATCTGTACCCAAATGCAGTATTTCTATTGGGAGGTTTAATGTGCCTATGTAAGCAGCTCTGGGGGTGTGGAAACAGTTGTTTTTTTTTTTAAATAATCTAAATCTGTATCTGTATAAAATGAATCCATGCAATTTATGTTTCTGATATAAGCAGCTTGCTTTAGATTACAAAAATGTTAAAACAGGAACACTTAGATATAACTTTAAGAAGCAAACAGTACTGTCTGTCGGTAGGTCTCATGCTTAATTCATCCTTAAAGCTGTGTGATACAACAATCATATGTCTAAAAGGAGCCAGGTATAAAATGTTTTTTGTGGATTTAAGAGTGAAAATGCATTGTGGGCTAATTTGCATGCCCCTGCCCAGTTTCCCATAGTGGAGTACAGTGCAATAACTGTATATCTGGAATCCTGAGAAGGAAATAAGTTTTTTAACCTATTTTTAGACTATAAAATGGGAACACAAATGTACTACTGATTCTGTACTACTATATACTATACTATGGGCACTATTCTATTGCACAATTTGTAAATGTATACACACTTAAAATCCCTCTTAATATTGCTACATGTTCAGCAAATATTACTTATTGGCACTAATGAATTCTTAAGTCAATAGAACGCATATAAACATTTATAAAATAAACACCGAAAGCCAAATTTATGAGTTCAAGGTATTTGCAAGTAGCTAATAGAATAAGGCTATATATATATATATATATATATATATATATATATATATATATATACAGTATATATATGTGTGTGAAACAATTACTGTATAGAACTACTCTCTATAACAATCACCACACAAACCAGGCACTCACACCATACTGAGGATCGCCAGTAACCGTGAAACAGTACTGTATGTGGTTAAGTGACCTGGTTTGTGAAAAATCCATCCATTGCTATGCCTAAAACTGTGAAATACAGTAAGCATATGCTTAAAAGGAGCCATGTTTAAAATGGTTTGGATTGACAGAGTGATGGTGCATTATGTGGCCTCATTTGCATGTCCCACCCAGTTTTCCCAGACTGCAGTGCATATATTGTATTGCTGAGAAATTCAACGTATTTTTGAACATTCAAATAGAATCACTAATGTACTATTCCTTATATATATATATATATATATATATATATATATATATATATATATATATCCGTATATACTCGAGAATAAGCTGAGTTTTTCAGCCCTTTTTTTAAGGGTGAAAAGGGCCCCCTCGCCTTATACACGAGTCACTCTCCCCCCCGTGTCTCTAACCCCCCCTGTCTCTCTAACCCCCCAGTGTCTCTCTAACCCCCTTGTCTCTTTCCCTCCCCTCCTCCTCATCATCATCAACCCCCCTCCTCATTACCGCTCCTTACCAATCTAAATACCTCCCCCTCTCCCTTTCCCCTCACTTACCTCCATCTGCAGCTGCTCCTCCACTCCTTCCTGCGTCGGGACCCGGCATATGCTAATGACGTGACATCACATGCTCGCCACGTCATTAGCATTAGCCGGGTCAAGACGCAGGAAGGAGCAAGGAGGAGCGGAGGAACAGCTGAAGATGGAGGTAAGTGAGGGGAAAGGGAGAGGGGAAGGTATATAGAGGGGTAAAGTGAGGAGGGGGTTTTAGGATGAGGATGGGGGGGTTGAGGTTGAGGATGGGGGGGTTGAGGTTGAGGTTGAGGATGGGGGGTTGAGGAGGGGGGGTTGAGGTTGAGGATGGAGGCTTGAAGTTTAGGAGAGGGGGTTGAGGAGGGGGGATTGAGGATGGGGGGTTGAGGATGGGGGGGTTGAGGTTGAGGAGGGGGGTTTAGGATGAGGAGGGGGGTTGAGGATGGGGGATTGCGGATGAGGGGGTTGAGGATGGGGGGTTGAGGTTGAGGAAGGGGGTTGATGTGGGGGTTTAGAATGAGGAGGAGGGTCAAGGATGGGGGGGTTGAGGAGGGGGGATTTAGGATGTGGGGATGAGGGGATTGAGGATCGGGGGATTGAGGAGGGGGGTTGAGGAAGTGGTTTGAGGAGGGGGTTTAGAATGAGGAGTGGGGTTGAGGATGGGGGGTTGAGGGGAGGATTGAGGATGGGGGATTGAGGATGAGGATGGGGGTGTTGAGGTTGAGGAGGGGGGTTGAGGTTGAGGAAGGGGGTTGAGGAGGGGGTTTAGAATGAGGAGGGGGGTTGAGGATGAGGATGGGGGATTGAGGATGGGGGGTTGAGGTTGAGGAGGGGGTTGAGGATGAGGAGGGGGGTTGAGGATGAGGTGGGGGGTTGAGGATGAGGAGGGAGGTTGAGGATGAGGAGGGGGGTTTAGGATGAGGATGGGGGTTTAGGATGAGGATGGAGGTTTAGGATGAGGATGGGGGTTTAGGATGAGGATGGGGGGTTTAGGAGGGGGTTGAGGAGGGAGGTTGAGGGTGAGGAGGGGGTTTGAGAAGGGAGGTTGAGAATTAGGAGGGGGGTTGAGGAGGGTGATAAGGGAGGGGGGAAGAGACACAGGGAAGGGAGAGGATAAAGAGACACAGGGGAGGGAGAGGGGAGAAGAGACACCTCACTAAAAACACACCTGTTTAAAGAAGCCTATAACCTCCCTCCTTAACATACACACTGTATTTCTCACCCTCCTGTACCACACCCTAAGTTTTCAATCTTGCAAGGTACTTTGGGGAAAGCACTATGGACACTGGATTCTAAGCTGAAAGACAGGGCACTCCATCTTTGTAATGTGTTAATATTGTTTTGCCCTGATCACAACTTATGTACTGCGCTACGGAATATGTTGGTTGTGTTAAAAATACACAATAATAATAATAATATAAACGGTCTAGATGTGTATGAACAATAAATGTTTTGTTTGAAAAGGAAATTTGGTCAGGCAGTGGCAACAGGTGAAGTGAATTATGAAAGCGAAAGAAAGTAAGAGATTGTATGTAAAAATATGTACAATTAAAATATTTGCAGACTAAACTCCATTCAAGACATACAAGTTTTACATTGTGGGTGTTTATTCAAAATCTCTATTTTATGTCCGTATACATTTATGTAAGATGATATTATTTGTTTTAAGGTGATGTACGGTCGCTATCTTTGCCAGGAGTCTTTCAAGAAAAAGTTGCTCATATAGGAAAATCATTAAAGAACTTCAGCCGATTAAAATCTCTAGACCTCTCCCGCAATGCTATAATTTCATTGGAGGTAAGACTGACAACATTCATCAATGGAATTGATTTATACTGATATATTACTTTACACAAATATCTAATTGTTTTCTTTTCTCCCATTATCGTTTGCCAAACAAAAAAGTTTACAACCACTTTGTGAAATACATTCTTTAGAACACCATAACATTTCCTAATAGGTGTTCCTTCCCCCTTTGTCTCTCCTGGTACATTGGTACATTGCTCTTCTAAAATGAGTCCACTACAAAATTCAAAAGAAAATGGTTCACCAATGTTGTTGAAAAATGATACATTTCAAAATAAGATAGCATTTTACAGGCCAGTGTACGCAATTTGCATGTTAAATCTATTTTTTAGCTCACCATTCCATAAATGACCACATAAGATCCCATATGTGTACTGCACCTTTAGATAGAGGATGAAAAAAAGCATGTGGATAAAGTGTTTAGATTTTTAAAATTGATGCTGTATTCATGGAGATAGATCAATTGAATCCAGGCTATTTCACAATTTTCAACACATAGAGAATGTGGTGGCTCTAAGTGATAATGTGTTAAACACAAGTATACTGGGGTGCTCCCTGAGATGAATAGGACAATTTAAACAAAATATATAGAGAACAGAAAAGATCTCATTTGCTGGGCCACACCCAGACCCAATCTCTTAGAAGAGAATACATTTCAAATTTAACTTTTATTAGCATAGTTAAAATAATACTTACAAAAATAAACATAGACACTATACATAGAAATATCTCTTGGGTTCACAACCTATTTAGTTGAATTAATCACAGAGAAAAACTTCTGAACCATATCAGTTGGGCTAATTAAATATAGTGAATCTTTAAAATAAACTGCTCAGTGTTTGCACATAATTGATCCACAAGGGTAGTAATATCTAGTAAAAGTGCTAGTGCTAAATGTGGCTAGTGCCTATGTTAATGATATAATAGTGAATGGATAATAAATATCCTAGGATACTAAAGTGCTAATGAGGTGAATTCATCCAACTGCTATAGGTCAAAAGATCTTATTCTCCAAATATCTTGTATAAAAACAGGTTGTAGCCACTAGTAAAAGGACTAAAATATAATAATAGCTAGTATAGGTAACAGTAGACGTGAATCTACCTTCTCTATAGCTCTATATTTCCGTATTGTCGAAGAACCAAACAGTTATTGCCTAACAAAAAGTTAGCATATCACAGAGTGATTGCTGCTAGACGCCATGAAATGGCATCATCAGCGCCGGATATGTGTATATCATACCCGATGCACGTTTCTATTTTTCATCAGGGGTTCAACCCCTGTATCCAATATCTTTTACTTTTTATTTGTTATTAAATTAACTAGTGTATTTATTAACACACACATGTATATTTATTTTTTAAAAACAAAAGCAAGTGGAAAGCAGGATAAACATACCTTTGACTTACCGATGATACAAATGTTTAAAACAGATTACTTACCACTGAACCACCACACTCTGCTTTTAGAGTGTGAATCTAAATGCAATGTATAATAGTTACAGACTCCAGTCTTATTTATGCAGTTTGTGCAATGGCTTCACGGGCTAAACTAAAATGACAATATCTAGGTCAATTCTTGATCAATTTTAAAAATGTAAACACAATTTCCATATGATTTCCACCCTCTAACTGATGTTGCAGAGCAGATATGGTGTTGTTTGTGGTCCTTTAACAATAAAAATACATGTGCAAACCACAGCAATTCAAAGCTTTAGCCAGAAAATATAGTTCAAAAACATTAGTTTAAAGGAGCAGTCATTAATGAGGTAAACTGTGCACTGTGTATTATATTTTATGGCTAAAGCTTTGATTTGCTTCTTGCACATGCATTTTTTAGTTTAATTAATGGTGATTTTAAAAACAGCTTTAGCATGAAGCCTCTATATGATACTAGCATGTCTAGATTGTGGGTCATGACATTTTCCCTTTATACATATGTTCCATTTTTAGGTTCCATTTTTATGGTATATCTATATCTAAAAAAAATCTGTTTAAAGATAAATATGTAATTGTTAATACAATATTGGTGCAATTTTACATACGGTAAATGAGTTATGGCAGAATACAAGTTAGAAGCCTGGTATAGAAAATACCACATCTTAATGTTTCAAATACACAGCTAGATTAAATTTCACCTATTTAAGTGTGTATGAAAAACTAGCATAAGCAGAATAAATACAGCCAGGGAGTATTTTACTTTTTCATATAAACCAACACCTCTTAACCAGTGCAGTGCCCTGTATCACTATTTAAAATTATTTAAAATTAGTTAGGGAGAGCTCCCAAAATTGTTCCAAAAGTGTTTTTACACTGGTTTAAATAACTATTTTAACAATTGCCTTCACTTTACATGCAAACAAGTTTAATGTTTAGAACATACTCTTTTTGTTTTCTTTTGAAATGTATAACTTCAGCCCTTAAACACTGTTATCAAGTGAGGAGTGAATAGCAAAGTTACAAACTTGCATCATGCATTTACAAGTTTGAAACCGCATAAACGTTTTGCATGCTTTGTGTCCCAAAGGATGAGAAAGTATAAATGTAAAACTATAGAAATGGATACTGGATCTGACTAATTCTGATTAGGATGTGTAAAAGCACAACATCCATTGAGTTTTTGAGAAATAAGTTATTTCCATTGTTTTGAAGAGAGAGCTAAAGCAGTTTGTACACAGATTAGATATACAATTTAAAAAAATGTTAGCACTATTTTTTCATGTTCCATGCTTATTTAAGGATATTCCTGCTTAAACACATTTAAATTTGATTTGATACACTAATCTGTGCTCAAGCATCGATAAATCCTAGACAGTTAATGGCACTTGTGGATTTTAGTTGCCTATGAATGCTAAATTGTATATGGTGATCCCTGGGAACATAGCTAAGATGTTTATCATAATGTTTTTTTTTTAAGCCAATGCAGGCAAAAATTTGGCTCTTTCTAAATCTACAAAATTTCCTTGGTGAACAGCTGTATTGTATGTTCATTATAGCAAGTAAAACATTCTTGCCTTATTTTGTTGAAAGGGTATTAAGCATTTAACCATGCTAGAAAAACTGAACTTATATTCCAACAATATTCAGTCGATAACGGAGCTATTTCACCTACTAAAATTAACGGCACTGAAGGAATTGGACTTGCGCCTCAACCCTATTACCAAAGGTGAACTGGATTACCGTCTTTTTGTGGTACATTTGCTGCCGAGCCTTAGGTATTTGGGTAAGTCAGTTTTATTACTTCTATAATATAACCCTTTAGTAATACATATACAAATTCAGAAATATCTAAATGTATATCTAAATATCATGTAACAAATTTTAAATATTTTGAAAGCTCTTAGAAACAATGCTAGTTTATTAATGCTCATAGTAAGCAAGCTACAGTTTACAAATAGACAAGAGAAAACAGAATTGGCCCCGATTTATCAAAGGGTGAATGCACTTAGGTCTATAGATTCTCCTCTGTCACCCCAATCTGACCTAGAGCCCTATTCAATTGGCCAAATCTCAATTACGTGAGCCTGTAAAACAGCCCGTAAATGTTACTGATATTCAATTGGCTACATTTAGCAACTTGCATTCCAATTGTGAGTTTCAGGCTCAAAAACACCTCTGGCTTGTCAAAAACGTAACTCTGTCCTATCTCCTCCATGAATTTTTCAAGCCCCCAAATGTTACTAGTGCTAAAGACGAAAAGTAAATATTCAATTACAAAGATTCAACAAGCCCCACAAATGCCTTCAAACCCATAAATGGCAAATGCATCAAAAAAATTATACGAGTACAAGATAGGACCTGTTCGTATAGCCGCAGCAGCATACAAACACACGTTACTGTACTTTACAATACTGGGAAAGCATGGAAAGGCATTATAATTAATTGCACAACAGTCTCAAGCTCTCAAATCTGCAATAAAAAATATATACTTTAACTTTTGTTTCCGTGTTATTTTGACCCCTGGAATCAAGGGGTTGATACATATCGTGAAACGCGTATGTACTAGAACAGTTGCTTTAATGATTTTTATTGATTTCTACATTGCTGTATTGTTCAAACACAATTTGTAATTCTAAACACTAGGTTAAACTGCATGTTTTACTGATGTCATGATGACAGTAAATTATTACAATTGGCTCTGTCTAAAATGTAACTTACGGGCTTGCTTAATTATTTTCAGATCACATGATCATGCCCCCTGAAATGCTACTTACAAGGTCATGGTTTATGTGTGCAGGCAGTGAGCCTGTAATTTATGGGTTAGTGACAAAATTGAATACATCTAAAACATTTTTTACTATAATATAATACATATATACATAAAGTGTCAGGTGTAGTTGAACCTGAGAAGGGCCTGTAGGGGAAGAAATCAGTCAAAATATGAAATACTTCTCTTAAGAAAGAGAATCCATGTGAATAAGCACATTTCGGTAGAGGAATTTGTCAGAATAATAGAAAACTGGAAGCCGCACGATGGAGATGTGCAGAAAAAGGAGATCATACCTGACAGAGTGGGTAATAAAAATATATCTATGGAAAAATTGCGGGGACATTACTGTATGCTTGCGCCATTGAAGAAGCAAATCACTTTATGTTTAAGGGTCCCTGGGTAGAGACTTTGTAGGGAAGGGTGGGCCAGTGCTCCACCCGCTTGTATGTGGACATTTCTGCAACAGCTACAAGCAGGAGTTTGGAGGCCAAAATAAAATTTATATATGTACATCTAAAATTGCAAAGGACACCAGAGACTATTGTAGCTGCTGTGTTTTTGCTACCTGAAGCAGTCAAGCTAAACAGACTCAGAGAGGATGTTCCTGTAATAAAGTTAGTTTGCCTATCTAGATGTTTCTTTCCATTTTGGTAACACTGTTATTAAAATTGCTTGGGTCTAAAGTCTGTCATTTTTTAAGCCTCACAAGTAGTATCTTTGGACAGGAGAAGTGGAACGTGAATGAACACCATGCCACACTGGTATAGAAATAGGATAACTGACCATGGATGTGAAGACCCCGAACTCTCAAGTTATTGAGAGTTAAAGATCTTGAAGACCTACATATCACTTGCAAGTGGCTATTGCTCAAAACAAACTCTCAAGACAAAATCGTAGAAATTATCACAATGGATTATTTTTGGAGAGCACTGTCACCTGATATGAGAGATTGGGTACGCCAAAGTGGACCTTAGTCCATGAACTGCTGAATTGTGTGTCTGTGTGTGTGTCTTGTGTATGTATTTATCTGAGGTGCTGAACTCACCCTCTGCAGCACTGTTTGAATGCAGCTTCAGCTCCTTTCAGTATCAGACAGAGCTGAATGAGGGAGCTCCGTTCCAGCCGGTCATGGCAGGAACAGAGTCTGTTAGAGCATCTCGCTGAACTGACAGTCCTACCAGCGTGCTGGGAGTGTACCAGCCATTAATAACCTGTCAAATTCCAGCTGGTAGATGTACATTTCCACTGTGCAGGGATAATTATGCAATCAGTGCTATACAAAGAGCAGACTGCAGGGCATTCCTTCTTTCTTCTATACCTGTCTCTGACCATTCCTCTTGGTTTTCGTTTCTCTTCAAGAAGTTGCACACATAAGTGACATGTAAAAATGTATGCTATTGTATCAAAATGTTCTCAATGCCAGGAAAACATTTCACATATAGTTTATGTTTTAGAGAATTTTCATAAATTTGAGTACAATTCAAGTACATTGTAAACTATTCTATCATTTTATCCAAATTTGTTTCACTTAGATAACAAACCCGTTCGAGACCGGGAAAGAAAGGCTGCCCTTGTATGTTTTACTACAGAGCGAGCATTTGAACTTCAGGATCTTTCACCAGCGTCTGGAGTTAATGACAGGTATGAATAAATGAAAATTAATTGGCAATACCAAACTATCAGTTGATATTCAACATTTATCCTGCTTTGGCCATTTCCTTTGTAAATAAAAAACCTCAGGAATTATGCTTTTCTAACTTTAGCACACCGTTTAAACCCCAGATACTTGCATCATTCAATTATAGTATCAACATTCTGGAATAACAAGTGTATTGTGAGGTCATTTTCAAATTGGTACCAATTTAGTGATAGTTTCACAATAACTAAGTAATAGTGGAAGAGGTTAGAAAAGTATATTTATATGCCATTTATTTT
Source organism: Discoglossus pictus (assembly GCA_027410445.1). Classification (NCBI taxonomy): domain Eukaryota; kingdom Metazoa; phylum Chordata; class Amphibia; order Anura; family Alytidae; genus Discoglossus; species Discoglossus pictus. The sequence goes on along the minus strand of CM050166.1, from coordinate 260,727,367 downwards.
CAAATTTTATGTTTAAATTAAATTATTTATTTTAATATAATAACATGACAAGCCCCTGATCTAAGTAGTGTGTCTCTGTGTTTGCCTCTGATTTAGGGACCATCTCTACACAGATTAGGTCCAAAATATCAAAAAAGGGCTGTCTGTGGTATGATTACCAAACTTATTTATATCAATCTTGTGCTGTGTTCAAAAGCTATGTTATAAACCTGGCATTTGTTGTAAAGGGATCATGTGAAAATGTTTAGGAAGTAAAGAATTAGTCCTATTGTGAACTAACTTGCGTCTTCCCACCATCTTTCTCTCATCTGATAAAAAAAATGAACACACCAATCAGGCTTCAAACTTTCAGGAAGTTCACAATATTTTTCTCTAAAAAAATAGTTTTATGGTCATAGTTTACAATATGCTAATTTTGGTAGTTAGTTACTACTATCCTACAGTATAAATCAATGTCTATGGTTGCTGGAGGGACTTTTTGCAATATAAAGTCCACTATTCAGCTATTACCCTGAAGGTCACCTCATTTTAGCATTTAATTAAACAGGTACTAGTAGCAGATACAGTCTATAAGTTTAATAGATTTGGACTGCCCTTATTGAGAGGATCAGCAAGTCAGATATTTGTATATCCATTTTCTGTTTCTTTCATTAATACTTCAGATATACCTCAGATATAGACACAACATTAACCCTATGTGGCCTACTTATATTTTCTTTCCCAAGTTATACAAGAACCTCCTAGAAATGAGGATATTTTGGTTTTAGTCATCATGAATAATATTGATATAATATCAAATGTTGGAATAGGGGAGACTTTGGGAAGCAGTGATCACAGCACAGTCTCATTTGATATAGAACTCTTAATTACCAGCTCTTAAAAACTCTTAATTTAAAAGAGCAAATTTTAATGGTCTAAATCAGTCATACATTGTATAGACTGGCATCTAACAGCTAAAAATACTGAAAATAATAACATTCAAATCTTTACTAAATAAACATACATATCAGCATATACCACAGCTTCCACTCCTCACATGTTTCTTAACGTTGACAATGCCATCATCACGCCCATCTCTAAGGCCTGTTGCCTTGGGGTTATACTGGGTCTTTCATTCCTCACATACAATCCATCACTAAATCTCATTATTTCTTTGTCACCTAAAAAACATTTCCAAAATACGTCACTTTCTCTCACAAGACACAACCAAAATTCTAATACATTCTCTTATTATATCCCACCTCGAATACTGCAACTTTCTCCTTGCCGGCTTCCCCATCACATGTCTCACTCTCCACTTTAGTCCATAATGAAAGCATCTGCTAGACTCCTCTAGCATACTCATTGTTGTTCTGTATGCACAAGGTCGGTACCAGTCGTTGGAACATAGCAACAAAATGATGGAACTGGATTGTGTAATATCCAAACCATTATATCTAATTTTTCAACTCACTCACCACAGGGTCACTACCAGATGACTGGAGAAAAGCAGATGTGAAACCTTTATTTAAGAAGGGAGCAAGAACAAATCCAGGAAATGATAGACATGTAAGCCTCATTTCTGTAGTGGGAAAGCTTTTAGAAGGATTAATAAGGCATAGTATACAATAATATGTCCATTTGAACAAGAATTATAAGTAGGAGTCAGCACAGAATTATGAGGGATAGGTCATGTCAAACAGATTTCATTTGTTTCTATGAGGAGTTAAATAGGAACCTGGATCAAGGAAACTCAGAGGATGTAGTCTTTTTGTATTTTGCAATGGCTTTCGATACAGTGCCACATGGAAGACTATTTTACAAACTAAGGAATACAGGAATTTAAGTAAATATCTGCTCATGGATTGTGAGTTCTTTAAAAGACAGGAGACAAAGGGTTATTTTAAGCGGTCAATAAAATTGTAAGGCTGGGAATGCTGTTTGGCACACAATTTTTGGTTGTCTGAGCACCTTTGGCTCTCATTGCAAGCCTCTCCCCTATTGTACTCTTGCTCCTCTGAGCACCCTCTGCGCTCATTGGGAGCCTCTCAACTTGTGTAATTTTGGTGGTGTGAGCACCTTTGGCTCTCATTGTAAGGGCCACGCTATTGGCGCTCATTGCGAGCCTCTCCCCTATGCTAATGCTAATTCATTAATTAATGAAATAATAAATTAATATACTTTACCTATTTGTAATTAATATATTCAGCAATCAATATCCTAAAGAGCTTACAATCTGTTTTGATTTTCCTGCACCATGCAGTGAACATTTGCACTGTTGCTGACCTGAGGTTTAAGTGTCAGCAATGTGTGAAGTGTGCAGTATAAATAGGCTGCATGTGCGAGGGCAAGCTGTTTAGCTGTGTAATTGGGCATTTTATAATGGTAATGTTATTAGTTGTAAGTTAGTGTTGTAAAATGGTGGCGATTGTCTATGCGTTACGTGGGTGTGGAGCATTTTCCGTTTTCCTTATTAGTGTATTTTAAACCTTGTTACGTGCCTGTGTAAAAGTCTAATGTGCTTGGCGGTGTTTTGCGTGTTTAGGGGTTGTGTACCTCGTTTTCGTTTTTTCCGTCCGCCATTTTATTTCTCGCCTAGGCTATTTTCGTTTGTGGAAACTCAATAAATTGTGGTTAAATTGTCATGCAACCTGACTCCCAGACTTCATGCCTTCGCATTTTTTCTGTGTAAACGTCTTATGTGTTATGCGTCTTATGTGTTATGCGTTTTTAGGGGTCGTGTAGCCTTGTTTTAGTTTTTTTCCCCCGCCATTTTTTTTCTCGCTTAGGCGATTTTCGTGTGGAAACTCTGCAAATGATATAGTTACATACTAATTGAGGTTGAAAAAAGATTCAGTCCATCAAGTTCAACCTTTTAAGATCTCCTCTAATGTGCAATATGCGGATTAATTATTAAATAACGTAATCATATCCCCTCGTAGACTCCTTTTTTCTAGCGAAAATAGGAATAATTCGGTTAGTCTTTCTTCATAACTTAATTCCCCTTATTAGTTTTGTTGTCCTTCTCTGTACTTTTTCCAGCTCTAAAATGTCCTTTTAATGAACTGGTGCCCAAAATTGAACTCCATATTCCAAATGAGGGCGTACTAGGGATTTGTATAGTGGTAGAATAATATTTGCTTCCCTTGCTTCTGTACCCTTCTTAATACATGCTAATATTTTACTTGCCTTTGCCGCTGCTGCTTGGCATTGAGCACTTCTACCTAGGTGGTTGTCCACTAGTACTCCTAAATCCATTTCAATATCTGATACCCCTATATTTGCTCCATTTAACCTTACATTTATTTGTATTAAATCTGCCATTTAGTCGCTCATTTCTCTAATTTCTGCAAATCCCTTTGTAGGGAAAGTACATCATTATCTGATTTAATCACCTTGCACAACTTGGTGTCATCAGCAAAAATGGAAACACTACTTTCGAGTCCTACTTCTACGTCATTAATAAATATGTTAAAAAGGAGAGGACCTAATACTAAACCCTGAGGAACCCCACCTACCACATTAGTCCAATTGTTCCATTTACAACAACCCTTTGCTTCCTGTCTTTTAGCCAGCTCTCAATCCATGAGCACATAATTCCTGTATCCCTTAGTTTGCTCAAAAGTCTCCCATGACGCACTGTATCAAAAGCCTGTGCAAAATCCAAAAAGAAAGACACGTTTGCAAGCACCAAAGCTCGCTCTTCCCTTGTTAAAATAGATCCTGCCCACTCACCTGTACAATGATAAATGAGCACAGGACAGAAAACACTGCCCTGCCCCACAGAACTGATTCAACAGAACACGACAAAATGCACACAGATAAACCTTTACACAGGCCAAACCACACCCACTCTCACCTGGACACTGATTACAAGCCCACAGGACAGAAAACACTGCATTGATTTACAGAACTGATTCAAACAGAACCTCACCCAAATGCACACAGATATACCTTTACACAGGCCAAACCACACCCACTCTCACCTGGACACTGATTACAGCAACAGGACAGAAAACACTGCACTGATTTACAGAACTGATTAAAAAACATTGTTGTGAAATTGTCGTGCAACCTGACTTCCAGACGTCGTGCTTGCCCCCCCATGCTGTTTTTTATTCTTTCAAATTTTGGTGGTGTTATTGTTTTATTTGTCTATTTTTTTGTTTTTTGTTAAGTGTCGCTTTCCTTTTTGCAAGTTTTACGGGCTGTAGTTTTTCCACATGTTTTTTTTTTTCAAACTGTTACGGATCTCGCATTGTGAATGTTGTAATTGAGGTTTAGTTCTGTGGGTCGTAGGGATGAGCGCCTATGGAGCTCATCTCCACCAGTGCAGTGAGCGCCTTCGGCTCTCCCTGCCTAAGTCGTAGAGGGTTGTAGAGATGAGCGCCTATGGCGCTCATCTTCACCAGTACAAGGAGCGCCTTTGTGCTCATGCCTTGCAACTGCGTCCCTCACTTTTCGAGGGCCGCAGTTGCAGCGGGCTCGCTATGCGAGCCCGCAAGCGCTAGGTACAACCCATATTGGTCACAACTATATATGTGAAGGAACATACTCAGATTGGACTAGGTTCCTCAGGGTTTAGTATTAGGTCATCTCCTTTTTAACATATTTATTAATGTCTTAAAAGAATGGCTGGGAAATATTTTCTCAATTTTTGTGGATGACACTCAGCTGGGCAATCCAAAAGGATTTACATAAATTAGAGAAATGGGCAATCAAATGGCAGATGAGATTTAAATACAAATAAAGTTAAAGTTATGCATCTGGGAAGGAAAATAGCCATGCATTTTATCATCTTAATGGAGCAAATATATGGGGTAACAGAGAGAGAAAGGGATTTAGGAGTGCTTGTGGACAACCACCTATGTAATAGTGCTCAGTGCCAAGCAGCATCTGCAAAGGGCAAGTAAAATAATTTCATGCAACAAGAAGGGTATAGTAGCAAGGGATGCAAATCTAATTCTGTCACTATACAAATCTCTACAATGTCATCATTTGAAATATGGAGTACATTTTAGAGCTGGAAAAAGTATACTGAAGGGCAACAACATTAATAAGAGGAATAGATGGACTAACCTATGAAGACTAACCAAATTAAACTTTTTTTCTCTAGAAAAAAAGTCACCTAAGAGGGTTATTATAAGACTTTGTCAAGTGAACCATTTGTGCCAAGAGGTTTTAAACTTGCAAGGGGACATTCCTTGAGGTTGGAAGAAAACATATTCCACCTTAAAGACAGAAAAGGGTTCTTCATAGTAAGGGTGGTTAAACGGTGGAATTCTCTACGAAAGGATGTTGTGACAGCTGATTCTCTAGATAACTTTAAAAAAAGGGTTAGATATATTCTGAATAAAAAGGGCATTCATGGTTATTCTGGATAACTAGAGAAGGAGGATTGATCAAGGAAGGAATCTAATTGCCAGTGTCTGCAGTCAGGAAGGAATTTTATTGTTTTCCCCTTATATTCCCAATCTTTCAATGTTGTTTTTTTTTGCCTTTCTCTTGTATAATTGACAATCCACCTATTACAAAGAACAGAGGAGATCTAAAAAAGGTTTGACTTAATGGACTTAATGTCTTTTTTCAACCTCCGGTACAATGTAACTATTTAAGTGCCTTTTACGTGAAAGTTCATTATTTTATGATTTAATTACCTTGTACAACAGTGTAATCAGCGAATATGGATACATTATTTTCCAGCTTGGACTAATGTGGTAAGTGGGGTTCCTCAGGGTTCAGTATTAGGTCCTTTCCTTTATAACATATTTATTAATGACTTAGAAGTAGGATTGATAAGTTTTGTCTCCATTTTTGCTGTAGACCCTAAGTTATGCAAGGTAATTAAATAAGAAAAATATGTTCTTTCCCTCCAAATGGATTTGCATGAATTAGTGAAATAGGCAAATTATGGCAGATGAGATTTAATATGAATTATGAATAAATGTAAAGTTTAGGAAGGAAAAATAGCCATCCAATTTATAATCTTAATGAAGCAAATATAGGGATATCGGATATTAAGAGGGATTTGGGAGTACTGTCGGACAACCACCTAGGTCACAGTGTTTAATGCCAAGCAGCATCTGCAAAGGCAAGTGAAATATTAGCATGTATTAAGAAGGCTATAGCAGCAAGGGAAGTATCCCAACTGGATGGTCAGTTGGATATTGTGCACCTATATTTACTGTTATGGTTTCCTTGTTAAAATGTATGTGCCATTTTTGATGTACTGTTGCAATGGTAATTGTGAGAAGAAAGAGTAATCCGCTCTCAGTTATGTTTCTAGTTGGATTCCATCTTGACTGTTTCTTGACCCCAAACTGCATAAACCCCCCAAATGATACTAACCCCCCCCCCCTGACCTAAGCAGAGCAGGTCACAAAATCTAAACCTAAAAAAATAGGGGCCAGCAAACAGCACCCCCGATACTCCTGTGTGGGATCAAAGCAAAATAAATCACCAGACACCCTCTCCTTGGCATTAGAGGGGTCATAAAAGTGCCCTCTAACAAGTTAACCCCCCACAGCAAGATTATAAGCCGTTAACATGTATGAAAATAAAAGGGCTTTTTCATTTCATACATTATAACAACAGTTGTTTTAAACTGCATCTTATATGCCCAATAACCTAGGTCTTATATTTACCTATATTTAGGTGGGATTAGGGGAGGGCAACATGGAATGTTGTTCAGTCGGATCTGAATCTCTGTGACCTTATGGACCACAACATGCCAGGCACATCTTGTGTCTGGTTATGCTAATCCATAAGGTTTTCATGGCAAAGATACTGGAGTGGTTTGCCAGTTCCTTCTCCAGTGGACCTCGATTTGTCTGAACTCTCTGCTATGACCTGCCCATTTTGGGTGACCCTATATAGCTCACAGCATCATTGATGTACACGAGCCCCTTAACCACATGAAAAAGAAGAGAATTTGCTGAATTCCAAATGTAGATATATAGAGTTGTTTAGGCATCGTTTACAGTTACATAGTGATTGAGGTTGAACAAATACTTTTAGCCCATCAAGTTCAACCTTTTAAGATCTCCTCTGATCTGCAATATACGGATTAATTGTTATTTTATCCAGAGAAAGGCAAACAGAAAAAATCCCCAAGTGAAATGTTGCCAATTTTCTCAAAAGGGAAAACAAAAATAAATTCCTTCCTGACCCCAGATACTGGCGATCGGATTCCTCCCTCAATCAATACTCCCTCTCTAATTATCCAGGATAACCCTGAATGCCCTTTTTATTTAAAAATATATCTAATCCCTTTTTAAAGTCATCTATTAAATCCGCTGTCACCATCTCCCTTCGTAGCGAATTCCACAGATTAACCACCCTTACGATGAAGAACCCTTTTCTTTCTTTAATGTAGAATCTTTTTACTTCTAACCTCAAAGGATGTCCTTGTGTCAGTTGAAAACCTCTTGGCACAAAAAGCTCCCTTGACAAACCTTTATACTGACCCTGGATGTATTTTATATAAGGTAATCATATCCCCTCTTAGATGCCTTTATTCTACAGAAAATAAGTTTAATTTGGTTAGTCTTTGTTCATAACTTAGCCCCTCCATTCCCCTATTAGTTTTGTGGCCCTTCTCTGTACTTTTTCTAGCTCTAAAATGCAACTGTATTCCATATTCCAAATGAGGGCGTACTAGAGATTTGTATAGTGGCAGAATTATATTTGTTTGCCTGGCTTCTATACCCTTCTTAATACATGCTAATAATTTATTTGCCTTTGCAGCTGCTGCTTGGCATTGAGAACTGTTACGTAGTTGGTTGTCCACAAGTACTCCCAAATCCCCTTCAATATCTGATACCCCTAGATTTGCTTCATTAAGTTTATAAATTGCATGGCTATTTTTTCTGTTATACAATGTTGAGTCACATTATTATGACCACCCTTAACAACAAGGTAGGGATCCAGAAGAGGAACAGGAAGTAAGGGAAGAGGGGGATGTACATTTTCAGGTGCACTCATTAGTAAAAGTACAAATATAGCTATGAAGCCTTTAAATTAAGTTACACTCTTGTGACATTGATAATATCTGTGTGGATCTGAGTGGGAGGGGCTATTACTGCCCAGAGCCACCTGCTGTAGACTACAGGTTAACTACCAACAAGGACCGTTTGGGTTCTTGGAAATCTCGGCACCAGCAGCCTGATATCTGGATTCTTTATTGGTCAGGATCCTTGCATTAGAAATCAGCACTTCCAGGCTACCAAGAGACTCCAGATCTGCTTCTTCTTATGGGGCTTGATAAGACTTGTTACAGTCAAACCTACCCCAGCAGAATTCTACAGAGTCTCTCAGTACCTCCCTGCAGCCATCCAGTAGAACAAAAGACATACCATTTTCTATATGCCTCAGCAGTGAACTGCCTTTATTTGCTACCAAAACATAACTAACCACAGACAATAACAGAACCAAAGCTACAACCAACATTCCTCAAACCCCTGCCGACCTAATTGATCTGGTATATATCTGTTGTCATTAGAGGCAGAGTTTTTCCTTTGCTCTATTTACAACTTCAGAGGGCAATAAAATTAGATTCAAGCTTTATGGCTATTTCTTTGATCATGCCTGAGGAACTTATGGAGGTAGGGAACATCTGGGAATTGCACCTCTGGACCAAATATACATTGTAATCAAGAAACCATGGCAGTAACTATACACACACATTACATACATGAAATTAACTATACTCACACATAAATTATTTTAAACACTAGTAAACTGCCCCACAAATATGACAATATAATTTTAACATTTTCTCTCTTCCCCCCCTCTCCCTCCCTTGTGTCTCTCCCCCCTTCCCTGCATCTCTTCCCACTCTTCCATCCCCTGTGTCTTCCCACTTTCCCTGTGTCTCCCCCTGTTCCCTCCCTGTGTCTCCCCCTGTTCCCTCCCTGTGTCTCTCCTCCCCTTCCCTCCCTGTGTCTCTCCTCCCCTTCCCTCCCTGTGTCTCTCCTCCCCTTCCCTCCCTGTGTCTCTCCTCCCCTTCCCTCCCTGTGTCTCTCTCACCTTCCCTCCCTGTGTCTCTTCCCCCCCTTCCCTGGTTATGATTTTTTTTAATTTGATCTGTTAACTAAATTACCAATAAACTACAGTCATTTTATTTCATGGGGTACACCCAGTAATTACACATGGTTACACTGAGGAACAAATGTCACCAATCATTTGTAATCATATAATCAGTGTAGTAATATTCTCATTAAGATTAATCCTTGTTAAACAAACTTTCTCTTAGCTGATTGATAACCCCAGCCCAGCCCGGAATTCAGTTCTGAAAGTTTTACACAGATATTATAAACATAAATGTGGGCATCCTGTTGGAAACCCATTTTGGAATATATACATTTCATGTAGGGTTTAGAGGTACCGGTAAGTAGTTTTGTATTACTGGTGATTGTTGTCAGATGTCTATCAAAGACTGTTTTTCCCTGTACCCAGTTTAAATGATTCCTTATCTTTCATTTTATAAAGCATTAGTTATTTCTTTTTTTCAATTCAAAGATTTAATCTAAATACAATTGTCTTTTTTCCCTTTGCTTATTTGACCTACTTTAATAAACAATAACAATATTCTTTTTAATATTTCCTCATTTTACTATTGTAGTACTGCCCCCCCCCCCCCCCCCATTGGAACTAATGTTTTTCAAGGCTATTTTAATGTGTATTTAAAGTTATAAGCATTTTGTATTATTTTCTCAATTGCGATCTGTTTTTATCTTCATCTAATGTTGTTAAAATTTCACTTTTAATTAACTGTATATTCTGGTAGCAAAAACAAAAATATATAACGTAAAATCTTTTTTCCACACTAGCAGCCTTATTAAATTGCAATTCGGTAAATTCTAAAGGGCGCTATATAAGCACATAGCATATTTTTTTACAGAAGTTTTTATTCAGTGAACTTCTATCCAAAAGCAAGGTCTTCACGAACTAAAAACTTCTGTAAAAAAAATATGCTATGTGCTTATATAGAGCCCTTTAGAATTCCAATTTAATAAGGCTGTAGGTATCCCCATAAGTCTCAGATGTTTATAAACATGTCATAAAACACTGTTTAAAATCTGTAACCAAGTTTTTATATTTGTTGTTGTTGTTTAGTCATTCAGTCAAGTCTGACTCCCTGTGACCTCACGGACAGCAGCACACCAGGCATAACTTGTTTCTAATTGTGCCAATCAATAAGCTTTTCATGGCAAAGATACTGGAGTGGGTTGCCAGTTCCTTCACCAGTGAACTGCATTTTGTTTTACCTCTCTGCTATGACCTACCCTCCTTAGGTGACCCTACATGGTATAGCTCACATTTTGACTGAAGTACATAAGCCCCTTCACCACGACAAGGTAGCGATCCAGAAGTGGAACATGTTATTAGTTTTATCAAAATTTGGGCTAGCACTAAAATGTTTTCCTTCGTAAATACAACCTCTAAAATCAATGGATACGAATCACTGATAAAGATTGGTAAAAGCTCCATCAACTCTTCCCTTTTTTCTTATTGGACAAGCCATATACATTTAAAAATTGGCAGTTAAAACAATCAATAAATCTCTGACCAAAACAACTTTGCCTGATAAAATTTCATCTGTAAAATAAATATTACATTATTATTATAAGGATGACAACCTCTGTGGAACTACATTCATGTGATACAGACCACAGATGCTGTATGGTTTCAGGCATCTTCACTGGATTCTTTTAAAAATAAAAATGTAGATGTTTAAAAAAAAAACAAAAGGGAAGAATTCAACTTGTGTTAATTTTTTAAAATACTGTATATACTCGAGTATAAGCCGACCCGAGTATAAGTAGAGGCACATATTTTACCACAAAATACTGGGTAAAAAGAGTGACTCGAGTATAAGCCGAGGGTAGGAAATGTGCTGCCCTATGTGTCCCTTTTGTGCCTTCTGTGTCCCCCACCTTTCTCCCGTGTCTCTTCTACCCTCTACATTTCCTGTGGCTTCATCCCCCTCTCCCTTCCCTGTGTCTCTTGCCCCCCTCATTCTCAACCTCCCTCCTCAACCCCACTCCTCATTTTCAACCTCCCTCCTCAACCCCCCATCCTCAACCCCCTCCTCAACCTCAAACCCCCTCCGCATCCTCAACCCCCTCCTCCACCTCCCTCCTCATCCACCTCCCTCCTCATCCTCAACTTCCCTCCTCAACCTCAACCCCCTCCTCAACCTCCCTCCTCAACCTCAACCCCCCCATCCTCAACCCCCTTCTCAACCTCAACCCCCCATCCTCAACCCCCTTCTCAACCTCAACCCCCCCATCCTCAACCTCCCTCCTCAACCTCAACCCCCCCATCCTCAACCCCCTCCTCAACCTCCCTCCTCAACCTCAACCCCCCCATCCTCAACCCCCCATCCTCAACCCCCCCTCCTCAACCCCCCCTCCTCAACCCCCCTCCTCAACCCCCCTCCTCAACCTCCCTCCTCATCCTCCCTCCTCATCCTCAACCTCCCTCCTCATCCTCAACCTCCCTCCTCAATCCTCAACCTCCCTCTTCAACCTCAACCCCCCCATCCTCAACCTCCCTCCTCAATCCTCAACCTCCCTCTTCAACCTCAACCCCCCCATCCTCAACCCCCCCTCCTCAACCTCCCTCCTCATCCACAACCTCCCTCCTCATCCTCAACCTCCCTCCTCATCCTCAACCTCCCTCCTCAACCTCAACCTGAAAAACTGGGATTATACTCGAGTATATATGGTACACATTCCTTTCTTGTAGGCTTGGTAAAAAAACAAAACAGTAAATGTAGCTTACAACTGACTTTTACAGATACTATTCTGTTCTTCTGGATATACACCCTTGTAACTTAGGTGTGCTTCTTCATGTTTTCCATAAGAGGACTCCAGAAACTCCCAAGCATCATGGGGGAGGGGTTACTGCCATCCACAGTTTTTTTATTTTCTCTCTATCGCTGCCTCAGCTTCATGTAGCTTTCTCTAATCTCTGCAGGTTGGTGCTGCTTGCTATTTGATTAATTAATTTTGTCTTCTTAGGCGCCTTTTTTGCGTACCATTCAGTTTCATCTCTATGGTTTGGTCCTCATGGGCGTGCTGTTCCAACGAAGACTATTCTTCATTTTGCTTTGTATTTTTGATTAGACTGATCTGATTCTGAGGATTAATTTTTGGTCTTTGGTTGGAAGCTGCTCTGGCCTTGGTTGCAATTTTTCTCCTTGTGGTTGTGCTCCTTAGATATAACCTGCACCTGCAGTCTATAGCGTTATGCTCCTTACTCCCACAAACTGTACAGTGTTGATTGTGGAGAGCTTTTTTTGTATGCAAAAAGGTGGCATTCTTTTATATTATAGGCTGCTATTCAAATTTAAGTTTGGTGGAGTTGGATCTTCCTCCATAGTATTAGGATTGTCTTTGGGGGAAATTAAAATTACCCAAGACTTTTGTAGAGCTACTAATGTCTTTAATAGATTTCACACTTATAGAGTAAATCTTCATCTTGCTATAATTAAGGATGTCTTAGGACCAAAGAAAAATGTTCCTTTCCTTTTTGCTCCATTCAGAAGGTAGTCAAGCAACAACTTTCTCTCACATCCAACTTTGTCCCAGATGAGTCTCATCAGTATTCACCCCCCTTGACTTTTTTTTTACCTATTTTGTTACATTACAGCCTTAAGTTCAATGTTTTGTTAATCTGAATTTAATGTGTTGGATCAGAACACAATAGTCTAAGTTGGTGAAGTGAAATGAGAAAAATATATACATAAAACTATTTTTTAGAAATAGAAAACAGAAAATTGTGCGTATGTATTCACCCCCTTTGTTATGAAGCCCATAAAAAGCTCTGGTGCAACCAATTACCTTCAGAAGTCACATAATTAGTGAAATGATGTCCACCTGTGTGCAATCTAAGTTTCACATGATCCGTTATTACATATACACACCTTTTTTTTTAAGGCCCCAGAGGCACCAGTAACAAAACAGTGCCATGAAGACCAAGGAACTCTCCAAACAAGTAAGGGACAATGCTGTTGAGAAGCATCCACAGGAGCACCATCAAATATATCATAACCAAATGGAAAGAACATGGCACAACAGCAGACCTGACAAGAGACGGCGCTCCCAAAAAGACTCACAGACAGTTCAAGGAGGGCATTATTCAGAGAGGCAGCACAGAGACCTTGGAAGAGTAACCTAACCTTGGAAGAGCTGCAGAGTTCCACAGCAGAGACTGTAGTATCTGTACATAGGACGACAATAAGCCGTATGCTCCATAGAGTTGGGCTTTATAGCAGAGTGGCCAGAAAAGCCATTACTTTCAGCAAAAAAACAAAATGGCACGTTTTAAGTTTGCGAAAAGGCATGTGGGAGACTTCCAAAATGTATGGAGGAAGGTGCTCTGGTCTGATGAGACTAAAATTGAACTTTCCGTCCATCAAAGAAAACGCTATATCTGGCAGAAACCCAACACATCACATCACCCAAAGAACATCATCCCCACAGTGAAACATGGTGGTGGCAGCATCAGTCTGTGGGGATGCTAAAGCAACCCTTGAATGTGTTAAAGGGAAACATGTAAATGTGTTGGAATGGCCTAGTCAAAGCCCAGACCTCAATCCAATAGAAAATCTGAGGTCAGAATTAAAGATTGATGTTCACAAGCGCAAACCATCCAACTTGAAGGAGCTGGAGCAGTTTTGCAAGGAAGAATGGGCAAAAATCCCAGTGGTAAGATGTGGCAAGTTCATAGAGACTTATCCAAAGCAACTTGGAGATTGTGATTGCCGCAAAAGGTGGCTCTACAAAGTATTGACTTCAGTGGGGTGAATAGTTATGCACATTGACTTTTTCTGTTATTTTGTCCTATTTGTTGCTTCACAGTAAAAAAAAAAGAAAAAAAAACATCTTCAAAAATGTGGGATTGTTCTGTAAATTAAATAATGCAAATCCTCAAAAGAACCATGTTAATTCCAGGCTGTGAGGCAACAAAACACGAAAAATGCCAAGGGGGGGGGGGGGGGGGGGATTTTTTAAGGCACTGTATCTGACCTTCCAAGGCACAGTGAGCATGGATGGGGACAACCATGCTCCCAGTGCCCTTGGAAGATCAGATACATCTCTCTGATTTTATAGTAGGGTAGCAGATCCCAAAGGTTGGGTGCACAGATGCAAATACAAGAGATGCTAAGTCTCAATTTGAAAAGATTATCATGCCTATAGAACTAACCAATTATGATTTGTTCAAACAGCAACACACTTTTGCTAATTTTGTACCTCCTCACACTACAATCCAGATGATTTTTAGAAGAAACACTATGTCCTGCTCTTCAAAACAAAATAAAGACAAGTTTGCCAACATTGTTGCTTTTGTCAGCTACTGGCTGAGAGTAGGGACAGTTTTCAGAAGCTAGGAGAACATAAGGAAAAGCTGTATCAGATTATAAACTTCTGTGGGATCTGGGACAGTTATGCTGGAACAATGGGTTTAGAGCGTTATATTATAATGTCCACTCTCCTCTGTGGAAGTCTATAGAACAGAGGAATTATGCTATGAGAATTGCCTCACTAAATAATGTATTTATTCTGTCAAAAGAAGCTTCTAGCAAGAATTTGTGATTGATGTTTATAGATATGCAGATTTCATGCCAGGGATTGTTCTGCAAACATTTTAAGGACCTTTAAAAATAACTTCTTTTAGCTGCAAAGAAGTAATTCTTTCAAATGTGTCACAGAGCACAAAAAAGTGATTTTAGAATCTGAGTTTGCAAGACATTTTGAGGCTCCAGAGGGACCACTGGTTTTATTTTTTGACTTGCTATAAGACCTTGGTATGTTTTTGAACTAATTGCCATTGATTAATGTTGTGTTTGTTTGTCATAACGATCTATAGAAGTAAAACTTGGGTAAAAGCAAAACATTATTTTTTTCATTCATCAAAACTAATGTGAAATGGCATTACTTTAAAAGCTTCAACACTATCTTTGCAACTCCTGTTATTTAGAGTTAAGTTTCTTGGAAATTATTTTAGTCTGTTCCATCTTAGAAACAAAGAGTGAGAAATGCGTACCCAAGAATTGGTACAACTTAATAATGTATCCTGCGGAATGGTTCCCACTTAGGGCGAAGTCTCTGGAGTCTTTGATCACTTGTGCCAGTACAGAAGAATAATCTCCTGAAGCATATCAGTCTGTATCAATTCCTAAAGACAGGCCAGATGGTAATTCAACTCCACAGCTTCGAACCACCACCTCCCACAAATACTTTTCAACCATAATTGTTTTATTGTCAATGGGACGGTACTCATCTCCCTAGGCACAAGGGGAGAGAGTAGGGGCCTAATGTCTGGATCACTCTCTATCACTCATGGAGACTATTAGATTTGCATACCGACAAACAAAGAGCGAGCAATTCATAAATGGGAATTGGTATATCTCTGGATATTAGAAAATACTGTTTAACATCGTAAAGCTACATAATATGGTTTAATGTACCAATATGTAGTATAAGGAAAGGGAAGTTGTTGTCTGGATGGGGATAAAACACTGACATACATATTAACAGGAAGCTAAGAAGGCAGCAAGAAACAAGGACAAGTTGGCACAAGTTTTTTTTTATTATTATTTAATTCCTTGTATATACAGTGACTTAAATGTTGTTTATTAGGAAGACTGTTTATTACCCTAAAGTCCAGTATCTGGGCAAGTGCAGTGATATGTGCATTGTAAGTTTTTTTTTTTTTTTGTAGTCCTATTCAACCGAGAGCCGCTTACATAACATCATTGGGCAAAAAGTATTCTGTACTTGATGATGATGAAGCTGGTTTAAATATTATTTTGAAGTGTGAATCAGAGTTAAATAAGCCATCTTGCATAACAGGATCTACAAAAAAAGACCCAGATGCAGAACTTCACAGTTTGCAAGGTATGTAAGCTTTTATATATTTTTTTAATTGTGACTTACATAGCAATTCTCTTCCTGAGTGAAAAAAAAATAAAGTAGATAAAATAAAATAAAATAACTAAAAGTTTGTGATCACGAGTTGGGGATGGTGTGTCTGACGGTAGGTCTCCTGGTTTGTGCATAATCCATCCTGTAAAGCTGTGTAAGAAACAGCAAGCATATGTATAAAAGGAGCTATGTTTAAAGTGGTTTTTGGATTAATAGAGTGCATCGTGGTCTCATTTGCATGTCCCTGCCCAGTTTCACAGAGTGCAGTGCATCACCTGTATTTCTGATACACTAGAGCAGGAAATACGAGAGAGCAATATTTATTTGTTTTATAGCCCCCCAGAGTATACCATGCAATTACCAAGGGGGTCCCTATGGATCCCCATGGCATCCTAACAATTACCATATTAGTTCTTATTTACCCTTTCAATAATGTCTAACACCCCCCCCCACACACATTAAATCAATAAATTAAATCATTAAATAAAAAAATTAAACTTCCAATAAAATAAAAGACTTATAAGAAAAATAATAAAATCAAAACTACTGAAAAAAAAGAAAAATTAAGCCTGTTGGGGGAAAATTGTCCACTCTTTGACTTACCTTCCAGCCATGATTCGCGACGCCCGGTTGGTCCCACTCTTCAGCTCTCGATAAAGCAGGATTTCCATGACCCTGGTCTTTCTCTTCAGCCTTGCAAATGGGCCTTCTATTAAGATACTTTTATGATCTAAATAGGGTCCATGGGAGTCTATAAGGACCCCTATGGTAGTAGTTAGAGAGTCATGGGGGGTCCCCTAGCTATAGGGGTTAATATTAGGTATCATGGGGACCCAGTGGTATTAGTATAATATAGCATGGGGATCTGTGGGGATCGAGTTACGGTGCTATTCAATTAGGCAAGGCCGCAAGTTAGAGGCCGATAGTGAATTTCAGAAACCATGCCATTGTATGTAGCATTTGTGATCAATTAGGCATGCCATAACTTCTGATTAGAAACAGCAAATGGAAACAGACATTGTCATCATTACTTCGATGAAAAATGGAGATTGGATTTCCAAGTCCTACAGGCTTGAATCACGAGTTACGATCGTACCCACATTCCAAGTATAATGCAACATCGATAAGGCCGGGATCGATATAACACGGAAATTAGACATGAAGTAAAGTATTTTTCTTTGCTCTATTTTTCTCTGCAAGCTTGAGAATGTAGTGCTATTAATTAGGCGACTAAATGGCAGATGGGAGTTAATACATATAAATGTAAAGTTATGCATCTGGGAAGGAAAAATAGATATGCAATTTATAATCTTAATTGAGCAAATCTAGGGGTATCAGATATTGAAAGGGATTTGGGAGTGCTTGTGGACAACCACCTAGGGAGCAGTGCTCAATGCCAAGCAGCATCTGCAAAGGCAAGTAAAATGTTAGCATGTGCAAGGGAAGCACATATAATTCTGCCACTATACAAATCCCTAGTACGCCCTTATTTGAAAAAAGGAGTACAATTAAAAAGCACATTTTAGAGCTGGAAAAAGTACACAACAGGGGAATAATAATAAGGGGAATGGAGGGACTAAGTTATGAAGAAAGACTAACCAAATTAAAGTTATTTACTCTAGAAAAAAGGTGTCTAAGAGGGGATATGATTATCTTATATAAATACATCTAGGGTCAGTATAAAGCTTTGTCAAGTTGAACTTGTTGTGCCAAGAGGTTTTCAACTGACAAGAAGGCATCCTTTTAAGGTAAGAAGTAAAAAGATTTTACCTTAAAGAAAGAAAAGGGTTCTTCACAGTAAGGGTGGAATTCTCTACCAAGGGAAGTGTTGACAGCGGATTCAAGATAACTTTAAAAAGGAATTGGATATATTTTTAAATAAAAAGGGCATTCAGGGCTATCCTGGATAATTAGAGAGGGAGTATTGATCCAAGGAGGAATCCAATCACCAGTATCTAGGGTCAGAAAGGAATTTTATATTTTGTTACCCTTTTGAGACAATTGTTCTTTTTTCTGTTTGCCTTCCTCTGGATTAATTAAGAATTAACAATTAATGTGCATATTGCAGATCAGAGAACATCTAAAAGGGTTGAACTTGATGGACTAAAAGTATTTTTTCACCTCAATTACTATGTAACTATGTATATCTAAGACCTAACATCACTTTCCCTTTTATTAAAAGTACAATAGTGTGTGTATATGTGCATTTAAAATGCTCTGGTCATGTCTTTAAGCCCTTTGAGAGTCCTCCTTGGAAAGTGGAGCCACTTTTGCCATTTCTGGCCTTGACTGGGTGGTTAGCAAGGGGGAATCGGAGCAATTGAATAGTGATTTGCAATTTATAGCGACCGGTACTCTTGTGGCCGTTAAAGATCAAAGGCTTGGAGGGGCATTTACTTGCGATGGTAACCATCACATTGAATCGGGAGCCGGAGCCCGTAACCCCATTGGAGTTTGCGAAAAAATGCCAATCGAACAGCAAAATAAGTTACGGGCTCCATTTCCGAAGCCCGGATCTCCCGATGCCTCAATTGAACGAGGCTCTAAGTATCCTTGTTTTGCTTATTAACAAATGCAATCATATGCTGTTGTTGCTATGGAAATGCTGAGAATCACTTCTAGTGCTTCTACGTGACGTCACAGATTGACAGGTATTGTGCAAAAAATATTTGTATTAAAATAATGTTTTATATACTGCCTTACTATGCATTATATAAAAAAGCATAGTACAGTGTCTCTTTAACAAATTGCTTCCCACATGCCATTCACTTAATTAAGCTTAGAGCTCCCCTCTAAGCCTCTTGATAACAGTGGGAGCTTTAGACCCCTTTTCCCTCACCACGTAAAACTTGCTCGTGGTGGGTTAATGAACACTAGCCACTACTAGCCATATGAGCTAGAGGGGGATCCCTAACCGGACTCCTCGTATATAGCAATATATCTTCTAGATTATAATCAGTAATATATAAATTTTGGTCAGTTTTCAAAATGGTTGCCTGAATATTAAAGAAATGGTAATCCTCCTTTTTGTCTTTTAGAAAGGAACGTAATTTGCAAACAAGTTAAGGCAGATGTACGCCCAGAGAAAATTCAACAAAAATTCTTGGAGACACCCTCTTTTTGAAACATTCCCAGACAGTGCGTGAAAGGATATCACAAAATAAAAGTTTAATCAGAAATAGGAACATGGAATTACCAAAGCCAGAACATTTTTGAGGACATAATCATAACTTGAATCAACTAAGATTTCAGGTAATTGAACAAGTGCAGAAATTAAAAAGGGGGCGGGGGACTTTAATCAGATGTTAAAGAGAAAGGCATTTGAGTATTAGAACCTTCTCCCCTTCAGTGCCTACTGGGCTTAAGACATACCGTACCTCACCACGTCCAATTGAATTCAGAGCGTTATGTTTATAATCTTGCTTGTAATGGGCATTTCAACAAGACTGGAAATCTATGTAATCTGAAATCCCATCACTATATACTGGGGTCATACTTTCTGATTTCAAGTGAAGTCAGATCTTTACATACTGTATTTTGTGCAATATTGCTGCAAGCTTGAAGGGATTGTGCAATATTTACCTAAGGGGCAACTCAGCAAGAATAGAGAACTGCACAATCCCATTTTACCCCAGAATTTAAGCAGTGAAACTCATATGCTAGTATGACATATTATGGCATAATAGCAAGAATAGAGAACTATGCAATTCATTTTCCCCCCAGTGTTTAGGCAGTGAAACTCATAGGCTATTATGACGATCCTGTTCTGGAAACGATTGTGGTATATTTAATTGAAATACTTGTAAACCATTGTGCCATAAAAATTGTATGATGTTTATGGTCTGGGATCCTAAGATAATTGAATTTGAACTATTGCTACTATTAGGAAGGGACTGTGCAATAATTATTTAAGGAGCTAATTGAGTTCTGAACCACTCACTTTATTTAACACTTTGTTGAAGTGAAAACTCATTAGTTCCAAGTGAATTCAGAGCATTATGTACTTAAATTTGGCATGTATTGGGCAATTCAGCCAAAATAGAGATTTATGTAATTTACTTTCAACCCAGAGCCTAAATAGTGAAGCACATTTACTTGATCTTCCTATTATCCATGCTAACCCTCTGTCATTCTCCTCTCCCAAAAGTAGTTCAATCTTCCTTTACCCTCTACACTTTCTACTCCATACCTTCTCCCCACAGCACACAAGCTAACTCTTATTTGGGGTGCAGTGTATCACTGCTATAGAGAGAGATTGTACTCAAAAAGAAATCAACCGAGTTCTCTAAAAATCTCAACCATTTTTCTTAGCCACACATTAACTTGTATAAGCTTATTCTGTTGCCATAGCTTGTGGTACTGGTAGCATCCTGGAAAATACTACCTTGTCCTAAACTTGCATCCTAGATCCATAAAATTATTTATTTAGGGTTTTCCACTAACTTTGACAATGGTACCAACCTACATCAAGAAAGCTGGGTCATTTCCAGTCACTTCCAATTGTTTTATCAACCCAATCCAGAACATGTCAATCCTGAATCCCAGGAGACCGCAAACTATTCAGCTGACATTATCTGGATGATAAATCACCCTGTCTACCTTCCTAATAGCATCCCCTACCATCAAAATCTGTTACGCTGCCTAAATTGACCTCCTCCTGCTATGGTAGAACTGTTCTCCCAGCTGTTAAAGGAACTTCTATATCTGAATGCACATTCTCAACAGTTTCACTGAATTTGTCAAACATTTGGTGTTTTTCAGCTCAGAACTGGTGTTCCACTCCCTCCTGTTCCCTTTGCTTCCCCTTGTAACTGTAACCCACCTACCTTCCTGAACATCCTCACTAGCCACAGCTCCACCCTCCATGCTAGGAGCTTGAAGGGAGGCAACATGCTTATACCTGTCACATAAGTATATACCCTAAAAAAGCTGCTTCAGCAGTGCATACATGTGGCTGGATATGCACTGGGTGAGGTTGTCACTGACTCATGATTACAATCACATGTACAGGGAGTGCAGAATTATTAGGCAAATGAGTATTTTGACCACATCATCCTCTTTATGCATGTTGTCTTACTCCAAGCTGTATAGGCTCGAAAGCCTACTACCAATTAAGCATATTAGGTGATGTGCATCTCTGTAATGAGAAGGGGTGTGGTCTAATGACATCAACACCCTATATCAGGTGTGCATAATTATTAGGCAACTTCCTTTCCTTTGGCAAAATGGGTCAAAAGAAGGACTTGACAGGCTCAGAAAAGTCAAAAATAGTGAGATATCTTGCAGAGGGATGCAGCACTCTTAAAATTGCAAAGCTTCTGAAGCGTGATCATCGAACAATCAAGCGTTTCATTCAAAATAGTCAACAGGGTCGCAAGAAGCGTGTGGAAAAACCAAGGCGCAAAATAACTGCCCATGAACTAAGAAAAGTCAAGCGTGCAGCTGCCACGATGCCACTTGCCACCAGTTTGGCCATATTTCAGAGCTGCAACGTCACTGGAGTGCCCAAAAGCACAAGGTGTGCAATACTCAGAGACATGGCCAAGGTAAGAAAGGCTGAAAGACGACCACCACTGAACAAGACACACAAGCTGAAACGTCAAGACTGGGCCAAGAAATATCTCAAGACTGGTTTTTCTTGGACTGATGAAATGAGAGTGAGTCTTGATGGCCCAGATGGATGGGCCCGTGGCTGGATTGGTAAAGGGCAGAGAGCTCCAGTCCGACTCAGACGCCAGCAAGGTGGAGGTGGAGTACTGGTTTGGGCTGGTATCATCAAAGATGAGCTTGTGGGGCCTTTTCGGGTTGAGGATGGAGTCAAGCTCAACTCCCAGTCCTACTGCCAGTTCCTGGAAGACACCTTCTTCAAGCAGTGGTACAGGAAGAAGTCTGCATCCTTCAAGAAAAACATGATTTTCATGCAGGACAATGCTCCATCACACGCGTCCAAGTACTCCACAGCGTGGCTGGCAAGAAAGGGTATAAAAGAAGAAAATCTAATGACATGGCCTCCTTGTTCACCTGATCTGAACCCCATTGAGAACCTGTGGTCCAATATCAAATGTGAGATTTACAAGGAGGGAAAACAGTACACCTCTCTGAACAGTGTCTGGGAGGCTGTGGTTGCTGCTGCACGCAATGTTGATGGTGAACAGATCAAAACACTGACAGAATCCATGGATGGCAGGCTTTTGAGTGTCCTTGCAAAGAAAGGTGGCTATATTGGTCACTGATTTGTTTTTGTTTTGTTTTTGAATGTCAGAAATGTATATTTGTGAATGTTGAGATGTTATATTGGTTTCACTGGTAAAAATAAATAATTGAAATGGGTATATATTTATTTTTTGTTAAGTTGCCTAATAATTATGCACAGTAATAGTCACCTGCACACACAGATATCCCCCTAAAATAGCTAAAACTAAAAACAAACTAAAAACTACTTCCAAAAATATTCAGTTTTGATATTAATGAGTTTTTTGGGTTCATTGAGAACATGGTTGTTGTTCAATAATAAAATTAATCCTCAAAAATACAACTTGCCTAATAATTCTGCACTCCCTGTATAGTTGTCTGTGGTCCTATTTGCGATGTTGGTCAAGCAATGTTAAATAATTGCAAGCCTCTCAAAGCGAGGCGAGCAGTTGAGGCACACGACTGTGAGGCCCGTGGGACTTTTAGGCTGCAATGAGCGCCGATGAGCTACGGAGAGCATTCACCGTGAGGCCCGTGACACTTAGGCTGCAATGAGCGCAGAAGGCCCTGCAATGTTAAATAAATGGTCACGCAATGTTAAATAATTAAGGCCCTCGCAAAGCGAGGGCCGAATGTGCAATCCTGGCAAACCGAGTTAAGCAGTTGAGGCACGCAACTGCGAGGCCCGTGGGACTTAGGCTGCAATGAGCGATGAAGGAACGCAGGAGTTTAAAACACCATAGACTTGAGCACAGAAGGCGCTTATGTCACTGGCCGCGATACCCGGTGAAAAACTTAGCACCAACGTCCAAAAATTTTCAATCTCGTAACTCTAACCCCCCCCCCAAAACAGCAAAATAATAATAAAAAATAATAACACACTCACATACAGCTCAGGGGAAGACCCAGGAAGTGAGGTTGCAGTCAAATTTGAGCCATATTTTGCGTTTTTAGTAGGTTGAAAATCGGCATAGCGAGAAAAAAAAATGGAGACCGATTAAAAGGTAAAAATTTAGAAAAAGGTTCAAAACAAGGCCAAACAACGCCAGGATCGCAGGACTTAGAAAATACACAATGCCAAAGACACTAACACACACGGACAACGACAAGGACTTTGAAAATAGTTGTAAACACGCCGCACAAACATTCAGCAGACACACAGAGGAGAAAGACACAGGGGGGAAATGGTGGAAAGAGACACATGGCATTCCCAAGCACAAAACTTGCAGGTTAACAAGGCCTGCACTGAGCGGCAAAGCCGCTCAATGCGTGGCTCGCGATTAGCTCATTCGGCGCTCATCGCGAGGCAAGTACAGTAGACAGGAGGAGAGGCTCGCAATGAACCCTGAAAATGCTCATTGCGGTGCTCGCAATGAGCGTCAAAGGTTATCATTGCGATGCACGAAAGTTGTGGGTTGAGAAGGACTGCAATGAAGCCACTCCTTGCAGGGCCCTGTTATGAGTGCCGAAGGCGCTCAGCGCAACGCCCGTACTGTACATAGAGGGAGAGGCTCAGTGCGGGGCTCACAATGAGCGCCGAAGGCACAGCATTCACAGCCTCAAAATTTGATTTCTGTCATTTTTGACAGGCAAGTAGCTAGTTTACAATAAAATACAGTGGGAAACAAATCATAAATATATCTGTATAAAGTATGTAATGAAATGTACATTTATTTTCTGTATGTCGTAACACCTTTTATTTAAACCCCCTTTTTTTTTTTTTACAATGGAACTTTTCGCTGTGTGCAGATTCCAAAGCTCACTACTTCCCCTAATTAAGGGACTATTGTATGCAAGCTTTTTTTAAAGGCACACTGCCCATTTAGACAGTATGCTAAAGAAGGAGAAATGAACATGTTATTAAAAAAACATACTTGTTTTTAAACCATTTTATATTTACTCCATATGACTCCATTTACAGCTCTGATGAATAGCTAAATGTCTCCCTTTGCTGCAGAGTCATTCTAGGAAGCTCCTATATAAATTAAGGCGGTGTGCATTGGTGTACATTGTTCCTCCAGGCTTTGTAATTGAGCCCAGAGGCAGCTCTATGCACAGCCATGTACACGCTCCCTAATTTACATAGTAACCTCATAGAGTGACTTTGTATATAGTGCTTGTTCAGAGCTGGAAATGTCACAGGGAATAAAAATAAAACATTTTATGTGCATGTTTCGTTCATGACTGCAAAAGATACTTTGTATTGCAGAAACCAGTTTCATAAAAATGCAAAAATGTCAATATACTGTAACTTAAACTGAATATTATTTTGTTATTTGGCAAACACATAATCCATGTCTTTGTAGCTCAAGAATGTATGTTGTGGTAGGAAGAAATAAAAACAAAATGATTTGTATTTCTTGGATTCATACTGCACCTGAGGTACAGGATTTGTGTAGTGTTTTACGCAGTCATTCTATTTATTTAAGCACATAATGCTGATGACTCATCAACGCTTTTCATAATATAAAGATTTATAATTGTCATATGATAATTATATATGGAATATGCATCAGAGTTAACATTTTTATGGTGACAAAGTATCTCCGTTTAGTTACAATCAGTCAATTTATCTAATGCAAATATAGTTATACAAACTTTCCTTGACTTATTCTTCCAAGGAGAGGTTAAAGACCTTCCAAGGTACACATTTCAAATACTTAAGTCATTTTGAGTAGATATGAAATATTCAAATAAATCTTTGGTATATTCAATTTAAAGTAAAATGTGGAGTATCCTTTTTTTTCTTTACATCTTTTATTGTTTTTATAAATTTAATCCTTCTAGATTACATGGTTTGTTAACCATATACAGATTATATATAAAATCTCATACATAAATACATCTTTTATAATTTTTTCAATTACTTTTTTTAAACATAAATATTCAGTGATATTTGCCAAGTAAAAGTTTAAAATTATTTTAAAACATAAGTTATAAACCAACTAGATTTATAGGAAATAATATTTCCCAATAGTGCATATCATTAAATATGATAATAACAAGAAACAAAAGGGGTTTGGGAACAATATAAAATAAAACAACTTTATTTACAATCTTGGACTACGGCACAAAAAGAAGGGTTAACAATAAATTAAAACAAAATTAAAAACTTGTATGTTGCTCTTTAGTATTTTTAAGGAAGAATATAATATTGGTTATAACCTGTCGTTTGATGTAACCAATATTATATCTAATATAATATTGGTTATAACCTGTTGCTAGTATATATCTATATATTCTTCCAGATATTGTGCAGTTTAATGGGGTTCATCCCTACTCAGTTTTAAAGAGATACAGAACAATATATAATATATATGTCCACTACTGTTCTCATATATTCTTATGCCTAGATTAGTGAATATCTCTGAACGTACATGAGTTCAAGGGTGGGCACAGTAATTTTCTCATAAACGATTTATACCAAAATATTTCCCTCATAGGCTGATAAATAGATCTATATATGTGAGGGATCAGCTTTCCAAGCTAAATCTTTCCCTCTTTCTCTTTCTAAACGGTCAGGACTATTAGCTCTCATAGGCAATTCATTCAACAAACACCATTCGTTAGTTCTAACTCAGCCTGCCTGTATCACCCAGCACTGTGTCTCACTTCAAATCACCCTAGGCTTTAAATTGAATGTTTGTTTATATTTAAAGTTCAAAACAGATACTTAAATTCAGAGGTTAATAATTTAATTTAGATATATAAATTTGAACTGGTAAGTATATTTCCTCTGTTAATTAATTTTTTATTACTCATAAATTTTCAAGTGATCTATTCCCATAGTTTAGCAGTGTAAAAAATAATGTAGAATCATATTTTCCATGTAAAGAATAATATATGAAAAGATGAATAACATTATTCTCACATATAATAGTTGTTGTCATTGCGAGTTTGCTGGTAACAAAAAAACTATGAATGTTACGGGTTTGCCCATGCACAATGAGCGTCAAAGGCCGTAGGCGCTCATTGCAAGGCCTGCACGACTTGGTGCAACGAATTGTGGCCTTTCAGGGTCCCTCTATGTGTCATCTGTCCCGTCATGTCTGTTATTTGCCCGAGGATGCTCCATTGATAAAGGATGGAAACAGATTGCAGGCGCACATAGCGATGTCCGCTATTGGCGCTGAAGCACGTAGCACTTTGGCGCTGATTGCCAACTTGAAAGACACGTAACTTGAAAGACCCTTAAAAAACGCCAAACAATTAAAAAAATAAACTTCAACACTCGCACACAGTACAGGGCCATAGCCAGGGAGTCCGTGAGTGAGGTTGCTAGCTAATTTTAGGCTTAAATGGCTTTTTTTGGAGATCAAAAATCAGCTAAGCAAGGAAAACAAATGGCGGCCGAAAAAAACGCAAATTTTAGCAAACAGGATCAATACGAGGCCGAAGCCAGTAACACTTACCCGAACGACACCAGGCACGCGGGACTTTGAAAAAAAAAGCAATGGCGCTCGGTGCGAGCCACACTAAACTTGAGCAGAGACACAGAGGATCAAGACACAGGGGAGGGAGAGGGGGGAGAGGGTTCAAAGAAACACAGAGCTGAGAGACAAAGGAAAAGAGACACAGGGGAGGGAAATAAGAAAAAACAAAACATACAGGGCAGGGAGAGGAGGGGGAGGGAGAGAGGGGGAAACAAACACATAGAAGGGAGAGGAGGGAAAAAGGCACAGGGGTCAGAGAATGGGGAGTGTGGCGGGTTATACGACGTCTGCAATGAGCGCTCATTGCAGGGCTCGCGATGAGGCCCGTAAACTACACGGGGGGAAAGGCTCACAATGAGTGCCGAAGGTGATCATTGCAAAGCACGAAGGTTGCGGGATGCCAAGGCCTGCAATAAGCGGCGAGGCCCGTAAAAGTAGATGGGAGGATAGGCTTGCAATGAGCGTCTAAGGCGCTCAGTGCAGGGCTCATGATGAGCACTGAAGGTGTGTGGCAAACAGCATTGCCAGGATTAATATGTTCTTGCTGTCATTTTTAACGGGCAAGTAGCTAGTGTCTCATAAGAAAACGTGATCATAAAAGGAAAGAAAAAACAAGAAAAAGATTAATGTGAGTGATATAGTGATATAAAGATGACCACAAAAAATAAGTGCATATTGTTCGTGTATGGAGTATAAATAATACTCATTTTTGAAGATACTTTTAGATAAAATAATACATAATAAATGCAACATTTAAATGTGAAAAACTTTTTGTGGAATAAAAATATTGCTAAAACTAAGTGCGTGTTTTATTATGCCAGACTTGAGATAATAGTCAAGGAAGAAAATACAGTTTTTACAGTGATGTTATCATTTCCTGTAATTATGGGGATGACTTTCTTATGCACTTTTGGTAGTGCATAGAAAGTTGGTGTTGTGGGCTATTTTGGTAATAGGTACTCATATGTGGATTTGTCAATTATGTTATGATTCAAAGCCTCATCAAGTATATTTTTAAACATTTCACGTAATCAGAGGTTGGATTTTTTTTCAATAATATCATAAGTGGTCTTATCTTATAAGATTCTCTCGCACATGTTTTTATATTCTTTATTATCCATAAATACTATATTACCGCCCTTATCTGCAGATTTTATCTTAATTGAGTCACATGTTCCAATTCTTTTAGGGCTTCGGCCTCATTTTTATTGAGATTGAAAGTCTTTTTCTTCCCTGACATATATAATTTCTCCAAATCAATGGTTACTTGCTGTGCAAAGATGCTAATGTTGGCATAATCTTTGATAACAAGAGTAAATTTGCTCTTGTTTTTAAATATTTTTTTTTACATGGAGATGAGTTGTCCAACAAATTGCTTTCATTTTCTTCTAACAAAGATATAAGTACTTGGAGGCATTTAATATCATTTTTACCCACCCCAAAATGTAGATATTCCCTTTCTTTTTTCTTTTTGATACATTTGTGAAATGCCAATTTTCTGAAAATAGATTTAAATCTTTAATGTTTGAAAAAAAGATCAGAATCAAAGGATGGGACAAAGGAAAGGCCTCTTTTCAGTACTGATGTGTGAGCATCATTGAGTGTAAAACTAGAGAGATTTATAATCTGTGGGCTATCATTCTGGTTTGTCTTAGTCTTTAAAAGTATTGACCTCTTCTCTGTCTGGGATTTTTTGTTCTTTTCCTTGCAGACCAGTCCTTCTCTAAAAAATCATTATGTTGGGGTCTTCCCTGAAAGGATCCGGTTTGTGGCTGTGATCTTATAGGAGTTCTTAGCCATGTTGGTACTCACAATATTCCTACCAGATATATTTTTTGATTCATCTAAATTTGATTGTGGTAGTGTGGTTCCTCAGGATTCAGTATTCGTTTATTAATGACTTAGAAGCAGGAATGAAAAGTACTGTCTCGATTTTTACTGATAGCACCTGGTTGTAAAAGACAACTAAATTAGAGTATGATGTTCTTTCCCTCCAAATGAAATAAATTAGAAAAATGGGCACCTAAGTAGAAAGAAAAATAAGAACGCAATTTAAAATCTAAATGGAACAAATGTAGGGTATTAAAAAGCAAAAGGGATTAAGGAGTGCTAGTGGACAACCACCTACAAAACAGTGCAGCATCTGCAAAGGCCAGTAAAATATTTGAATGTTTTAAGCGTATAGAGGAGGGGAAAGCAAACATAATTCTGTCGGTATATAAATCCCTAGTAAGCCCACATTTGGAATATGGAGTTTGGGCACCATTTCATAAAAAAATAAATTTTAGAGCTGGAAAAAGTTCAGAGAAGGGCAACAAAACTAATAAGGGAAGTGGAGGGACTAAGCTACGAAGAAAGACTAACCAAATAAGGCTTTTCTCTAGAAAAAAGGCATTTAAGAGGGGAATGTGATTACCTTATATAAACACATCCATGATCAAGTAAACTTTTTGTACCAAGAGGATTTCAACTGACAAGAGGACATACTTTGAGATTAGAAGAAAAAAAAAACTTTTATCTTAAAGAAAGAAAAGGGGTTTTCACAGTAAGAGCAGCTGGACTGTGAAATTCCTACCATAGGAGGTAGTGAAAGCAGATTCCATAGATAACTTTAAAAAGGGGTTGGAAATATTTTTGAAAAAGGGTTTTCAGGGTTAGCTTGGAAAACTAGAGAAGGAGCAGTATTGATCCAGAGACCCAAATGAGACAATTGGCAATGTTTCAATTCGTTTATTTTTTTTGTTTGCCTTTCTCTGGTTCAATTTGCAATCCATTTACAGAGGAGATCTAAAAAGGTTCAACTGAATTACTATGTACAATACTTGGTACTGCCATGCCTACATAGTTAAAATCATATTTTATAAAGAAGGGTTGGAAGGGATAGTGTTGGGAAGGATGGCTTAAGAACAATGTTACAGTTAAAAACGTATACAGAAGTATAGGGCAGGTGACTTGGAGAGAACCTGCTTTGGGAATATAGGTTGTTGACATCTTTGGGAAAAAGACAATGGCTATAGTGCATATTTTGGCACTGAAAATTCAGATTAAGATGAGGCCTCTCTCTTGCACATCATTCTGAATCATGACCTTCAGCCCTTATCTTCTGAAGCTTCATAATATTATTAAATATATTATATATCCATGCTAAAGTCTATATACCGTCAACTAAAATGTTGGTTACATTATATCCTTTCTCTAGGTATCAGTGCCTATGCAATCTTGCTTATTTTTCAATGTTAATGACATTTTATTAAGATATGATCTCTGGACCTTGACTTAATTTTTACAATTATACTTGGACTATGCATATCCTAGAGTATTGTGTTCAGTCCCTTAACATTGAGTGTCAAGGATTTCCAGGTTCTAGCAGACCAAAATGGCTGAATATTTGTTAGCTCCTAGGGAGTATGGGATGACTTTTTTGCCATAAGATCCGAAGGAGTACAATTGTACCTTCATTTTAAAGGGGACACTACATTGTGCCCACTGATATCCTTAAGTTGAGCATTGCGAATATCCTTGCAACAAATTTGGGACTACCCATCGGTGCTTATTACAAGAACACCTACCACATGTTACATGGAAATTGTATCCCTCCATCGCAACGATATTTAGCTCCACACTTCCAGGGAAGCAGTTCTGATAACATTCTTGTTATAGGTGTCCACAATTTGGTTGACAGAGATGAAAGCCATTTCAAAGCACCAGACCCGTCTCCCTTTCTCAGCCTTGTCTTTCTGAGATTCACATTTTGCAATTCTGGCACTTCCAGGAAATAATTTTGGACAATGATTTCCAATAAATTGAATTATTCTTTGTACTGTCATAACTGCTATCACCTTTTTATTATTCTGAAAACCAGTATAATCAGTAACCAGTACATACAAATATCATTCTAATTTCTACACTACCCTCAGCCAGCTTTGGACACACATGTTGCACAAAGCATCATATATAGATCATCAGCATTATTTTATTTTATTATTCTTTATTTGAAATGCGTCAACATATTCTGTAGTGCTATACAGGAATTAGGTACAAGTATAAACAAATTCCCCACAATGAAAATAATGGAATACTCTGTTATTAAACTTTCAATCAGATATACACTGTGCTTTCCCTAAAGCACCTCACAAGATTGAAAATTCGCAAACGTACATTTTAAAGGGTGTGGGTGAGGTACAGGAGAATGATAGATGATAGATGCATAGTGAATTAAGAGGCTAAGTAAAGATGGTTGTCTTTTGTTGAATAGATATGTTTTTAAAGAGATTGTGAAGGATTTGAGGCAGGAAGATAGTCTGGTGGAGCAAGGTAAGGAGTTCCAAAGATTAAGGGCAGCAGAGAAAAGTCTTGAAGGCAACTACATCCTCACTTACAGGGTTAAGGGAGTTCATAATGGATAAAGGTTTGGGAAAGAGTGTAGGCTGGGTGCTGTTTGTTTGTTGAGTTGAAGGTGTGATATGGCCATGTTGACAGGAGAGTTCATTACAAATATTCTCAATTTTACTATTAAAGTGTCTAGCAAAATCTTCAGCTGTAAGAGAGGAAGGGCTGGAGGGGGGGCAGATGAGAGTGTTGAAAGTGTAGAACAAATGTTTGGGGTTGAAGGACAAATTTGATATTGTCAAGATTGAGGGCATAGTGATAGGAGGATAGGATAAACTTGTAATGGAGGAAGTCCGCTGAGGAGCGAGATTTTCTCTATAATCGTTCAGCGATGCGGTAGCACCTCTGAATGTAGCGTGTTCTTGTAGTGTGCCATGGTTGTAGGTGAGAGACAGTGTGTCTGCCTGTGGTTAAGGGGGCCAGAGAGTCCAGGGTGGAATTTAGAGTCAAATGGTATTGTGTGGTAGCAATATCAGGGCAAGTGAGGGTAGTGAAAGGACTGAGAAGAGGTTGTAGTAAATTGGAAAGGTGTTGTGAGTCAAGTGTCTATAGGTTTCTGTGGGTTCTGATAGTTGGGTGTGATAAAGGGCAGAGATTGGAAGGTGTTGTGAGGCTGTAGGTTAGGAGATGGTGGTCAGACACAGGGAGTGGGGAGATGATAAGATTGGAGATAGAGCAGTGATTTGACAAAATTAAGTCGACATAGTGTCCATCCTGGGTAGGGGATTCTATCCATTGTGAAAGGCCAAGGGAAGAGGTAAATGCAAGTAATTTTGTGGCTGTAGGGGAAGTGGGAAGTGGGAGTGTCAGTGGCAATGCTGAAATCACCAAGAACGAGTGATATGATACATGTGTATGTTAGAGGCGAGAAAATGATGGATGAAACTGAGAGGCTGGTCCAGGCGGGCGATAGATAACAGCAACTCACAGAGAGATGGGTGAAAAGAGACGGATAGTGTGAACTTCGAAAGAAGAGAACTGGGGGAATACAATTGAATGAGCAGCGGGTGGACAGTAATATGCCCACGCCTCCACCTTGCTTTTTCCCAGGTCTAGGTGTGTGACTGAAATGTAAGCCACCACATGTTAGTGCTGCAGGGGAGGCAGTGTCAGATGGAGAGAGCCAGGTTTCTATGATAGCCAAAAGGTTGAGGGAGTTGGAAATAAATAGGTCTTGAGTGTAAGTGAGTTTGTTGCAAACAGACCTAGCATTCCAGAGGGCACATGAGAAGAGCAAAGTGGAGGATTTGTGACAGATGATGGGTATCAAGTTATACAGGTTGAAATGTTTGTTGCCCTGTGGGCTGAGCATGACTGATAAAGGGTAGGACTGGATGAGGGTTAAGAGATATATCTCCAGTAGCCAGTAAAATAAGCAATGAAAGAGAGAGGAGGTGAGAGTAGGACTTACAGAAGTGATTGATTTCTTGATGTAAATGCCTTGTTTTCCTTATTTGTATTTATATCTAGACTGGTGCATGGAAGCAAGCAAGAAATACACATTACAACAAAAACAAACAAAAACAATTGAAAAGCATGCAGGATCAAAATTGCTAAAATTTAAGCCATTGGTGCACAATTGTTCATAGAGGGCAAGATAAATGCCTCCTTTCTAGATTTATCAATCAGTTGTGGGTTGTCAACAATTTATGGTGACAAGTGTCTTAAATGATAAAGCATGAATGACCAAGGAAGTTCCACTGACACAGAAAAGTATTAATTATTATTAAGTAATATTTCATATATTCATTACTTTTAAACAAGAAAAGTGTTTTATGGGACATATAGCAATAAAAATCTAACTCTAATAATTATGAAAAGGGAAATATAATTAGAGTTAAATATTGATAATCAGAACCAATGATTCCAAAGAACCCTATTAGATAAAATCAAAAATAAAAACAATATTAAAGTGATGCAATATAGACTGTTACCCACATTTAATGTGACTTCTCTTTAAGAGATGCATGAAATGTATTGCATATTTTACAAGATATTACACAAGCTAGAAGAAAGAAATGTAGCTACGTTCATTATATTTGATACATCATTGTGAAAAATCTTAAATTGTAATTAGAATCACATAGGGCATGCAGCTTATACACAGACGCACCTTTGTAGGACTTCACCAGGCACTTTAAATACCAAGCTAATGGAATTGAAGGTCTGTGGACTATCAGCTCTAATATACTCCTGATTGGACACTGTTCCTCTCCTGCTAAATTGAGTATATGCAGCATTTGTTGCAGCTGTCTGCTTGAGAGTGAGCATTTCTACCATAATAATGTTAAAGGCAGTGTCATGCCCAGAAGGGCCCACCACTGAACTTTTGGGAGTATGGACATGATTTTATATTGGACTGTTTTAAATATGTGTGGTGTGTGAAAATAAAGGGAGTCTGTCTCAAGCACTAAACCAGGGAGAATGCATAATTCTTGTATTCTATCTAAAGGGATCCAACTTTTCCTGCTTCTCTATTAATTATGTCCTGATCTGAATTGAATTGCTGGACGCAGAGAGATTGAACCCCTATTTCACAACCTAGAGGGATTCCTGTAATAGAAAGCAGGAACACCTTGGGGTGCCCGTGGACGCTTATCTTTGGGTCGTAACCGGCAGTATTTCACAATATTACGCTACTATATACATACTAGTGACTTGCCCAGCAAAAATGACGGCAATAAAATTTGAAGGCTGGCAATGCTGTTTGCCACACAATCTCCCACCTTCAGCACTAATTGCAGGCCTCGTCCAACCCGCCTCTTTCATGCCTCGCAATGAGCACCTTTAGCACTCATTGCTAGCCCCGCAATGAGCGCCTTCTGCGCTCATTGCGAGCCCGGCAATGAGTGGCTTCATCACTCATTGCAAGCCGCTCCCCCCCCTTCACCGCCCATTTCATGCGTCGTCCAACCCACAACTTTCCTTCCTCGCCTTTGACGCTCATTGCGAGCCTCTCCCCACTCTCTGAGCCCTATGTCTGTTTCCCCTCTCCCCCCTCTCACTGCCCTGTATTTTTTCCCCTTATTTCCCTCCCCTGTGTCTCTTTTTCCACCCTCTCTCACCCCTGTGTCTCTTTCCACTCTCTCCCCCCTCCCCTTCATCTCCCTCCCCTGTGTCTTTCTCCTCTCTCTCCTTCTGCCTCATTTTGAACCTTTTCCCAAACAATTACAGGTTTACAGCAGAGATATTTTTTTCCTCGCTTAGCCGATTTCCAACCTCCTAAAAATGCCAATTAAACCTCAAATTAGCTTGCAACCTCACTCACAGGCTCCCTTCCTCTCCCCATGTGCTGTGTGTAAGGTTGTAAGTTTATTTTTTTTATTAATTGGCGTCTCGTGACGGTCTTCAGAGTTACAGGCTTTAAAAAAATGGCCTTTATATTTTTTTCAAAGTATTGCTTGCCTCATGCTCATCGTGTGCTAAGCAATGTGTGCCTTTGGCGCTCATTGCTAGCCTTTTCAAAGTCTTGTGGGCCTTGTGATGACTGTATTTCTGGGAATCCTGAGCAGGTCATACGTTTTTTAACTTATTTTTAGACTTTCAGACGATCTTATAAATGTACTATCCTTTTTCTGTACTCTGTACGGTGGAGAGCTTACTCTTACTCTTTTGCTCGCCATACACTAAATAATTGCTGCTTTCTCTCTTTTTTTCTTTCTCTCTCTCTCTCTCTCTCTCTCTCTCTCTCTCTCTCTCTCTCTCTCTCTTTCTCTCGCTCTCTGTCTCTCGCTCTCTCTCTCTCTCATATATATATATATATATATACATACATATATATATATATATATATATATGTGTACTAGCGAATTGCCCGTCAAAAAATGACGGCAGTGAAATTGTAAGGTAGCTAATGCTGTTTGGTGTGTAATAATGAAATATGTAATACATTAATAAATGAATATACTTTACCTATTGTGAAGCATTGTGTTGAAGAGCGGCAATCTGTTTTGATGTTGCTGCAGTATGAGTTGTGTGGAGCT
Organism: Discoglossus pictus; assembly: GCA_027410445.1. NCBI lineage: Eukaryota > Metazoa > Chordata > Amphibia > Anura > Alytidae > Discoglossus > Discoglossus pictus. Next base: position 260,692,456 of record CM050166.1, on the reverse strand, counting down.
GGTGTGTAAGAGTGCTGAATGTGTGCAGTGTAATACTGAGACCAAACCGTTAGCATAGTCGTGTACTTC
>CM050166.1:260682387-260687387 GCA_027410445.1 Discoglossus pictus | reverse complement strand
ATAGTATTTTTACATTATAGTTATATCCTCTTTTAGAAAAATGTAGGTAATTCAGCATTCAGATGCTTTAATTATAGTATTTTATTGTATTCCACCTTAAATCTATTCTCACATTATAGGAGCTTTCTGATATCCTTCAGTAATCCACCTTAAGTCTCTTTATTGTTTTACACTAAGGGCAGCCTTCATCCGGGCATGTTATAGACTGCTCCAATCATGAGAGTCGGGCAGCGTATGAGGTCACAGGAGGAGGAGTCTTCTTCCCTTGGTAAATAGAGCGCAAATCCATTAGTCTATACGAGTGAGCCTTTGATAAAGTTCTATGTGAACGAAACCGGTCAGTGGCACACTGTACTCGTGTAAATTTTAACTTTATATACTTTGGATGCACTTAGTCTGGTTGTGCAGGCACCTGGTAGTATATTTTCCCTTTGTATGAGATTTTTTCTGGAAGATTTTTTATATACTGGAGCCTGCATGTTTTACACAGCAATTATGCTGTGCATTACTTCTATGGAGTAATCAGCAGCTCTCCCTGTATCTCTCACGGTGTGGTGTTAAGATCCGGAGGGTTCCCTTCTAAGATATCCGGGACATCTTGAAACACTGAATACAAGAAGATAAGGTACTCACTTCCATTGAACTACTTCTATATATGTGTATCGTGCATGATATTGTAGATCAACTTTATACTTTGTCCTTTTCTACCATATAAGTGTCATACTTTAGCACATACCATACTATACCATACCTATGGTATACTATTTTAATATATGTATATAGCGGCATTTTTTTTCTCTCTGATGATTTAAACCACCTAGGGCCTCATTCTATTACCGGCCGTAGGAGATGCGGGGCCGCAAGCTATTCTGCTATTCTATTCCCCTCCGGCCGGGGATTCCGGCAGGCTTGCGGCCGGCGCCTTGCTATCCCTTCCGGCCACACGCGCCGCAGGAAAGCCTTTCATCTAAAACGGCCGCAAGAGTTTCGGCCGCAAGAAAAGCCCGGTTGCTATTCTATTGCTCCGGGAACCATCTCTGCAAGGCTAAAAGCGAGCCGCAGCTTACTTGCAGGAAAAAGGTCCCGCTAGCACCAATTAAGCACATTATAAAGCCAAAATAAAGCCATCCTGCACTCTGAGGAGACTAAAAAGTGATTGTAGGTGTTAGCAAAAATAGCACAACATTCCCCTACACTCAAATCCGTAAAAAACATATTTTTTAATTTATGTCAAAAATCCATGTAAAAAGTCCAGAGTGCTTGGAGCACCTCAGACACAGCCACACTGCGGCCGGAAAATAAACAGTTAATGTAAACTCGGATTTAAGCTGATGTGCAAGCTTGAGAGTGGGTTACTATTAATCCTCATGCCCCCCAATATGAACCCTAGCATTTACAGAGCTTTACAGTGCTGTCTTGAATTTATTTTTGACTTTAAAGATTTCTGAGCTTACGGCCGGTTGCAAGATATACGGCCGGCCGTAAGAAGAGATCCGTTTAATAGAATTGCGAGGTAACGGAACCCCCGCAAGGAATCGCAGCCTTGCGGCCATTTTACGGCCGATAATAGAATGAGGCCCCTAATGAGGAGAGCTTATATATAGCTCCCATTTCACTTTAAGAAATTTTTCTCTTTTGTAAGGATTTAACATATCCTAGTGGGGATATATATTCCTTACACTTTACAATCACATTACTTTATGATCTCTATATTACCTCACTTTTATTTATAGTGCTGTATTTATTTTCAGCATCTTCTAATTTTCTTCATTATTTCTTGTGCACTTTTTCACATATATTATATTTTTTTCTTTTACCACTTAAGGCACTTACATATTTATCTAAGTGAATATTGATATATTTATTTATTTATTTTCATTCACCTCTTTTTTTTTGGGGGGGGGGATGTTTTATCCCATTGCACTTACTATCATTGGTTTAGCACCTTAGTGCCTGTCTATATTTTATTTTTATTCTTATGTAGCGCCCAATTATCTCTTTGGATGTTTAATAAAGATTATATATTTTTTTCCTATTATTATCAGGTGTTAAGCACCATACAAAAATACTTTATGTATATAATCTCAATGTATATATATATATATATATATATATATATATATATATATATATATATATATATAAATATGTGTATGAGGATGAGGAGGGAGGTTGAGGAGGAGGGGTTGAGGATGGGGGGTTGAGGATGGGGGGTTGAGGATGGGGGGTTGAGGAGAGAGGATGGGGATGGGGGGGTTGAGGAGGGAGGATGAGGAGGGAGGTTGAGGATGAGGAGGGAGGTTGAGGAGGGGGTTGAGGATGAGGAGGGAGGTTGAGGATGAGGAGGGAGGTTGAGGATGAGGAGGGAGGTTGAGGATGGAGGTTGAGGATGAGGAGGGAGATTGAGGATGAGGAGGGAAGTTAAGGATGAGGAGGGAGGTTAAGGATGAGGAGGGAGGTTGAGGAGTGGGATTGAGGAGGGTGATAAGGGAGGGGGGAAGAGACACAGGGAAGGGAGAGGTTGGAAGAGATACAGGGAAGGGAGAGGGGAGAAGAGACACAGGGAAGGGAGAGGGGAGAAGAGACACGGGAGAGAGAGGGGGGACACAGAGGGCACAAGAGGGACACAGGGGGCAGCACATTTCCCACCCTCGGCTTATACTCGAGTCAGTCATTTTACCCAGTATTTTGTGGTAAAATGGGTTCCTCAGCTTATACTCGGGTCGGCTTATACTCGAGTATATACATTTGAATAGAATTTGTCAAAATAATGCAAAGCAAGTGTTTTGTGAGGCTAATCATGCATAAACAGTATTTGCATAAATTATGACTGAATTCTTTATTGATTTGTAGTTTTCAATGGTTGACCTTTGTTTGTTGGTGTAGTAATTGTTTTAAATGGCACATAGAGTTTTGTCTGTGGAAAAGTGGTTCTCTAAAAAGAGAAGGCGAGAACTTAAAGTTGTTCCGCGATGTGTAACAACTTTTCTGTATGTGTTTGACAATTTTATATAGTTTAATATGAAAATATTGTTGTTGTAAACTAATTTCTGGGGAGTAATAATGAGCTTTTGAAGGAAATGGACAGTTGTGTGTACTTTTTGTACAAAATTAGTTGTTATATTTTTTTTAGTTGTTTGTGTTTGCTTTTAAATTAGTTTTTCATGGCTTTATTTTTTTGATGGAAAGTTACAGTACTTCATAGTAGACAATGTTTTTAGTAAAAATGCGTCCATCTTCTAATAAATCACCTTGACTTTCATTCTATTCAATGTAAACTTTAATAGCCTGTGGATTTTTGCACCGTGATAAGGCAACGTACAATTGGCCATGTGCAAATACTGGTTGTTCTAAGAAAATACCCACAGATTTGAAAGTTTGTCCTTGTGATTTATTAATGGATTTCCATTAACGCTTTTAAATGTGCAAAAGGGTTCATTGTATCGTTGCATAAAGTCTTCAGCCATATTACTTTTAAAAGTCTCCACAAAGCTAATGCATTTGGAGCATTTGAGAAGATACAAATAAATGCAAATTGTTCCCTCATCTGCCATGGCATTTGACATAGTGCTGCTTCTTCTAGACATCTTTCCCATTTTGTATCATCAGCTAGTAAGTTTTTATGTCTTGCAGCTAAATGGAAGGATTCATATACTATGTCATTAACAGTTCTTAAGTGTTCAAAACTTTTTGCTCCAGGAACATTTAAAAATAAATAGTCGTAGGCAGAAAAGTTCAAGATCTCTTGGACTAACTGTGTAAATTCTTGGGAGTATTTTATTTCCTCTGCTTTTTCTAGGTCTCCATAATCCATTCACAAAAACATAGTGATATGGAATTTCAATATATAAGAATTGTGTTGCTTATGAATCTGTTGAATTTAATTCAAACCATGCAGTTAGTGTAGTGTGACGATGCTCACTTTGGGCCAATGCATTACTTTCATTTCCAGCATGGAAATACACTAAATGTCTTTGTGGCAAATGTACTGCTAATCTATATACTGCATGTGATCTATCATGCATTTCAAATTTTAAAAGGTGCCACATAGCTTCTGGTGCACTTACATAGCGAGCATCTACATGAGATGCAAGTTCATCATGTACTAACTCAGTGCTTTCGGGGTTGTCTGCACTTTTGACGACTACAGTAGCTGCATCATAGCCTTTGTAAATATATTTGTACACATATTTAATGAATTTGATGGAAGTGCAGGCTTCTACATTAATGTGTGCATTATACTTCATGAGTAAATGTGGATTGTAGGGCACTACATATCTATTGTCAACTTTTTTTCCACGAATAATGGCACTATCTCCTTCTCTTCTTTTATATAGTGGATCACAATTGCCATACGTTTTGTCTCTATAATCTTTTGGACAATCTTTGGAACATTTATTATTTTCCATACATGGTGATTGTGGATTAAGCTCACCACAGAGTCCATGAATCATGCGATGAGTAACAATCTCATATAGTCTACCATATAGTTCTGGATCTGGTAGTTCAGCAACAATGACTAAAACCACTTTCTCACCAGTATCTAATTTATCTTTTTCTTGAAGTATTATGAGAAGATGTGCATGTGGAAGGCCTCTTTTTTGAAATTCAATGGTATATACATAAGCAAAACATTTGCCAAATAAGTGACTTATAGTGATGTCAAGTATTAATTAATTTAATTTTAAAAACTCTGGCTACTAAATCTTATCTATCGGAAGGACTTTGGGCAAGAAGTAAATTTTGTGTAATTTCTGGCCATTGGGGATTACATGTAAATGTAACAAATAAATCGGGTTTGCCAAATTTGGTGACAATAGCCATAGCATCATTGTATCTTTCTCTCATATTGCGAGGAGATCCTTGAAAAGAAGATGGTAAAATGATGGCTTTGCAGCTGTCATGTCTCTGCTTGTAGCCACCTCAGCAACATAGTCCATTAGTCCACAATATTGTTCTACACGTAGTTTATCTTGTTGATATTTTATAAAGTTTAAATT
>CM050166.1:260644887-260664887 GCA_027410445.1 Discoglossus pictus | reverse complement strand
CGGAGTGTCCATCTCTCTATCTATGGAGTATATGTGTTCAAGAATTCTTCTGCGGATCTGTCTCTCGGTTTTTCCCACGTAAATGGCCCCACATCCACAGACCAGGGCATACACCACAAAAGTTGACAGACAGTTGAAGTGCTTTATTGGGTATACTTTTATATTTTTAGGATGCGTGAAAGTACCTTCTGATTGAATGTACTTACAGGCTTAAAATTTGCCACATTTAAAAAGGCATTGCTTCCTTTTATGAGACAACCAATTGGATTCCTTAGATTTATTCAGGAAATAACTTCTAGTTAGAGTGTCCTTGATATTAGGTCCTCTTCTGTAAGTGACAGATGCTGTATCAGAGATATGATTTTTTAGGACTTCATCATCCTTCAGTAATATCCAATGTTTGTTCAAAATGTGTAGTATTTTATCACTAAGTACCATATGTCATAATGCAACGTATTACTTCTTCTTTTGACACATTATTCACTTTTTCTTTATCTTTATAAAGTAGGTCATCCCTCTCTTCAAGCATTGCTCACTGATAGGCCCTTTTAAGGACCCTATTAGGGTATCCTCTGCTTTTGAATTTGGCTCTCAATTCTTGTGCTTGTTCTTTGAAGCTAATAATGAGGATAACCAAACACACACATCTAATGTAAATTATAAACTACTAGCGAATTGCCCGTCAAAAAATGACGGCAATGAAATTGTAAGTGAGCTAATGCTGTTTGGTGTGTAATAATGAAATATATAATACATTAATAAATGAATATACGTTACCTATTGTGAAGCATTGTGTTGAAGAGCTGCAATCTGTTTTGATGTTGCTGCAGCATTAGTGGTGTGGAGCTGCTGTGTAAGCGTGCTGAATGTGTGCAGTGTAATACTGTGCGTGCGCGAGACGAAACCGTTAGCGTAGTGGTGTACTTCCGCATTGGCGTAAAATGGCGGGTTATCTGTGGTATGCGTTTTCGCGTATTATCCGTAGGTGCTTCGTGGTGTTTTGCGAGTTTGTTGTGGTGTTTTGCGAGTGTGTTGTGGTGTTTTGCGTGTTGAGAGTGCTCTAGCCTCGTTTTCGTTTTGTGCGTCGGCCATTTTTTCTGTCGCTTAGCGATTTTCTTAGTGTCTAAAGTGTTTTATTTTTATTTTAATGAAGGTGTAACTTGCTTTTTTGAGGTGCTGGATGGTTCCTCTTGCTGTAGGTAAGCTTTTTATGTGTGTGTCGTGTGTATTTATTGTGTTTTAAATGTTTGTATGTTGGCGTGTTGCGTCCGATTTTTGCGAGGTCGTAATGTGTGCTAACGTGTCTCATATGGTGTTTGCGTGTGTAGCCTCGTTTTCGTTTTGCTTGGCAGCCATTTTTTCTGTCGCTTATGAAATTTTTTAGTGTGAAACTCTTTTATTTTGAGTGAAATCAAGGTGTTAGTTGGGTTTTTGAGGTCCTGGATGCTCCCTGTTGCCGTAGGTAATTTTTTTATGTATGTGCTGTGTGTATGTATTGTGTTTTGAATTTTGTAATGTTCGCGAGTTGCGTCCGAGTGTTGCGAGGTCGTAATGTGTGTTAACGTGTGTCGTATGTTGTTTGCGTTGCTAGTAAAAATTTGCGAGGGTCGTAATTGGTGTGTCGTGTTGTTTGCGTTGCAACGTTAAGTTTGCGAGGGTCGCAGTTGCTGGAATGGAGCGCCTTCGGTGCCCTCGCTATGTATTTTTAATTACTGCTTAATATTCTTGGATTCTCAAGTTCAAGCTTAATATCACGGAACAAGGAGTCTTTCTTTGTATCATTTTGAACAAGTCACAATTTTAACTGTATAAACTTGCACTTGTATAAATTGACACTTTCTTAAAATTTCTACACTTATTCACTTATATTATATGTTAGATATTTGGTAACATGATATAATAGGAGGAGGTCTTTTCAACTTATTTATAAATACCTCTTTAAGATATTTAAGATCTTTCACTTATAGTCGAGACTATATAAATGGCTATTTTAGATATTAAGGGCCCTATTAAATTCGAGCTGCGGAAATAATAGGTGAAAATGCAAGTCCTACGTAGTTTAAAAATGAAACCATTTCCGACGCTATTAAATTCCAAGTGCTGCGAGATACGAGCGATGGATGCGAATGCGTACACGTTCGTATTTGCGCATGAGTTACGATATCTCGGATCACTTTGCGTATGAAAAGAGCGCGAAATACGTGATACGTACCACTTAACCTGACGGCAGTATGCCTTTAAAAGGGAGCCAAAACAGAAAATAATTGACTGTGCTGGAGCTTTTGCAAGTAGACACACAGGTCTAGGCGTTGGTGGGTTTTTGGTGAGCAAGGAGAGAGAGAAGAGAGAGGAGAGAGGAGAGAATTTCAATTTTTGAACTAGCAGATAATTTAACCCTTTGTTTACAATACACATAATTACTGATATCACATAATTCACACACATAGATTAATACGTACACATAGCTACACCTAGTGGTAGGCCACTGCACACCTACACCCCCCCCCCCAAGACCTTCCCTCCCCCCACACATAATACTACACATAATACTTGCATCTTTTTTTACCTCCTAAACCAACACAAAGATTATCTTGATTTATCGTTAATTTATTTTCTGAGGAGTTTAGAGGAGAGGAGGTGGTAAGGCAAGAGAGGCGCGGAGGAGAGTGAAGAGAACATCTGAGGAGAGGAGGAGGATGAGGAGGAGAGGATGAGGAGGGAGAGGAGGAGGAGGAGGGAGAGGAGGAGGAGGGAGAGGAGGAGGAGGGAGAGGAGGAGGAGGGAGAGGAGGAGGTGGAGGGAGAGGAGGAGGAGGAGGGGGAGAGCAAGGAGGAGAGCAGGGGGGGAGGGAAGTGCCCCCAGAGCTAGGAATTCAAGGGGAAGGGACAGAGGGTCAGGGGCCTGATCCCTTGGTGGGAGGTAGTGGGGATGAGGGAGCGGCCCCAGGGATAGAACAGGAAGACCAGGCACCGTCTGTAAGGCAATGGGTTGTGGCAAGGCCCAGGGCCCCCAATTATAGCCCAGAGGAGATCCAGGTTCTCCTCAGGGAAATCTGTGCCCGCCAGGGGATTATATGTGGTGGCAGAGACATTAATGCCAGCCAGAGGCGCCAGGCCTGGTCCCAAATTGGCAGAGCTGTGTCGGCAGTAGGGGTTACTAATAGGGACTGGAGGGCAGTGCGGCAAAAGTTCGACGATTTAAAGATGGCTGTGAAAAGAAAGATGTCCGATGAGGCAGCAGAAGCACGTTAGACTGGTGGTGGGCCCGCGGTCACTTTTGTTTACAAGGAACGGGAGAGGACAGTGATGCGCTTCATCCCTTCTGAATCTGTGGTGGGAATACCAGGGCAGATGGACACAGATCGTCCTAACACCCTGCAACGTGAGTATCATATCACACACATGGTTGGATGAGATTGTGGGGGGATGGGCTGTCTAAAAGCCTGCAGATAACATGCTGTATGTATGTATGTATGTATGTATGTATGTATAAATAGGCTTGTGTTCTGGCTGTTGTATATAATGAGCTGTATCCCTCTAGAACAGGGGTGGGTAAGGAGGGCCACATACATGCCGGACTTTCAGGATATCATGCTGTATGTATGTATGTATGTATGTATAAATAGGCTTGTGTTCTGGCTGTTGTATATAATGAGCTGTATCCCTCTAGAACAGGGGTGGATAAGGAGGGCCACATACATGCCGGACTTTCAGGATATCATGCTGTATGTATGTATGTATGTATGTATAAATAGGCTTGTGTTCTGGCTGTTGTATATAATGAGCTGTATCCCTCTAGAACAGGGGTGGGTAAGGAGGGCCACATACATGCCGGACTTTCAGGATATCATGCTGTATGTATGTATGTATGTATGTATAAATAGGCTTGTGTTCTGGCTGTTGTATATAATGAGCTGTATCCCTCTAGAACAGGGGTGGGTAAGGAGGGCCACATACATGCCGGACTTTCAAGATATCCTTTTTGGGCACAGGTGAGTCAATCCGGATGACTGAAAAGGCGATTGGCTCACCTGTGTCGCCCTCCAGGCACGAACCTGCCCACCCTTGCTCAAGAATTATATGGCCTCCTACACCCCTGGCCACACACAGGGATAATTCACATTCAATAGCACTGTAAGCCCGATGGTTGACTAAAAATGTATGGTGCGACAATAACCATTTCAGTCCTGGTAGCAAACCTATCCTGTTCATAATTTGTCTCCCTGATATGTCAATTTCTAATTATATCCAGATTGATTGCAATAGAGCAGGGGGTCCAAAGTCAAACTTGCTGGGCTGCGCACAGGCCTGGATATGTGGATTTCCTTGATGTGAACAGATGAGTCAATTAGACTTAATGACTTGGAGAATGATATTCTCAGCTGGATGCAGCATGGCTATCCCCAAACGCAGGCCTGACTTTGGCCTCCACTGCGATCGTGACTAAATATTTGGCTGTGCGGCATATGTGGATACAGACTCTGTAGCACTGCATGTGTGTCATATACTGTCCTAACCTGGCCCATGTCTCAGCTGCATATTAACAACCATTGCTGGAAACTGGTCAGATTGGTCAGTCTCACACACTGCACAGCAGATGCAGCAGAGCACGTGTCTGAGGCACATGCAGTACACATTCATATGAGCCATGATCCACAATGCTCATTATGCAGCCCGTGGCTGATCTGTGTAACACAAGCACCACAGTCACTCACAGGTGACCATGATGTCAATGATATGTAAATGCATAGCTTGCAATTGTGTATGGCAACCAACTGAAATATATGTTTATTCCATTGCAGTATCCACAGATTCAGAAGAGGAGGAGGCAGGAAGGGCTGAAGTGGGCCAGGACATTCAGGAGGGCCCGGGACCATCCACATCACTTGCTCATACGGAGCGGGAAGTGATGCCCGGACCCTCTTCGGCGTGGCCACCTCAGGGCCTGCACCAGCCACACCATCCTGTGCCTCTCTCAGCGGCTCCACCCTCAGTGGCTCCACCCTCAGCGGCTCCACCCTCATCCTGGGCTCCGCCCTCATCATGGGCACAGCCCTCATCATGGGCTCCACCCTCATCTGGTGCTCCGCCCTCATCATGGGCCCAGCCCTCATCATGGGCTCCACCCTCATCTGGTGCTCCGCCCTCATCATGGGCTCCGCCCTCACCCTGGGCACAGCCCTCACCCTGGGCACAGCCCTCACCCTGGGCTCCCCCCTCATACTGTGCTCCGCCGTCATACGGGGCACCGCACTCAGCCTGGGCTCCACCATGGGCCCCGGAGGAAGTGCCCCGGCCACAAGTGCCCCGGAGGAAGTGCCCCGGCCACAAGTGCCCCGGGAGGAAGTGCCCCGGCCCCAAGTGCCCCGGGAGGAAGTGCCCCGGCCACAAGTGCCCCGGACCCAAGTGCCCTGGGAGGAAGTGACCCGACCCCAATAGTGCATCATCCAAACGTGAGGCAATATCAGTTATATTATTAAATATATCAGGATAACATTCAATATTCAAACCCAACAATACAGAAGGAGATATGCTCATGGGGAGACGTAATCTGTAGTCTTGTGTGTGCGCGCAACACACACTCCTATGCAACTGCAGAGGTAGAAGTGCTCAATCAGTCAATGTTAGAACCCCCGTAGGTCATGTCACTGGAAATGGCACTATGAGAGAAGACTCTACATACCTAAGTTTGGACACTCAGATGGGAACCTGACCAGGACCATATCAGTGTGTTCCAAATAATTTCAGGTGTTAGCAGAACTACCAACAAACTGGCCAGTTCGAGGTGTATTCTGTTCTGTGAATGAGCATCTCTATTATCTGCTGTTGCAAATTCATAACTGAAGGTAAACGGAACCTCATTAACAGTTATGTTCCAAGGCTAGAGTTACTGTTCCCCATATGTACAGGGAGGATCATATCAGCACTGAGGAAGAGATCTGGAAGGAAGTATGATACAGGCTTCCCAATAGTCCAAGTAGAGGAGAGAATGGCAGATCTAAAGCAATAGGTACATATAAATCGATGTAGAGGATGTGATATCACACCCGATGCAACACATGATGACTGACATCTGAACATACATGATGCAATGTGACAAAAGCATAGTCCTGGAACGTGGGAATGCTCATCATTCCTTGTTCTGACCGTGGAAAGGGACTCATCTTTGCAATCTGAAACATAAAAGGAACATGTCAATATTTACATTGCACATGCCCCCGGAGCGCTTACTTCGTCACTTACAGTGGTTATAAAAAGTCTACACACTACTGTAAACAAATTAGCCAATGAAAAATAATTTCAGAACTATATCCACCTTTAATGTGACATATAAACTGTACAACTCAATTGTAAAACAAACTGAAATCTGTAAGGTGGAGGGAAGAAAAAAACAAAGAAAACTAATGTGGTTGCATAAGTCTGCACACTCTCTTATAACTGGGGATGTAGCTGTGTTCAGAATGAAGCAGTCACATTCCAAATCGTGTTAAATAGGAGTCAGCATACACCTGCCATCATTTAAAATGCCTCTGATTAACCCCAAATTAAGTTAAGCTGCTCTAGTTGGTCTTTCCCACAGCAAAAGCCATGGTCCACAGAGAGCTTCCAAAGCATCAGAGGGATCTCATTGATAAAAGGTATCAGTCAGGAGAAGGGTACAAAAGAATTTCCAAGGCATTAGATATACCATGGAACACAGTGAAGACAGTCATCATCAAGCGGAGAAAATATGGCACAACAGTGACATTACCAAGAACTGGAGCTCCCTCCAAAATTGATGACAAGACCAGACGTAAACTGGTCTGGGAGGCTACCAAGAGGCCTACAGCAACATTAAAGGAAATGCAGGAATATCTGGCAAGTACTGGCTGTGTGGTACATGTAACAACAATCTCCCGTATTCTTCATATGTCTGGGCTATGGGGTAGAGTGGCAAGATGAAAGCCTTTTCTTACAAAGAAAAACATCCAAGCCAGGCTGCATTTTGCAAAAAACACATCTGAAGTCTCCCAAAAGCAGGTGGGAAAAGGTGTTATGGTCTGATGAAACCAAGGTTGAACCTTTTGGCCATAATCCAACAGATATGTATGGCGCCGAAACAATACTGCACATCACCAAAAGGACACCATACCCACAGTGAAGCATGGTGGTGGCAGCATCATGCTTTGGGGCTGTTTTTCTTCAGCTGGAACTGGGGCCTTAGTTAAGATAGAGGGAATTATGAACAGTTCCAAATACCAGTCAATATTGGCACAAAAACTTCAGGCTTTTGCTAGAAAGCTGAACATGAAGAGGAACTTCATCTTTCAGCATGACAATGTCCCAAAGCATACATCCAAATTAACAAAGGAATGGCTTCACCAGAAGTAGATTAAAGTTTTGAAATGGCCCAGCCAGAGCCCAGACCTGAATCCCTGTGGGGTTATCTGAAGAGGGCTGTGCACAGGAGATACCCTCGCAATCTGACAGATTTGAAGTGTTTTTGCAAAGAAGAGTGGGCAAATCTTGCAAAGTCACAATGTGCCATGCGGATAGACTCATACCCAAAAAGACTGAGTGCTGTAATAAAATCACAAGGTGCTTCAACAAAGTATTAGTTTAGGGGTGTGCATACTTATGCAACCATGTGATTTTCTTTTTTGATTTTTTCTTCACTCTACTTAACTGATTTCAGTTTGTTTTTCAACTGAGTTGTACAGTTTATAGGTCACATTAAAGGTGGAAAAAGTTTAGAAATGATTTATCTTGGTCTCATTTTTTGACAGCACAGAAACATGACATTTTAACAGGGGTGTGTAGACTTTAGACCTTTTCGATCCACTGTACCGATATATGTTGCTCATTTCAGACAAACGTCTTCACTGTTCTTTCCCTACATATGAAACGAGCTACTCATCTGGCTAATGATGTAGGAATATCACATAGATTACACATTAATGCATCTTTGGCGAGCCAAATGTGGTGTTTTACCTTGGACGCAGTCCCAAGCTCATCCGCGAGGTGATTTGTTCCACCAGGACACGTGCGCTGTGGATCGTCATTAGTTATCACCGCTTACCTATCTGATGTATTCTGGAAAGAGATAGGCCGATATTAATAAAGCGATTGATGTGTTATTTGTGTCCTTCAGCATACGTGGCCATATTATTACACAAATACTCGCTATGTAGCTTACATTGATGTAGCAGTTCTGTTGCTGGTCATGTTTTTCCATGTCTAGGTTGTTGAAAGAAGAGTTGACACACGACAGCAGCTCTGTAAGGTTAATATGATGTTAGGATTACAGTCACAAATTAGACAAAGTATGTGTGTATGGTATTTTTCAACGACATTTTGATCCCATTTCATGTGGTTTGGCAGGATCAGACAATGTGAACAATCCTGGTCCGTAGAGGTTGTAGGTGACTTTAAAAAGGAATTGGGTATCTTTTTACATTACAAAACCAAACAGGCATTAGGGGCTATCCTGGATAAATAGATAGGGAGTATTGATCCAGGGATAAATCCGATCACCAGTATCTGGGCTCAGGAAGGAATGTTATATTTTTCTGCCCTGTGTAGACAATTGGCAAAGCTTCACATTTTGTTCTTCGGTGACTTCCTCTGGATCAATTAACAATAATTCTGCGTATTGCAGATCATAGATCTATAGAGGTTGAACCTGATGGACTAAAGTCTTTTTTCCATCTAAATTACTAGATAACAATGTAACGTGGGGCATATATACATTGACATAGTGGGATATATAATCCACTCAAATTATCTATGCCATTGATGTTTCTAACCGTCAGTACTTAAGATGTGTATGGGAATGTGTGCTTACTTACCTATAACTGATCATGTGGCTTGTTCCAGTGTACAAACATCGACAACGTCAGGGAACTCTCCTCTACTGTGGACTGGTTGGAATTCTGTATGACAAGGGCGATGGATAAAGGTGGATTTGGGAGTTAGGCATAATCCAGATACATTAGACTGTGTTCCATGCATATTGGGTATGTACTTACATGTGAAGTACTCACGAATTAGGCGGGCACGTTGTTGTGACCCCTGCAGATTATCCACTTCAGGGGGAACTAAAGGCTCTTCCTCCCCAGGTAGCGGAGCCGCATCAATGTCCCCCAGACAGTTGGCCTGTACTGCTATATTGTGCAGACAGCAGCAGGCAACGATGATGCGACAAACTTTCTGGGGCTTGTATTGTAGCGCCCCCCCAGTGGAATGTAAACATCTGAAGCGCCTCTTTAGTACACCAAAGGTACGCTCAATTACATTCCGGCAGGTTTTATGCGCAGCATTATACCGTGCCTCTGCCCGAGTATGGGGATTGCTCACAGGGGTCAACAACCACGGCAAACACCCATATCCTGCATCACCTGGTGGAAATAAAATATGATGTTGATATGAATAGGATGTTGTGATGTTTGACAAAGCATATGGCCAAATATCGTCATCATGACCTATCAACACATCCCTGTGGCTAATACATAGTTAAAGATATATGTAAGGGAGATGGATCATGAATGCATCTGATAGGATAATTAGTAGGGTATTAACACATGTATTCTATCTGAAGCTTCAGATCAATTACAATGTGATTTCCACAAATGGAAAATCCAGATGTTCACACCCACAGGACACTTACAAGAGGGGGAGATACAAGGGAAATACAACAGGGTACATATTGCGACCCTTCTGGTAGAGAGCAGGAAGTCACTGTTGCAGTTCTTGTAACGAGCACATGCCAGAGGTCTGAGGTGAAGCGTGATAGTGTATTCTTGTGAACGTAAATGTGATGCTAATTCAGGTGGAATTTCCCAGGGGCGGACACGATCAAACGCAAATGCCAAAAGACCTTGGAGATTTTGATAACTTCAAGGTAAGCTAATTCATGTTTATTCCGGGATATATTCAGGCAAGAAAATGTTTGCCAAACACTATTAATTCTCCTCTATCAGATGAATTCTGAAGTCATATCACTTACATAGCCCTTACAATAACACACAACACGTTATGTAGGCTAGAGATGTCCATGTCACAGGATACAAGGGAATGCATCAGAACATAAACCTAACGATTAATCAATTGTGGTTTTTGGCATATGTTGTTGTGCATACTGTTTGGCCAAGCTAACACAGGGTTCTGGCCAGCAATGAGCTATTCTGTTCTGGCTTTGGGAGTATTACTCCGTAATGCACATGTGAACATCAGAGCAATAGAGGGAAACATGATGTACCGTATGTGTTATTGTATCCAGTCATAGTAAGATATGGTTGACTGCCATTACTAATGTGTACTCACCCAGTAGCCATCCGGATGGAAATCTGCCGGACTCAAAGATGTCAGATATTCCGGATGCACGCAGGATATAGGCGTCGTGAGCACTTCCCGGGAAGCCTGCATACACACCTTGTATGCGCATGTTCGCATCGCAAACAACCTGGACATTGATTGAATGATAATGCTTACAATTTCTGTACAGCGCTTCTTGCACTCTAGGAGGTATCAGTGCCACGTGTGTACAGTCAATAGCACCAAGCACATTGGGGATACCTCCTAATTGGAAGAAATCAAACTTCACCTTCGAGATCTCTTCAGCAGTGTTAGGGTAACTGATGTATCTGGCAGCTCTCCGACCAATAGCACGGAGGAATGCACGCAGACAATTCGAGAGGCTTGTCTGAGACATTCCTCCGGCTATGCTTAGGGTGGTCTGAAAGCTCCCAGAAGCAAGGAGGTGTATTGCAACTAACATCCGTGTCATTCCTGGGATGGCTCTATTTGCCCCTGAGCGAGGCTCCAGGTCCGCTCTGAGAACCTCATAGAGCTCCCCAAGACTGGCACGGGTCAGCCGAAAACGCTCATACACCTCCCCATCAGTTAACCCCTCTAATGTGAGTCTCTCCCTGTACACATTGGGTGCCCGCCTCCTCACAGGCTCCTGGTCAGGCTCCTGGTCAGGCTCCTGGTCAGGCTCCTGGTCAGGCTCCGCCCCTTCTGCCTGAGCCACCACATCCTGTACTCCACCCAGCAGCTGATCACCGACAACATTGTCAGCCTCCCTGGGTGCAGGTGGCCCTATATCCCTCTGTCCCTGTGCTACTGGAGCTCTCTCTCCTCCCTGATCCACCCCCACGATACTAGGCATGGCCTGTGGTAATTCCCTTGCCTGGCTTGGTTCTGCCCCAGCATGGATCACATCACCACTCACACCCTCATTCACTCCCAGACACTCCTCTCTGCCACTCCCCATCACCCCCTCAATTACACACCTTGCTTCCTGGTCTTCATACTGTGCTAGGTGAGCTGCACAAAAGCATCTCAACCTCATACGCCCACTCATCCTGGCCATCATCCCTCTCACATGATCATCCATGCTGTTTCAGACATGCTGATGACTTGTTGGGGATGGGGTTATATAGCTTGTTGATTACATGACCTGGTATTAGGCACGTTAATTTCTGCTTTGCCATTGGTCACCTGTGGATCTTTACATGGCATTCCAGCTGATGATTTTACGTCAAGAAGCCTCTCAACCTATTACATACGCACTTGGCCGCATGTAATTGGCTGTCCCAACACGGGCCGCCAAGTGCGTATGTAATTGGCTGAGAGTCCCAACGCGGGACGCCAAGTGCGTATGTAATTGGCTGAGAGTCCCAAAGCGGGCCGCCCAGTGCGTATGTAATTGGCTGGGAGTCCCAACGCGGGCCGCCCAGTGCGTATGTAATTGGCTGAGAGTTCCAACGCGTGCCGCCCAGTGCGTATGTATTGGGACTCTCAGCCAATTACATACGCACTTGGCGGCCTGACACTATAAGTGCGTATGTAATTGGCTGTTGGTGCGCTCGCAAGCTGATAAGGGGACGTCCTAGCGAGACACGCCTCTCAGACAATCACGTACGAGCTAAGAATGTGATCGACAGTATGAGCTTATAAATGTGATTGATACAAACCCATGCGCTGACTGTGTTGTAAGAGCCATTGGAGTTAGCACGCAGTTCCAGGAGCAGGTGGGAGAGAGTCTTTGAGATTAGTACTTTGGAGAGAGGGAGATTAGTTATTTTTTCTTTTTTCATTGTCTATTTTATAAGTCCTTCCATTTAAGCAATACACATATTTACAGATTTCACATATTTGCAAGACACATAGATTAAATAACACACATAGAGACATATATATAGTTAGGACACACACCCCACACACCCATCCCCCCCCCCCCACCACACCCCATCCCCCAACACACCCCATCCCCCACCACTTATTAAATACACATAGCACACACATCTTTTCTTTCCAACAGACATTCCAGTAATACTTTTATTTCTTTATCGTTCTTTTGATTTGTAGGCGCACTCTTTTTGATTGTTTGGGATTTTATTACTGGCATATTTACACGTAAGAGTTACACATATTTACACATTACACATATTTGCCTGACACATAGATTAAAGACACATAGAGACATACATAGCGTTAGGACACACACCTCCCCCCCCCCCCCGAACCTTTGCACCGCATCCCCCAACAGTTATTAAAAACACATAGAACATACACTTTTTTTTCCATCACCTATATAACAGTTACACTTATTTTGAGTTATCCTTATTTTTTTATTATTTCAGCATGGAGGGAGGAGATAGGAGGAGAGGAGAGGAGCGGAGAGTGAGGAGAGTGAGGAGAGTGTAGTGGAGGGTGGAGGAGAGGTGGAGGAGGTGTCCCCGGAGGGGGTGGAGGCGGTGTCCCCGGAGGGGGGGTGAGGAGGTGTCCCCAGAGGAGGAGGAGGAGGAGGTGTCCCCGGAGGAGGAGGAGGTGTCCCTGGAGGAGGATGAGTGGTCCCCAGAGGGGGGGAGGAGGAGGAGGAGGAGGAGGAGGAGGGAGACAGAGGCACTAAGAGATGAGGGACAGAGGGGAAGGGGCCTGTTCCCAGGGGGCGGGGTAGTTTGGGGAAGGGACAGGCCTCAGGAAGAGTGCAGGGAGGCCAGGGTCCCCGAGCACAGTCGAGAGAGCAAGGGGCTATTGGCAAGGGCAGGCGCAGGGCCCGTAATTATACGCCCCAGGAGAATATGGTCCTCCTGGGTGTGATCCGTGACCGGCCCGTCATCCTTGTTGCAAGGGAAGCGAAGCCTGGGCCTAAGGCTCAGGCTTGGAAGGAGGTAGTGCAAGTGATGAAGGAGGTGTCGACGGTTCCTAGGGGCTTGAGGTCCTTGAAGCACAGATATGTGGATATCAGGGCCACGGTGAAGAGGAAGATGGCCAGAGAAGCTGAGGGACACAGTGTCGCCTATAAGGAGTGGGAGAGGATCGCAACGGACTTTCTGACACCATCGCCCGCAGCTGGAGCTTCATCCCCAGTGGCCCAGCAGGACCCAGCCTCCAGTTCAGGTGAATATCACATACACCAACATGCCACCACATGTGCATCACACACACTACACATGGTGACCAACAAGGACACTGACATGTCAGCTCCATGGAATTAACAAGGGATGGATGGAAGTGTCATTAAATCCATGAAGCTGACAAATCACTGTCATTCCTGGCCACCCCAAGATTAATTAAGCAATAGAGTCCATGTACTGGTGCGCCCAATGCAGCCTATGCAGTTACAGACCGCATAAGAAATCCAGACAGTGTTAGGAGCCAGGAGAGGTTAAGACAAGAAACCAAAGAATAGATCCAATCTAGCAAATGAGAGCTAATGGGAGTTGCAATTAGGAGAATCATCCATGTTCAGGCCTAGATGTCAGATAGTTAGGAGTGAAACCGCAGGAAAAATCCCGACAGTGTTAGAAGCCAGGAGAGGTCAAGACAAGAAACCAAAGAATAGATCCAATCTAGCAAATGAGAGCTAATGGGAGTTGCAATTAGGAGAATCATCCATGTTCAGGCCTAGATGTCATATAGTTAGGAGTGAAACCGCAGGAAAAATCCAGACAGTGTTAGGAGCCAGGAGAGGTCAAGACAAGAAACCAAAGAATAGATCCAATCTAGCAAATGAGAGCTAATGGGAGTTGCAATTAGGAGAATCATCCATGTTCAGGCCTAGATGTCAGATAGTTAGGAGTGAAACCGCAGGAAAAATCCAGACAGTGTTAGGAGCCAGGAGAGGTCAAGACAAGAAACCAAAGAATAGATCCAATCTAGCAAATGAGAGCTAATGGGAGTTGCAATTAGGAGAATCATCCATGTTCAGGCCTAGATGTCAAATAGTTAGGAGTGAAACCGCAGGAAAAATCCAGACAGTGTTAGGAGCCAGGAGAGGTCAAGACAAGAAACCAAAGAATAGATCCAATCTAGCAAATGAGAGCTAATGGGAGTTGCAATTAGGAGAATCATCCATGTTCAGGCATAGATGTCAGATAGTTAGGAGTGAAAACATATCAATGTATTGATCAGCATACTAATGACATGTACCTTTCTTTTCTCTATTTCAGCATCCAGTAGGAGGTCTGGGTCCACTGATGAGCCACTAGCGGGGCCGTCAGCCCCCGCCCCGCAGGAGACCGCTCAGGGGGAGGAGGCTACAGGCTCATCCGAGGGCCCTGGCTCTTCGGAGGGGGAGGTCCTGGTCGTTGACAGCCCCCCTGTCCAGAGCCCGACTGTCCCCCTCCTCCAAAGACTTGCCATCTCGCCGGGGCCCTCAGAAGGAGTGGAATATGCCACAGCTCCTCCTTCCCCACACACTGAGCCACCGGGGACACCGACATCAGAGACCCTGTCTCCAGCCGGGTCCCAGATCCTCCCCACTCTGTCCCCGCCATCTTCCCACCCGGCCCTGCCAGCAGGACCCGAGCCCCCCCCACCACCAACGACCGAGGCTGCGCTGCTGGAGTTGTTGGCCGTCGTGAGGAGGATTGATGCCAACATCTCTGGCATGAGGCGCAGCCTGGACAGGCGCTCTAGGGAGGAGAGGAGCCATCATCGTAGGCTGGAGCAGCATTTGGTCAGGCTGCTGGGAACGGGGCAGGTCACCAGCCAACAGCAGCCTGGCCCCTCCTCTCCTTCCATCATGCCTCCGCCGCCACCACCACCCGTGGTACCACTACCTCCTCCTGCTCCCCCACCACCAACAAGGAGACGGCGTCCGGCCGCGGACGAGGCAGGTCCTGTGCCCAGGCGGAGGAGGACCTAGGGGCTGTGGACATAATTGTGCCTTCTCAACAGCACTCCTCAGTGACAATCTATTGGTCACAATGTTGACCTCATCTAGCCTGGCTACAGAGTTTTGGATCTTTGCCTATGTGATGGTGACATTTTGTATGCAGATGGCTACCTCCCATCACATGGTCCATGATCCTCTTCTCTGTGGACACGTAGGGTTCGGTTGAACATGCCACCAATTGATGGTCACTGGGGAATGCTGTTGGGAAGGGATGCTGCAGTCCCCTTTTTTTTAGGCCCTTAGATTTTATGTTTTCTCTTTATGTTTTTCTTTCCATTTGTTTTGTTTTAGGTACAATTCAGGCCCATGAAGGCATCTCCTACATCTGCAAGCATTGTGGAGGAATTATATGAGGCGTAAGGTTTTCCCAGTGCCTCTCAGGTAGACATTACTCCAATGACAGCCCCCTCCTTAACATGTAGCTCCCACAATCTTAAAGCTATCATATTGCCAGATATCTCAGACATGATTATTGTTAGCTGAAATGTAGACTAATACCGCTATGGCGGTGGACTTGCAAAGTCTCACAATGGCATGTTAATGACAGCCAGCATTAATATATGCACTAATAAAGCATGTGATCCTGACCTCAATATCGGTCTGAGAACAGATCTTTGGGTCTGATGTAAGAAACAGTGAATCTGGCTGCTGACCTTTGTGTCCTGTCCATATTAATGGGTATTTGCCCATATTACTCATTATCCAGAGACCTACTGTAGCTAATAGTTAGTAATGCTTGCAGATCATTACCTTAATGATGAGGGCGCTTTTGTGCTAGGGAATAGGATGGTAGAACGGCTGGGGGAGTTTTTAAACTTGTAGGAGGGGGGGAGGGACTATATAGAAGTATTGGGGTAAATAGGGTAGAGAGGGAAAGGGATGAATTATTTACCCATGGGGGAGGAGAAGGGGGGAGGGTTACAATAGAAAGTAGGGAGATATTAATAGGGGCCTCAAATACAGTGGCAGGCACTTCACATCAGCAGAGCCATAGCAACATAAAGTGTATGATTGCAAACGCAAGAAGTTTGCCTGGGAAAATGGATGAGCTAGAAATATTAGCAGTACAAGAAAAATGGGGCTTAATAGGCATTACGGAAACATGGTGGGATGAATCTCATGACTGGACTGTTAATCTGGATGGTTATAACCTATTTAGGAAAGATAGGGGAAATGGTAAAAGAGGAGGAGGGATCTGTCTTTATGTTAAGCCTGAATTTAAGCCTATAGTTAGAGAAGATATTTATGCTGGCACTAACGGCATCATTGAATCCTTGTGGGTTGAGCTAAATAGTGGAGGAGCTAATTCTAAATGCATATTGGTGGGAGTATGCTATAAACCCCCAAATATAGCTGAAAGTGAGGAAATACAATTATTGTTACAGATTGGAAATGCAGCTAAGCATGGGCAAGTTCTAATAATGGGAGACTTTAATTACCCTGATATAAACTGGATAAACGAGACCAGCAGCTCAGCTAAGGGGAGCAGGTTCTTGAGTACACTCAGGGATCATTATCTAGCCCAGGTAATACAAGAACCTACTAGAAATGGGGCCATCTTGGATTTAGTCATCACAAGTAATATTGATATAATATCAAATGTAAAAATAGGGGAACCCTTGGGGAACAGTGATCACAACACAGTCTCATTTGAGATTGAATACAAAAAACAGAGTTGTAAGGGGCCAACAAAAACTCTAAATTTTAAAAGGGCTAACTTTAATGGGCTACGGGCAGCAATACAACATATAGACTGGGACAAAGAACTTACAGGGAAGAATACTGAAAATAAATGGACAACATTCAAATCCTTACTAAATAAACATACTCATCAGCATGTACCATGTGGAAATAAAATAAATAGGAGTAAATCACATCCCATGTGGCTTAACAATGACTTAAAGATCATGATGAGGAAAAAGAAATATGCATTTAAATTATACAAGAAGGAGGGAACAGAGGCATCTTTATGTGACTATAAGGAAATCAACAAGGCTTGCAAAAGGGCTATTAGACTGGCTAAAATAGAAAATGAGAAGTCAGTTGCAATGGAAAGTAAGACTAACCCTAAAATATTTTATAAATATATTAATGGGAAGAAGGCCAGGAAGGAATCGATAGGACCATTACAATGTGACACAGGCCATCTGATAATTAGTGACCAGGAAAAGGCAGATGAGCTAAATAGGTTCTTTTCGTCGGTTTACACAAGGGAGGTACCAGTGGTTGGGACACTGCAACATAATGGGGCTACACTACCTTCACTAAATAATTGGTTAACGCAGGAAGAAATACAAAAGAGGTTGGAGAAAATAAATGTTAATAAAGCCCCAGGTCCTGATGGAATACATCCAAGGGTACTGAGGGAGCTGGGTTCTGTAATAGCCAAACCATTATATCTAATCTTTAAAGACTCGCTCACTACAGGGTCTCTACCAGATGACTGGAGAAAAGCAGAGGTGATACCTATATTTAAGAAGGGATCTAGAGCAAATCCGGGGAATTATAGACCAGTGAGCCTCACTTCTGTAGTTGGGAAGCTTTTAGAAGGGTTAATAAGGGACAGAATACAAGAATATGTCTATTTGAACAGGATCATAGGTAGCAGTCAACATGGATTTATGAAGGAAAGGTCGTGTCAGACCAATCTAATTAGTTTTTATGAGGAGGTTAGTAGGAACTTTGATCAGGGCAACTCAGTGGATGTAGTCTTTTTAGATTTTTCAAAGGCATTTGATACAGTGCCACATGGAAGACTAGTGAGCAAACTAAGGGATACAGGAATTGCAGTAAATATCTGCTCATGGATCGAGAGCTGGCTAAAAGACAGGAAGCAAAGGGTTGTTGTAAATGGAACATACTCCGATTGGTCTAATGTGATAAGTGGGGTTCCTCAGGGCTCAGTATTGGGTCCTCTCCTTTTTAACATATTTATTAATGACATTGAAGTAGGACTCGAATGTAGTGTCTCCATTTTTGCTGATGACACTAAGTTGTGCAAGGTAATAAAATCAGATAATGATGTACTTTCCCTACAAAAGGATTTGCATAAATTAGAGAAATGGGCGGCTAAATGGCAGATGAGATTTAATACAAATAAATGTAAGGTTATGCATTTGGGAAGGAACAATAGCCAAGCAATCTATAATCTTAATGGAGCAAATCTAGGGGTATCAGATATTGAAAGGGATTTGGGAGTACTAGTGGACAACCACCTAGGTAACAGTGCTCAAAGCCAAGCAGCTGCTGCAAAGGCAAATAAAATATTAGCATGTATTAGGAAGGGTATAGA
The DNA here is from genome assembly GCA_027410445.1 of Discoglossus pictus. Classification (NCBI taxonomy): domain Eukaryota; kingdom Metazoa; phylum Chordata; class Amphibia; order Anura; family Alytidae; genus Discoglossus; species Discoglossus pictus. Next base: position 260,646,430 of record CM050166.1, on the reverse strand, counting down.
AGCCAGGGAAGAAGATATAATTCTGCCACTATACAAATCTCTAGTACGCCCTCATTTGGAATATGGAGTACAATTTTGGGCACCACCTCACAAAAAAGACATTTTAGAGCTGGAAAAAGTACAGAGAAGGGCTACAAAACTAATAAGGGGAATGGAGGGGCTAAGTTATGAAGAAAGACTAGCAAAATTAAACTTATTTTCGCTAGAAAAAAGGCGTCTAAGAGGAGATATGATTACGTTATTTAAATACATCCAGGGTCAATATAAGGCTTTGTCAAGTGAACTTTTTGTAGCAAGAGATTTTCAACTGACAAGAGGACATCCGTTGAGGTTAGAGGAAAAAAGATTTCACCTTAAACAAAGAAAAGGGTTCTTCACAGTTAGGGTGGTTAAACTGTGGAATTCTCTACCAAAGGAGGTGGTGACAGCGAATTCGATAGACAACTTCAAAAAGGGGTTAGATATATTTCTGAATAAAGAGGGCATTCAAGGCTATCCTAGATAACAAGCAAGGAATATTGATCCAGGGAGAAATTTGATCGCCAGTTTCTGGGGTCAGGAAGGAATTTTGCTTTTTTTTCCCCCTTATGAGACAATTGGCAAAGTTTCAATGGGTTTTTTTTTATGTTTGCCTTCCTCTGGATCAATTAACAATAATTAACAATTAACAATAATAATAAATAGTCCAAATTAAAAAGATCAATAGAGATCTAAAAAGGTTGAACTTGATGGACTAACTCTTTATTCATTCTCCAATACTATACTATTAATAATTATTTAATCAATAATTTAATTAATAACTAATCCGCATATTGCAGATCAGAGGAGATCTTAACAGGTTGAACTTGATGGACTGAAAGTCTTTTTTCAACCTTAATTACTATGTAACTATGTAACTATGTAACTATGGGAATCAGGTGAGTTGGTATATTGGTACAGTATTTAGCACTTTACTGTACATGCATTGTCATTATTTTTTTTTAGCCTCCTCCGCCTTTTTTGTTTTTTGTTGACCATTCATTTTTGTGGGCAATTTCACACACCATACTGTATGTGTGAAACTGGATTGGATTACACAGTCCAGAGGTTAAATCATTTGTTCAATTGAACAGATCCAGACAAGTTGTAAGTGCCATGAACTCTAATGGTTTCTTCAGTTAAATGGAGAGATTTCTGGTTCCGGTTGCAACATGTGACCCTGGTAGGTGCTATGCATCATGCTTATTCTAGACTATTAGATTGACCCCTGTAGGTATCCCCTTTTTTTTATTTAGCCCCTTGCTCTCTCTGGACCCGCCCACACCACACCCATGATATTAATGCACAGTCTTGACCACTGCTGATTGTGGTCTGTGTCCAAAAATAAAGTTTTGTTATACCGTTCTGTGAATGCACAGTCTTGACCACTACTGATTGTGGTCTGTGTCCAAAAATAAAGTTTTGTTATACCGTTCTGTGAATGCACAGTCTTGACCACTGCTGATTGTGGTGTGTGTCCAAAAATAAAGTTTTGTTATACCGTTCTGTGAATGCACAGTCTTGA